>OY720432.1:26636081-27096924 GCA_963082735.1 Pocota personata
TAAAGAGAAAGAGTGCAAAGAGTTCGAATTTGTAGGGGTCAAGCCATTCACCACAGCTAAGGCAAAAAGGGAGAAGCGGAAACTGTCGTTCTTCCTAGTTCAGCTTTCACCCAATAGCAAGCTGGATGGTCTAAGGAGTATTAAAGTCCTAGACTACCAGGTTGTCGCCTGGGAAAAATTAAGAAGGAGCGAAAACATTTTACAATGTGTTCGCTGCCAAAGGTTCGGGCACGCCGCGTCGAACTGCGAAATGCAGCCTCGATGTGTTAAGTGTGGAAAGAACCACAAAGCAGAGGAATGCACTCTGGGTAAGGATGGAGTGGCAGATAAGAGCCAGCTCTCGTGTGCTTTATGCAGGAACTCGGGACACACCGCAAACTATCGGGGTTGTCCTAAGTTCCAGTATATTAAGAAAGTAAATCTGGTTCGTCAGGAGAAGTTCGTAGTGAAACGTCCACCTGCTCCAATTCAAACACAATCCGTGACTCCCCAAGTAACCTACGCCCAAATGGCGGCAGGTCACTGATTAGGATCGAGCGAAGAGCCGTATTGTTTAAGTTGCTTGAAGACCAAACCCCTGATGTTCTTATGGTTAGCGAAACAAAGCTATCCCAGAAGCACAAATTGGGGCACAATAAATACAATATTGTCAGAAAAGACCGACCCAACTCCACACAAGGAGGAGGTGTTGCGATCTTCATACGCAAAGAACTGCAATTTAAAGTTATGTACAGCGGTGAAGTGCGAAGGTTCCAGGAGCTGGAAGCGCGTATCGTGTGCATCCCTCTCCGTAGTGGAAAGAGGTTGTACTTGGTCGCACGCTATGCACCTGAAGCTACTCAATCTACTTTATTTATTTCAGACTTTTTCGATGGCTAAGGCTGGAGTCGGAGGAGAATTATTTCATCATGGCCGGAGATCTAAACGCAAATCCTAGAGGGAACTCACTATTTAATTGGTGGTGTCAACATAATGTTGAGTTTCGGCTCGATTTGAAGGCTACAGATAGTCCGTCGTTTCCCAGAAGCGGTTCCTATCTGGATCTACTGCTGTTTGACGAACGGTTACAACTGACCAACGTGGACCAACAAACGATAAACTGTCTGAGCACGTTTGTGTATGACAGTGACCATTGCGGACTGAGTGCCGAAATAACGATTCCCAACGAAATTGCGGAATTAATTGGAAGAGTTTGTTCAAACGTACACCTACAACTACAGTAGGACTCGTTGGACTCGCTTCTCCCGAGACTTAGCAAGAGCACTCTCCTCGAACTCGCTCTACCCACCGTCGAATAGGAATCTGTCAAACGAGGAGTTACAATAAACAAATGGATGAGACAATCAAAAGAACAATCTACAGTACGATACCTAGGTATCGACCAACTGAAAACGTGTTCCGCAATGCAACAATCAACGCACTGCACGTACAAAAAAGTAGACTGCTTACAAGACTAAAAAACTTGGTTAGGACGCTGAAATTGTTTTTTTTTTTTTTTTTTTTTTTTCTCTTTTTCCGAGTTTAGGTAAAAAAATCTTCATGAAGATTCTATGAGGATCGACAGCACGTGCTCATAGTAATGTAAGATTTTTACTAACTAAAAAAACCTCCCTTGGTAAATCTAAGTTTTGACTAATCCAACAGTTTTTCTTTCACGTATTGAGATCGTTTGGCAGGTCCCTTTCCATTGAAAATTCCTGCTTGTTCCGCAAATTAGACGCGGTTTCTTGCTATCTCGTTAAGTCGAAAGGTTTAGTGCTTTGTTGACGACGCAGTAGATTCCTTTCATCTAGACGCTGAAATCGTTGATAAAGAACCTCCAAATACTAATTAGAGCAAATTATAGGCGGTCGGCTAATTTGCACTGGGGAAACAAGATTCTGGCTATCAAGTCGGATAACCCGAGTATGTTCCCCCAGATTAATAAAATATTTCGGAGGAACGATGTCAACGAACTTCCGTGTCTGAAAATCCCCCGAATAACGAAAAATGAACGCTTACTTACAGCAGCAGGAATAGATCCAAGGGATGCTGTCGATGATGAGGACTTTTTTGTGATCGAAGATCCGCAGGAGAAGGTGGAGGCTAAAGGAACTATTTTCGAGGATGTGTACAAGGTAAATGCTAGCATTCGCCCGAACCACGACTTGGAGAATAGAGTCCTTATGCACAACTTCTACCTTCGAAATGATATAGAGCACTGGCGATCAGAAAATACTGGTTTTACCGTATTCAATGACGAAAACTTGGCAAACAATGCCATCGCCAATGAAAGGGTTCACCCCCCGTACGTATCGAAGGTAGAAGTCCAGACGATCCTCGCATCATTGAGAAAAAAGAAGTCTGTGGCAATCGACGGAATATCAAACATTGTGCTTCGACATCTTCCTCTAGAAGCGGTGGAAATTTACGCCACCCTGTTCAATAATGCACTGAATAATGCACATTATCCAGAGCATTGGAAAACAGCAGTGGTACAGCCGATCCCCAAAAGGGGAAAGGATACCTCCAATCCGGCAAATCTCCGGTCGATAAGTCTCCTTCCGAATATCAGCAAGGTATTCGAAAAAGTGATCAATAGAGCCTTGTTTAAGTGGGTTGAGGACAATAATATAGTTCCGGATAACCAATTCGGTTTCAAAGCGGGGCATGACACAATACATGCCGCGTCTACACTGGTATCTGATATCCAATGGAACAAAAGCAAGAACCAATGCACAGGTGCCTGCCTGATTGACTTGGAGAAGGCCTTCGATACCGTATGGTTGGAATGGGCTTATTACCCCAACCATAGGTACCATGAGAGGGTGCGCCTTAACGGCTTTGTCCCTCCAGAAGCATTCCTCTATTTCGATCAGGCAGGCCTGATCCAGGATAAATCAGCGGTGCCGTTAATCTTTCACGTTGCCCGGGCAACTGTGGACAGGCGGCTCAACTACAGCCGAGACGTCGCACAGAGCACTGAGGAGCGTCTCCGATTTAGTAGATCGGTATCGGGGCGCGATATTAAAGATGTGAAGAAGCAGCACCAGCAATTCTGGTGGTTACTAGAGAGAGCTCCCTCGTCGATCCCTTTTGATCCGGCGTAGGTCCAGTACGGCAAAGTTGGCCGCCACACAGTTTTTAGGCCGGCTTACATAGTTTTTAGGTGTCTAGGTAAGTAGTTTAAGTTTATTTATACGAAAAAAAAAAATTAAAATCAGCACTTGGATATGTCCAAAGAAAAAAAAGTGCATATTTGATTATATTATAAGTTTTATATATAAGATCAAAATCAAATAAATAGTACCGTTACTTAGTTTTTTAAAATGAAAAATTTTTCTTAATCATAATTGTTATTTAAGTAAAATAGTAATAAGTAATAGATTAAGTCGGAAGACATAGATAAGGATTAAGTTTAGCTTAGAGCGCCCGCATAGGGCCAGTAAGTTAGAATAAGATTGTTAAGTTAGTTAAGCTAGTTTTAAGCGTTTTTGTCTAGCATGTAAGTATAAATGAATTAAATTAATAAAAACTAAAAAAAAAGAAGAACTTAGTTAGTCCAGGCATCTTTAGTTATTTGTGTATACGTAATTCCTATTTTGTCTTTTTGTTTGAAACGCATATTGGACAAGGGAAAGGAATACGAGAAAATTTTTTTTCTGCGTATAACACCTATTGAATTCCAGCGAAAAGAACTGCAAAGAGGTAAAGCCAGTGGAGGTACACTGACGACAATTAAAAAAGAATGAAAGTTTTCATTGTGAGGTAAATTCAATGGACGGAATGATGTGCATTTCAGGCTGATTTTTTGGTCGCGATCAGTGAGTTAAGCGGGATTAACCATTTGAACTGGGTATAAGAGGATAGTTGATAAATCTGAACTTCAAATCACATAGAAATGAAGTGTCAAATACTTGTTTGTTATGTATCATGTGGGAGACGGAGAATATTGGCCATTTCCTGGCAATAAATATAAAAAGTTATAAATGTCTTCAATATTTAATTTTGTTAGAATTAAACAGAAAGTGTTGAAAAAAATCCTCAATTTTAAGTGTTTTTAAAATGTTAGAGTTTAAGAGTTTTTAAAATATTAGAGGTTTTTCCATTATTTATTCAAAAAATTGATTCGAGTTCAATATCACTAAAAAATGTTATGAAAAGAAGCTAAATTTTATTAGTAATTTTAAAAGTAAGAAATAAGTGTACGACTGGTTTGCACGTACTTGCACCTATTGTTTAATTGCAAATCACTCAAATTTAAAATAAAAAAAAAAAATCTTTAATTTTCTTCTTTAAAAAAAGAAGAAAGTATCTATCGTCAAATTTAAAAAAAAAAGTATGATTTTCCAAAACCATGCCATGTAAAATATTGTTCAAGTAATGCCCTTTTCGAGAAAATCTATTTTTTTTCAACCATTAGTAAAATGCCGTTAATATTGTGGTTAGGATAAAAAATCCGATTCCGCCTCGAATTAGGACCCCATGGACCCCAGATATGAAGTTTGAAAATTCGTACAGCGTTTAGGTTGCAATCGTGTGTACAGGCAGGCAAACAGAATTGAGAAACTCACTTTATTGAGCTTCTCTATCATAGTAATGTCAAGTTTGACCAAAGTCTCGAGATCCAAAAATTTCAGAAAAAATAGTTGCCCTTTAGGTTCGAGTACGAGGGCAAGGTGAAAAGTTCTCGGCCTTGCAATGAAAGACTGCGATTTTCAGTTAAAATATGATTTTATTTTTCTACATAATCTCCCTTGACTTCAACAAACTTGGTCCAGCATTTCTCCAACATCAGTATTCCTTCTCGGAAGTAAGAGTCTGGAAGGCTGTGAAAATATTCATCTACGGCCCTCTCAACTTCTGCATTGGATGCGAAGCGCTTCCCAGAAACAAATTTCTTCAAGTTTGGAAACAGATGGAAGTCTGAGGGTGCCAAATAAAGTGATGGCCGAGCAAATCGTACTCCAAATCCCGCAGTTTTCCCATCGCCAACGCACACTTGTGTACAGGTCCATCGTCCTGATGAAAGATGATTTTTTTCTTCTTGAAGCCAGGCCTGTTCTCGCGAATTTTAGTATCCAGCTGGCCAAGAAGGTTGGAGTAATATTCGCCTGTAATTGTTCTGCCTTTTTCAAGGTAATCAATTAACAGGATCCCTTTCGCATCCCAAAATACACTGGCCATGACCTTTCCGGCAGATGCGATCGATTTCGCTTTCTTTGGCGCTGAACCACCGGCTTTCACCCACTGCTTCGACTGCTGTTTCGTTTCTGGGGTGTAGTGGTGGACCCATGTCTCATCCATGGTGACAAATCGCCGCACAAAATCGGTCGGATCCATATTGAATCGGTCCAAAGATTGCCGCGAAAATCGTTTGCGCATTTGCTTTTGATCGGCATTCAGCAAATGCGGCACCCATATTGCGCAGAGCTTTCAAATCCCTAAGTTTTTGTAGAAGATGTTTCGCACCCTCTCTTCGGATATACACACAGCCTCAGCTATCTCACTCACCTTCACTCGCCTATCGTCCAACACGATATCATGCACTTTTTCGATGGTTTCGGGTGTGGTTGCGGTTTTTGGCCGTCCTTCACGTGGGTCATCTTCGAGGGACGTGCGACCACGTTTAAATTCAGCTGCCCACTTTTTAACGGTTGACATGGAAGGAGCAAAAGTAAAGTTTTGTCAACTTTGGATGAATTTCCTTAGGGGTTGGTTAACCCATTCAAAACGAAGAATTTTATCATCGCACGATTTTCAAGTTAATCCATTTTAACGAAAAACACGCAAGACGTTTACTGCAAAAATTCGTGTAAAGAAATTTCTTGAGGGAACTAGTTGAAACTTGTCATACGAACTAATGAGAAGTGCACCCGGGCAGGAAACATAAATTTTTGCTGATTGGAACGCCATCTCTGCGTCAGGCCGAGAACTTTTCACCTTGCCCTCGTAAAAATGAATAGTAATATTGAATTGCACGTTAAAATATTAATTTTATTTTGTGTCACGCCTTAACTTATTCATTATACTAGGAACTTAAAAATGTATAATACCAATCCTTTTATTTGAATAAAAGTCTACATCTAATCTAATCGAAGACTTTCTGGACCGGAGTGTTGATGTCCATTCATTGTACATGACCTTGCCATCTTAGGCGATAAATTCAAACCCTTCTGACTAGGTCGATGTCCCTGTATCTTTTCGTTGTATCTTTTTCTACATACCCTGTCAATACAAACTGGGCTAAAAATTACTCAAATAATTTGTCTTCCAAAACAGTCAGGGGTGATTTCATCGGCCTTTCATACCTTTCATAAAGTCTATGCTTTTGTGCCATATAGCAGGGCTGGGATGACGAAGGTATTATATAGTCACCTAAGTTGTCCGTGAGAGAATTTCCTGGTCTGAAACTACTCTCATATTGTTGAGAAATGGTTTAAAGCGTTCACATAATATTAGAGGTAGGATTTTATATGCAATGTTGAGGTGATTGATGCCTCTGTAGTTGGCGCAGTTCAAAGGTATCCTTAATTGAGGACCGGGCAAACGATGTTGAGGTTCCATTCGTCGGGTATACTTTCATGCGACTAAATCTTACTCAGCTGCTTTAAATAGCTCAGCAGTTAGACCATCGCCTTCAGGAACCTTAGCTTAAATATTGCTATCTTCATCTCACTTTGGTCGGGTGGATTTCGAGTATCATACCTCGATTCTTATGTTCTTTCCTCTTCTTTCGAAGAATCTATTATTATCCCATTCTCATCTGCTTGGGGAACTTATTTATTTATTTATAATTCGCTTGCGCCAAAAGGAATATGAATACCTTTATACTGTTACGGGTCACGGGCTTTTAGGAAAAAGGGGAAGAGGAACAGGAGAAGCCTGTGCACGTTGGCTTTAAATGTTTGAAGGTTGTAGTGATGGGGAAATACAGAGCCTGGTAGATCACTCCACATTCGTGTCGTTCGGCTTATAAACGATGTATGCCTTATAAATTGAGGCCAGATCAGACGGGGTAAAATATTTCTTGCACCGTTTAAGGCGATCGAATATGGCGACCTCGAATATGTGATCATTCCATCGAAGTTGGTTATAGTTGGACATAGTAGTCTTTCGGTTTCAATGATGCAAGTACCATCCATGGATAATGGTTGAGGCAAAAGGCTTCGCTTGAGAGACAGGAGCCAGCATTGAGTTTTGGAAGCATTAAATTCCACTCTGTTGGTTGAACCCCATTTGATTATGCTGTCCAGGTCGGAATTTAATGTGTTTAACATACTGTAACATAATGTAGCATAATAACTACGCCCTCGAACATGCAACAAATTCCGAAGTGTCTTTTCATTTGAGGTTCGTGTCTGAAATTAGTCACCACAGCTCGGATAATATCGCGGATAAAAGAGAACAAGAGAGAATTATAACTGCACGAAATGATTGTCATCTTGGAATTATTACATAAGAATTTTTCTTGTTCCAGTGGTCGAAGAATTTGCTAGAAGTTTCTGGCTATCAGAAACTTCTGCTATATAAGGACAGATGGCGATCAAAAAGGGGCAGTAGTTTCTAAACTGTGGCGAAGAGATTAGAAAAGTGATAATGGGCGAAGTTGTAATTTTGTGATAAATTGAAAGTTGAGATTTAACAAGAAGAAGTAATTAGTTTGGATTTGTGAATTAAGTAAGCGAAAGGAGATAAAGTGATTAGAGAGGAAAGAGACATTGTAAGAAAAGAATTGCGAAGAATAGTATAGTGTGAACCTGAATTGTTCTATAGACTAGAAAATAAAGAAATAATTTCACAGAATATTGTTTTATCTACTCGAGCCGTAGCTCGCATATTACAATACGTTGCCGTTCCCCTTCTACGGCCAAAGAGCAAGGACGTGAGTTAGGGATCGAATATGAAAACTGAGGGTACTATTATCAGCGAATGAATGAATCGGAGACAAACAGAGCCTTGGGGAACACCAGCATTTGTATGGTGAATTGCAGACTTGAAGCCGTCCAAAACAACTTGTATTGAACGCCCCGAAAGGTAATTTCTATTCCATTGAAGAAGAGACTCATCGATGCCATATGCACGCATTTTCGACAAAAGAGCCTGATATCAAACTCTGTCAAATGCCTTTGAAATATAAAGCGCAACCATCATGGTTTCGCCGAAGTTATGGAGAGATTGGTTCCACTTCTCGGTGAGATATACCATCAAATCACCAGTGGACCTGTTGCTACGAAAACCATTAACTAGTTTTGGTGAATCTAGATATTTCATAAGCTGACGATTTATCAGCGTTTCCATGACCTTGGAAAGAAGGAACGTAAGTGCAATGGGTCGGTAATTGGAATGTCATGTAAATAAGCGTGGGGATGGCAGACGAGGCACAATTTTAACCCTATAGTGCATGGTGATTCATATATGAATCATTACGTTTTTTTAACGATTTTTTGTAAACTACTAGCCAGAATGAAAAACGGGTTTCTGTTTTTGATTCCTTGAACTTTTCTCTTCCACGTACGGTTATTTACAAATTCCACATACACACATTCCTTTTCATTCTGTTAGAAGTTTAGCGCGCGGCGCATGTTGTGTGAGTAATTGAAAAATTATCCTTTTGCAAGTGGAAAAAGGGATAAACTATTTAAAAAAAGTGAGTTAAAAAAATATTTTCATATTCTTTGTGTTTTTGGCTGTTGATCTACTTTTATATTTCTTATATCGAGAATAATATATTTGTGCAATACTGATTTTTTGTAATGTTTCATATATGAATCACCATACATTAGGACGTTTTTGTTTTTCGTACTATTTCATTGTAATAGTAAATCAATGGTTAAGAATAGCTGTTGTATTTTATGATTTTAGTGGTGAAAATAAAAAAATTCTAGGTAATTTTGTGAAAAAGATTAAATAAAATGGAATACAAGCTAGATGGGAAAATAATATCTGAGGATATTATACGAAGTTTCAAATGCAAATGCCCTGGCAAATGAAATTACTGCTGTTGAAGGAGCCCAAATCGGAGAAAGTGTTGGTATTGATATCCCTAGCACTACGCATACCCCAGCAAATGCAAAAAATTTCTTGTGGGAAAGGAAACATTTGATTTTAGACGAGGAGAAAATAGCTTTCAAAGGTACAAGCGAACTTCCAACAAATATCTCTGACCTCGAAATCCCATATGAATTTTTCAAGTACTTTTTTGATGACGATTTGCTCCAAAAAATAGTCGATGAAACGAATTTTTATTCAACGTCAAAAAATCCGGTACAGAACTTTACCTTGAATGTTATAGAACTACAAAAGTATTTGGGAATTCTCGTATTGTCGTCTTTTATTCGGCATTATTCGGACACGGAACTTGGGATTAATGTAGTTAAAAACACATTGACCGTTAATCGTTTTGAGAGGATTCGAGCTGCTTTACATTTTAACAACAATATTTTAGCAATAACTGACATAAACCACCCGGACTTTGACAAACTCCACAAAATTCGTCCAGTTAACAACTCACTTCAGAAAAAGTTTTTATTGGTCCCAATGGAAGAGTGCTTGTCAGTCGACGAACAAATCTGTGCTTCCAAGTCAAAACATCACTTAAAGCAGTATCTTCCGGCTAAGCCTCACAAATGGGGCTTTAAACTTTTTGTTTTATGTGGAGTATCTGGCTACGCCTATAAATTTGAAATACATACTGGGTTGGAAAATATGGAAGCTAACAGATTAGCTTCAGAAACTATTTCTTGCACCGTTTAAGGCGATCGAATATGGCGACCTCGAATATGTGATCATTCCATCGAAGTTGGTTATAGTTGGACATAGTAGTCTTTCGGTTTCAATGATGCAAGTACCATCCATGGATAATGGTTGAGGCAAAAGGCTTCGCTTGAGAGACAGGAGCCAGCATTGAGTTTTGAAAGCATTAAATTCCACTCTGTTGGTTGAACCCCATTTGATTATGCTGTCCAGGTCGGAATTTAATGTGTTTAACATACTGTAACATAATGTAGCATAATAACTACGCCCTCGAACATGCAACAAATTCCGAAGTGTCTTTTCATTTGAGGTTCGTGTCTGAAATTAGTCACCACAGCTCGGATAATATCGCGGATAAAAGAGAACAAGAGAGAATTATAACTGCACGAAATGATTGTCATCTTGGAATTATTACATAAGAATTTTTCTTGTTCCAGTGGTCGAAGAATTTGCTAGAAGTTTCTGGCTATCAGAAACTTCTGCTATATAAGGACAGATGGCGATCAAAAAGGGGCAGTAGTTTCTAAACTGTGGCGAAGAGATTAGAAAAGTGATAATGGGCGAAGTTGTAATTTTGTGATAAATTGAAAGTTGAGATTTAACAAGAAGAAGTAATTAGTTTGGATTTGTGAATTAAGTAAGCGAAAGGAGATAAAGTGATTAGAGAGGAAAGAGACATTGTAAGAAAAGAATTGCGAAGAATAGTATAGTGTGAACCTGAATTGTTCTATAGACTAGAAAATAAAGAAATAATTTCACAGAATATTGTTTTATCTACTCGAGCCGTAGCTCGCATATTACAATACGTTGCCGTTCCCCTTCTACGGCCAAAGAGCAAGGACGTGAGTTAGGGATCGAATATGAAAACTGAGGGTACTATTATCAGCGAATGAATGAATCGGAGACAAACAGAGCCTTGGGGAACACCAGCATTTGTATGGTGAATTGCAGACTTGAAGCCGTCCAAAACAACTTGTATTGAACGCCCCGAAAGGTAATTTCTATTCCATTGAAGAAGAGACTCATCGATGCCATATGCACGCATTTTCGACAAAAGAGCCTGATATCAAACTCTGTCAAATGCCTTTGAAATATAAAGCGCAACCATCATGGTTTCGCCGAAGTTATGGAGAGATTGGTTCCACTTCTCGGTGAGATATACCATCAAATCACCAGTGGACCTGTTGCTACGAAAACCATTAACTAGTTTTGGTGAATCTAGATATTTCATAAGCTGACGATTTATCAGCGTTTCCATGACCTTGGAAAGAAGGAACGTAAGTGCAATGGGTCGGTAATTGGAATGTCATGTAAATAAGCGTGGGGATGGCAGACGAGGCACAATTTTAACCCTATAGTGCATGGTGATTCATATATGAATCATTACGTTTTTTTAACGATTTTTTGTAAACTACTAGCCAGAATGAAAAACGGGTTTCTGTTTTTGATTCCTTGAACTTTTCTCTTCCACGTACGGTTATTTACAAATTCCACATACACACATTCCTTTTCATTCTGTTAGAAGTTTAGCGCGCGGCGCATGTTGTGTGAGTAATTGAAAAATTATCCTTTTGCAAGTGGAAAAAGGGATAAACTATTTAAAAAAAGTGAGTTAAAAAAATATTTTCATATTCTTTGTGTTTTTGGCTGTTGATCTACTTTTATATTTCTTATATCGAGAATAATATATTTGTGCAATACTGATTTTTTGTAATGTTTCATATATGAATCACCATACATTAGGACGTTTTTGTTTTTCGTACTATTTCATTGTAATAGTAAATCAATGGTTAAGAATAGCTGTTGTATTTTATGATTTTAGTGGTGAAAATAAAAAAATTCTAGGTAATTTTGTGAAAAAGATTAAATAAAATGGAATACAAGCTAGATGGGAAAATAATATCTGAGGATATTATACGAAGTTTCAAATGCAAATGCCCTGGCAAATGAAATTACTGCTGTTGAAGGAGCCCAAATCGGAGAAAGTGTTGGTATTGATATCCCTAGCACTACGCATACCCCAGCAAATGCAAAAAATTTCTTGTGGGAAAGGAAACATTTGATTTTAGACGAGGAGAAAATAGCTTTCAAAGGTACAAGCGAACTTCCAACAAATATCTCTGACCTCGAAATCCCATATGAATTTTTCAAGTACTTTTTTGATGACGATTTGCTCCAAAAAATAGTCGATGAAACGAATTTTTATTCAACGTCAAAAAATCCGGTACAGAACTTTACCTTGAATGTTATAGAACTACAAAAGTATTTGGGAATTCTCGTATTGTCGTCTTTTATTCGGCATTATTCGGACACGGAACTTGGGATTAATGTAGTTAAAAACACATTGACCGTTAATCGTTTTGAGAGGATTCGAGCTGCTTTACATTTTAACAACAATATTTTAGCAATAACTGACATAAACCACCCGGACTTTGACAAACTCCACAAAATTCGTCCAGTTAACAACTCACTTCAGAAAAAGTTTTTATCGGTCCCAATGGAAGAGTGCTTGTCAGTCGACGAACAAATCTGTGCTTCCAAGTCAAAACATCACTTAAAGCAGTATCTTCCGGCTAAGCCTCACAAATGGGGCTTTAAACTTTTTGTTTTATGTGGAGTATCTGGCTACGCCTATAAATTTGAAATACATACTGGGTTGGAAAATATGGAAGCTAACAGATTAGCTTCAGAAACGGACTTGGGAGCTAGCAGTAATATTGTGGTAAGACTTACTAGGGAAGTTCCACGTTATCAACATTCCAAGCTTTATTTTGATAATTTCAGACTGCGGTGTAAAAAGCCCAACTGCGTCGGTCAAACGTTCGTAATATGCTCTAAATGCAAAAATGCTCTATGCCTTAACAAAGATAGGAATTGTTTTATTGAATTTCACACTCCGTAATAATTTTGCTTTTGTTTTATCATAATTGGAGTATATTATATGCATCCTTACACGCCTTATTCATATGTATATATGTACATTCATAGCCAGGTTGTACAATATTATCAAGAGATATTAATTTAATTATTTTTTTTGAAACACTGAGTTCTGAATCAATTGTTTCTAGTGAAACATTTACTTTACTTTTCACCTTGTACTTATCTTTTTCTTCTATCATATTTATTTTGTATGGAGTTTTTTTTTTTAATTATGAATTATTTTATTATTATTTTTTTTTTTTGTTTTTTATTTATTTATTTATTATTAAATTTTGTTTTATTTGTATTTTTCTATGAAAATAAAATAGATAGAGTGGCCTTAATACATGGTGATGCATATATGAATCACTACGTTTTTTTTGTTGTTTTTTTTAATACTAAATCACAAATGTGTGAATTTTTCCAGAATAAACTTTGTTTTCTAAGCGATTTCCTTTCCAGAATTTTTTTTTTTTTAAAGAAAAAATCATGCATCAGAGGGTTAATATTTTTGACGAATGACTAAAAATGTTTACTACCTTTGAGACATTGTAGGATTTTTGCCTCAATTTTTGGTCAACTCGGAAACATCTTCATGCGACGTTTTCGTAAGGCATCTACTTTTTGAATGCAACAATGATTGAAAAACCCTTCGAATGCCGGCTTCAGAAATACCACGTTTTTTTTTTTTTTTTTTTTAATTTGCGCGTGCCAAAGAGGATATGAATACTGTTATACTATTACAGAACACGGGCGTTAGAAGAAGAGAGAGAGAGAGAACGAAAGATTTAGTGTAGTGGTTTGAAACTCAGATGAAATTAAGTTTCTGTAAATTCCAAGGGTGGCGTCCAGATAACTGGGGAGCTTGTTTGTTTTGCTTTTGTCGTTGCTCACGATTCACAGTATGTTTTTCCGTCCTCCTGATGTTATCATCACGATCAAGTTGCATTTTCAGCCATATGACTACTCTACTGCCAGTGTTATGCCTTCGCAGTAGAGATTTAGCTTTCGCAATTGATCGACTTTTTTTATTTATTTCATGCGAAATAAATAGATGATTCTTGACATCAGGATTTGAATCGTGAACCAACAGCGTGACAAGTGATGATGTTACCACTACACCATGGCCACCTTAAACTTACCACTTGCAAAAATCTCAGGATGATATATTTTAAAGGCATTCGATTGGTATACAAAAGAGGTTCAGGGATAAATATGTGACAAAAGTTTAGAAAAGACAACATTTCCAACATCGATAGTGCTATGTTAGTCCTAGTAGTATCTTCTTTGTATTTTTTTTAGTACACAACTAGATAACTATCGTGACTTCCCGCTTTTGGAGTAATGTTTTTGGATTTGGGATGCGATGATTCTTTCATTACCATAGATTGTTTGTTGGACAAATCGTAAGTGTTCTTTTGTATAAAGGAGACCTTTCTTTCTTTTTAATCTATTTCATTTATTTCATTTTCGTGCTTAAACGAGTGGAGTTGATGAGTAGTGGTAAGCGCACTAAAAAAGTGAGAAATAAGCTTTCCAGACTAACGTCGGATTTTACCATAAAACCCAACCTTCCTTTCTTATTCCCTATCTTAGATACCATTAACCATCAACCCTTGTATTTATAAATAACACTTTTGATGCTTCATTACTTATTTTGACTGAATGTAACTGATTGTATGAATGCTCTCCTAAATATATCTCGAATGCGAGAGCAATGAGAGCAATGTGCGACTGAATGGCGCAAAATTTGTCATCTATGCATGTACCTGCTATGCATAGTATTTAATTTTTAATAGAGAGTCACCACTATATGTAAAACCCATTGATGCAATATACGTAGATGCATGAGCATAATGCTTGGCTCCTGATAGTTCTCACACTCAATTTAAATTTTAGTTAAATGACCATCTACTCGTACGACAACCTCCTGAGGGTAAGATATGTATACATTTATGTTTATTTCTGAATGGGCGTTTGTCCTACGTTCTCCGACCGTCACGGCGGCGAATACTCTTATAATGTAGAATCAATATGCCACCAGTTGTAGCAAACAAATGAGATCATACATACTATGCCAAAAAATAGATGACATCAGTGCGGATTTGTGTAACTGGCCACCGCTACCACCCAATTTTACCCAGTTCACCCGATTTGGATAATTCTACTGAATTTTCTTTTTTCATTTAGCGTCGTTCTTTTTTTTTTGGCTTTAGATGGATGATTGAGGCTCCAGTAACAGAGGTAGATAATGTCATCATCAGAAATACTCTGAAGACACACTCGTGTATCTAAGGAAATCAAATTGCTTTAAAAACTACGCGGTATCTTTTTGGGGATTTCGTCTTTTTATTTTTTTTTTATTTTTACGTTTTTCCATTTGACCACGATTCAACATCTACATTTAGGCAGTGGGCGAGAATCGAATTTAAATTTGCTTTCCATAAATGAATGTTGAGAATGAGAGATGTGGTGGTGGAGAAACAAATCGGATTCTGCAAATTACATGATTGCATGACTCATAGTCTGGCCCCGTAAGTTATAAGCACCAAAGGGGTGGTCTTTTCACATGTTGTAAGTTTAGCAGAAAAAGAATATCGAATTAGGAAAGGGTGGGATGTAGATCGAAGTGGAAATATGAGTATTTTAGACCTCTTTTTTTAAAGATGAAGGACGCCTTTTGTTGGTTTTTAATTACCTTTCTTATAATGCAATTGTAATTTTCTATAAACCATAGATGACAGTTTCACAATTTTGTAATATCTTGGTAATACTTTTTTCTATTGAAAAATTTATATTATTATGAAAAATATTTATTTACATAGATTATTCATTTTCGCAAACGAGGAGGATCAAATCGGTAATTAAAAAGCCTAATATCTAACAGTGGGTGGAGTGGGAGCCATGATCACTGAGCGGGAGGTTCAAGGTTCAAATCTAAGAAAACACAAAAAAATAAGTTTTCTCACGGTCCCGCCTTTCGCGAACGTCTGACAAACATCCGGGAGTAAAAATTGGCATGAAAGCTTTTCATCTCAATCGAAAAAAAAATGTCCTTCGGAAACGGCATAAAACTGTAGGACCCCACCATTTGTGAGACGCGCAGCACGAGTGGCTGCGAGAAGCTAGGCCAGGCCTGTTAGCGCCAGAATACAATACAATACCATATCCAACAGAAGTGGATGCTGATTATGCGATTGTATCGTAGATCGATGTTTATTTTGGATCCGCGCCATCAATGGCTTTTAATTTATTCTTCTTCTTAATACGACTCTTGCTTTCATGATAAATATAAGTTGTTTTCATTCTTGAGATTTTTTAGGTACACATACATACATACATATGTATGGATAGGTTGTACCTTGTGCCTAGAATTTTGGTGAAACATGGTATGGTTTTATAATTAATAGGGGTACTTATGACATGATCTTTTTTCTTGTTTCTATCATTTTTAATTTTTATGAACAAAATTTTAACAATTTGAGCATATTTTTTTTAGCAATTTTAGGCATTTTTTATATGAATCTACATATGATTCTCCTTTTTTTTTTTTTTTTTATAATTTGCGCGCGCCAAATGGGATATGAATACCATTAAATTATTTCAGGGCACGGGCGTCTGCAGAAATTGAGAGAGCGATGATTCTCCTTCTTTTCTTATTAACGAAAGTGACGAATTTTAAACTCGATTTCTGAATAAAACTTTGAAATTTGAATTTTAAAAGGGTTTCTACGATTTTGTCGAACGCAGTTTATATTTTGTACAATAATATGAAGTTTAACATATACATATACATACATATACTATAAATGTATACCTTATTATGCTTCAATATAGAATTTACTCAAATAAACCATTTTGCAAAATTAATTGACCTTTCTGCAATTGAATTTCATTTTCCAACATTTTTCAAAACCTTCCTGGTAAATCTTAAAGGCTGGACGTTAATAGAAATCGGAGTTAATTGAATGAGTTCTGTGAGAAAGTCCGTTAATAACATCACACTTTGGCAGTTTTTTTTTTTTTGGATTTCTTTCGAAACCTGATGAAATAGAAATTCTTTGCGCGTATTGTATTTATACAGAAAACAATATTTTTTCGACTTTACTATAACTTCCAAAAGTTTTTTTGTTTTTCCACTTTTCAAAAATTTTACTCAACTCTGGTCCAATTTTGAATCTTCTACATCTAACGTCTCAAAACTTATGCGGCTGTGAAAGATAGAGGGACAGACAGACAACTGACTCTCACTATAAGGATTCTGTTGTTAATTTTTACTCATCTTGTAAGAACCGGATCCCTATAAATTACGAGGACAACCCGCTAATAAAAGAAAACAAAATTGCTTCGTCTGTCATTCGTTACTGAGGAATGAAATATCGCGCAGTCTGTCACGCGATCTACACCACCCTAAAAGTAGCAATATCGCTACCCCCCTCCTTTCTGGGGGTTTTTACAATTCCGGGAAAAGGTTAAACCGCGATAATCCAAGAAATTGCAGTTATATGTGAAACACACATTTAAATGTTATATTAAATTGAAAGCGAAAAGTATTTCATTATTTTAAACATTAGAAGAGTTCACAAAAAATTACTTTACTATCCAAGATAAAAATATTGGTTCTATTTTCATTAGCAATAGATAGATAGAAAGTTGTAGACCAACATACATAGGTGCGCAGTGATACTATCTAATAGGAATGTCGATCCCTATTTACTTCTGGAATTATCTACTCCTGTTGATAAAGCTATTGATTTTGCAGTCCAGCTTTTGTTCAGATCGTTGAAGTATTTTACTTGAAAACCCCTTCTAACATTGGCAAGGTAAGAAAATGCGCTGATGAAGTGAATTATAATGTTCTCCTTGTCCTCGTCTCTGCCGCTTCTGCAGAAGCCACTGCTTGCAATGCCCAGTCTCTGAGTATGTATGCCAATGACGCATTATTCGATGATGACACTTCTGAGTTTGGAGATTCCCGCGGCGTCTTACGAGTACCTTGGACTTGTTGAGGTCCAGTGTTTGCCATATTAGTCGAAGAGTGTTACGGTTAATAAGATGTGTCCACCTATGGTTCTCAAGGTAATTGACAGATGATGTTGGCACAATGACATTCTCTAGACGTCTGCGTACCTAGTGAACCTTGCCGAAGTAAGGTACAGATTCCATCAGCCGTACAGATTTCCGAGATATCACAATGACTAGGTGCCCAACAGAGAATCATATTATGTATAATTTTAGCGATGTAGAACGTTCAGACAGTACTTAAGTGTTGTCTACTAAGGATTTTATAGATAAAATAAAGTAGTGCCTAATACTTTCGAATCTTTATCTTATACGTCTGAAATATTTTCTTAGAATTTTTTCCAGGGTTTTTGTGGTTGTTTTCCCAGGATCCCGTGGTTGTTTTCCCGGGATTATGAATTGTGCATTTTATTACAGGATCCAGGGATCCCGTTTGAGAAACCCTATCGCAAACAATATCGCTACTGTGTGGGGCCTGAATACTTGCTGCATGCTCTATTTATGTATCTTACGTCATTCATTAATTTTATTATAATCCAGCCACAAATTTAATAACCATATTTACATTTGTTTATTTTCATTCCAGATATCCACATCAGCATTATGTAAGTACCTCTACATTTGTTCTACTTATTTAAATTTTAAATAAGATTTATTTTTCCTGAAAATTGTTGATCAAAGTTGACATTACTATGGTAGAGAAACTCAATAAAGTGGGTCTCTCAATTCAGTCTGTTAATGATTTTGTTTAAGTTTCAAATCTGATTTATTTCCAGATAAACAATATAATCGTATAGCAAGTGCGACCCATCGTTGTGGTGCAACATCAACTCGGTGAAAGCGATAACACCGGTGAAATATTCAGTTAGAATAGAACCCAACTACATAATACACACGTTTCAGTCTTCCTTCCGTCAGCACAACTGCTATCCCTAGGGGTAGCTAGTCTCTGTCTAGTTTGGTGGCAATTTATGAATTTTTTTTTATCTTCGTCGCTGCTGGGGAAGCAAAATTACGAAAAACCGATTTTCACATGATTACTTCTGTGTTTGTTGTGCATTTCCTGTTTATATTGTGTATCGTGTATATGTTTTTCCACTTTTCATTCTGTTTGTTGTAGAAGCGATATGCAATACTGTAACTGTTTTCGTTTTGGTGTACTATATGTGTGCCTTTATTCCTGCCTTTTTTATGTCTGCCTTTATTCGTTGTTAAAGATGCCTATTGCCTCTCCATATGTTTGTCAATAGGCTAGTAGTAAAATGCATCGCAAATGTATTTATCCCGCTACGCAGAGACACACTTAGACCTAAACGTAGGTCCATTGTGATACCACAATGAGTACCGGATTACCAGCACCAGGAACCTTACATGATATGTTTTCGCCTAAGGAAGTTAATTTCGATAAACGTAGCGATGTTAGCCCTTTCTGTTCCGCATTTATGTGCAGAACCATTTAGATCCGGAGATAAAGCCCTTTATATTGTAAATATCGAGCCTAGCTAAGTCACCGAGATTTTCATAGAAGTACTTTCCGAGGATTTTCCTTCTCAACATAGATAGGGCAGGACAGATGCACAAAAGGTGATTTATTGTTTCTTCCTCACCCTCGTCTCTACAGCTTCTACAGAAATCATTGGAGGGAACACCCAGGCTAATAGCATGCCCACCTAACAAGCGGGGGTGGCCGTGGTGTAGTGGTAACATCATCGCTTGTCACGCTGTTGGTTCACGGTTCAAATCCTGACGTCAAAATCATCTATTTATTTCGCATGAAATAAATAAAAAGTCAGTCAGTTGCGAAGCTAATTCAACTTTACTGCGAAGGCATAGCACTGGCGGTAGGGTGGTCATATGGCTGAAAATGCAACTTGATCGTGATGATATCAGGTGGACGGAAAAAAATACTGTGAATCATGACCAACGACAATAAAAGCAAAACAGAAATGCTACCCACTTATCTGGACCCTACCCTTGGAGTTTACAGAAACTTAATACCACCTGAGTTTCAAACCACTACACCAAATCTTTCTTTCTCTCTCTCTCTGTCTATCTAAATAACGCCCGTGCCCTGTAATAGTATAAGGGTATTCAGATCCCCTTTGGGCGCGCAAATTATAAAGTAAAAAAAGGTCCCGATGAGGGCTCATATTATAGAGCTTAGGTATTTCCTATTTATGTACAGAAGTCTTTTCGTTCTATTCGGATCCATTACAGACCTGCTTCAACAAAAAACAAGTACTGATGTTATTCCACCCGCTCTTTGCCATCCTTCTGGCCTCAGTATCAAAGCCGAACTTCGTCAGTTCTGTAGGAGCAGACGGTTTTTCCCTATTTTCATAGAGGTTTCGACCTGCTTGTTTTTTTATCAGTTCGCCTGCTCTTCAGTGAATAATAAATAAACCAATAGCAGAAAGCCAAAAAAAGAGAAGAAAAGAGATAAGATTAAACATATTTCATCATCGCATCAGAACATCAGAGAGAATGCTAAGTCATAACATGTACGCAAAAGTGATTCCAGGCTTAAAAATTCAAACTCTACAAGCCAACATTTCAGATATTTTTCTAGAGAACTATGAAGTCCTAGTGTCCTGAGAGATAGAGGTAGTTTGTCAATTGCGAAATGCAGTAGTGCGAAAATTGGGCACAGGTACTAAGTACAATGAATTGCTACGCAAGCCATGACTATCAAATATTCTAAAATTAAGATTCCCCGATCTAACAAAAAACTCCTTTAATACTTTATAACAATGCAGATAACGGACTGGAAGAATTTTCAAATCACGAAACAATGGCAAACTAGGATGCAAGCAATTTTTATTGCATATTTTCCTTAAAACAAATTTTTGTAATATCAGCAAAGGCTGTAATTTACTAAAATAGGTCTCTCCCCATTAGGTAATACCATATAGCAGTTCGGAACACATTTTATTGTCAATAATAAGCCCCAAATATTTAAATTCATCGATTACCTCGACTTGAAAACGCTTTTCACTGCAGTTCGTACTTTTGCAAAACGAAGAGAAACTGGAAACACAGGAGCAACAAGAAATTTTAAATTTCTGACACTCTGCCGCATGGAAGAAAATATCAACCTCGAAACAAACTTGCCCTGATAAACTGAAATACATAATTTTAGTTTTAGAACTAATCAACAAATTATGCCCAGCAAACCAAATTCTAAGTAAAAGTAGGTGCGCAACTAAGTTCTCGCTGTTTTTTTTTTTCGATGAAAGTGCAACTTTATTGTGAAAAAATGGTTACAAATTAATCATTCAAAGTATTGCCCATCGCTAGCTATTTCCCATCTTTCTGGCAAAGCTCGAATACCGTTACGGTAAAAGTGTTTACCTTTTGAGGCTATCCACGAATGAAGCCGTTCTTTGTTGTCTTCATATGAGCGAAACTGCTGATCAGCCAGACCATGTTGCATCGAACGGAACAAGTACGAGTAATATCGGCGTGGCCGTTTTTCGCGCAGTGCTCGGCTCAATCGCATCAATTGAAGTTGATACCGTTCCCCAGTGATGGTTTCGTTGGGTTTCAACAGTTCATATTAAATGACACCAACTTGGCCCCACCAAATACACAGCATAATCTTCGCAGCGTGAATATTCAGCCGAGCCGACGACGTAGAAACATGACCGGGCAGTCCCCATGACTTTCTTTTCTTTGGGTTGCTGTAATGAATCCATTTTTCATCACCCGTCACGATGCGATGAAGAAAACCCTTCCTTTTCTGCCGCTGTAGCAGTTGTTCAAAGGCGAAAAAACGACGCTCAATGTCCCTTGGCTTCAAATCATAAGGAACCCAAGTTCCTTGTTTTGAATCATTCCAAACGCATGCAATTGCTTGGAAATGGCTTGACAGGTAACTCCTGATACTCAAGCAAGCCTCTAATTCAGCGTCTTCGAAGGATTTTGGCCTTCCTTCACGCGGACGGTCGTCAACATCGAAATCACCATCTTTGAAGCGACGGAACCAATCACGGCACGTTGTTTCACTTAGAACAGCATCTCCGTAAACTTTTTTGAGCTCTCGATGCGTTTCAGCCGACGTTTTCTTCGAATGAAAGAAGAAAATCAACACATCCCGCAAATGACGATTATTTGGCACAAAATCAGACATTTTCAAACAACCAAAAGTATATGACGCCAAAACAAAATCACTAATGTGTCAAAACAGTTTGTTTACAATATGTCTAAGCTCGGTTCATGACGTTTTGGATATTTACTGCTGGAGCCATCTATTGACAAACAGTGAGAACTTAGTTGCGCACCTAATACAAAATCCTAAATCAAAATAAATCCTCAAGATAATTTAAGTTAAAGAATTTGTTTACCCTGTCCGGATTTCTATGTCCGACAGACCTTTAGGGCACTCTTAAGTTAATAAAATTAATACCACTCCTAATATCATTTATCTTGACTCTTTGTGATCTATTAACTATATAAGCATAAAACCACGAAAACAAGCTCTACCCAACTTCGCTAGCAAAATATCATGGTTAACCATATCAAAGGCTTTAGTTATGTCCACAAACAAGCCAGCTGGAAACAGTTTCCTATCCAAGTTAGAAAATATTTTGGAACAAAAATGGAGTAAGGCGATTTATCTTTCTGAAAACCAAATTGAACGGGACTAAAAAATTTACAATTCTATTGATCGAAGTAAGAAGGAAAATGAGTTTATTATTGGATATGTTGTCAGCAGCTCCCTTTTTAAAAAGTGGTGGATTGTCCGCGCACTTAAGGGCCTTTGAAAAGATTCCAGAAAAAACACTTTTATTAAAAATATTGGCCAGAAAATCAACCACAAAACAGGCAATATTTTTTTTAATAACCGATCCGAAATATCATCATTACCAGTCAAATTAGAGTTCTTTAAAGTGTCAATAATATTTAAGTGCTCAAGGGCGGTTATAGGCGCGAAGACGAAGCTGCTCCTAAGAAAGGGCTCATTAAAGTTACAACACGAATAGCAAGATCTACAGATCTGTAAACTGGAATGACTGTTTAATTTATATATTAAGGCGAAATACCCATTAAAGTATCTAGCCATCTCAAGTTCTCCGAGGTAGTAGACCCATTAAAACGAATGATAGATGGTATTTTAGGGGAAGTTGTTTTATTGAGGATGGTATTTACTATTTTCCATTCACCTCTAAGATTACCTCTCATTGAACTAAACTGATCCCGACATAACGGAATTTTCTTTTTTAATTGAGCACACAATATTTTATACCTTTCTTTTAGAATAAGATTTTGCGGATGCTTTGCACATGTTTGGGATTTAGGCGAATGTATAGCTTCACCAAAGACTAAAGCGACAACAACAAGAAATTAAACAACAACAACTTATTGATGTTGATACCTTTGTGGTTGACGAACGAAAGAGGCTTAATCAGTTACAAAATTATTTATTTTTTTTTTTTTCAATTCAATGCATTTATTCCTCATTAAATCTTCATACAGTATAACTTATAATATAGTACAAAATAGATATTAAAATGAGAAAGGTTAGTGACATTTTACATTTTAATAATAAAAACAGTGGCAAATGTCACTTCAAAATAGCTAGACTTCTGATAGATTATGGGTGGGGTGACCCTTAGAAAAAATTTATACATACATACATATATATCTATTAACAAACATGAGATAAAAATAAATGCAATTAACAAGACAATATAATCCAAAACAAAAGCAAGATTTAAATTTGGTTAAATTAAGACGGAGAAGGATGCGTAACCAATAATATTAATAAATGTATCTACATCTGGACAGATAAAAGAGATTCCAAACTTTTGAAATCCAAACCAAATAGCCAATGATTTAGAAGTTTCTTAAACTTATTGTACTTAGTGATTGAGGTAATTTATTGAAAAGACGACAAGAGTTTACTGTGTAAAAATTACGAAACGCAATGGTGCGATAAATGGGCACAGCAACAGAATGAGACGAATTTACACGGAGATTATGACCGTCGAGGACTCTAAAATTAATATTGCCAGATCTAGAGAAGAATATTCTTAGCACTTTGAAACACGGAATAATGGAAAGGAAGGATATAAACGGTGTTTATTACATATTAGTCTCAAAACACATTTTTGTAATATTAGTAGAGGCTGTATTTTATTTAAATAAATACCTCCCCAGCAAACGATGCCATATTACAATTTTGAATAGAATAATCCGTAGTATATGGTTTTCAAAAGCTCCGAAGAACAAACTCTCCTTAAATAAAAGAAATTCCTCAAAGTGTAGCAAAAATATTTTCTCAAAAACTCATTATGGTTTGAAAAACTCATCTTGGAATCAATTAACAACCCTAAATACTTAAATTCATTAACTTTCTCTATTTGAAAACACTTTTCACTACAGTTAAAATAGTTGCAAAAAATGGACGAGGAATAACAACAACAAGCATTTAATTTGAATTGTTGGCACTCAGGTGCATGAAAGAAAAAATTTGCCTCTGAGAGTTGTGAAGAGGATTGAACAACATAATTTTAGTTTTGGAACTAATTACCAACTATGATCCACAAACCAATTCCTAAGCAAATTCCGATCCCAATTTATATCTGCAACTAAGTCTAACGGAGAGACAGATCCATAAGTGCATCCTATATCGTCAGCAAATGCCGTCAAAACGCCCTTAAAATTAAGCTCAAAAAGAGAATTGATATAAATAAGGAAAAGAATCGGTCCTAAAACCGATCCTTGTGGCACACCCATTTTAATATATTGAATTCCACTCCTGATTTCATCTATTTTAACCCTTTGCGATCTATTTGCCAGGTATGATCCGAACCACGCAAGCATAAAGCTTCGAAAATCAGCCATTTGAAGTTTTTTTAAGAGAATGGAATGATTGACCATATCAAAAGCTTTGGTTATATCTACAAATAAGCCTACAGTATGCTTTTTTCTGTCCAAATTCCAATGTATTTGCGAATAAAACTCCAAAAGTGCCTCTTCAGTAGATTTACCTTTTTGAAAACCAAATTGGACTGGAGTAAAGAAAAGGGTCTTATTTAAAAACTTGACAACTCTATTTTTTACTAATTTTTCAAAAATTTTGCTAATAGATGAAAGAAGTGAGATCGGTCTGTAGTTCGTGACGCTGTTAGAATCGCCATTTTTATAGAGCGGTACGACATCCGCGATTTTAAGTGCATCAGGAAATTTCCCACTTAGAATACTTTTATTAAATATCGAAGCAAAAATTTCGGCCACAAACTATGAGATATTTTTTAAAATTCTATTAGATACACCATCATATCCGCACGAATTAGAGTTCTTTAAAGTCCCGATCGATTTCAATAACTCCCAAGAGGTTATCGGCTCAAAAAAAAGGTATCCCTTTGGAAAGAAGCAACGCGATTGCAATTTGTACAACCTTCAAGGTTAGGGTTTGGTTGTAAAACTTCGGCTATAGAAGAAAAATAGCTATTAAATGTGTTATTAATTTTAAGTTTATCGAGCATAAAATCCTTTTGAGCATAAAATCCTTCATTTATTTTTTATTTTCACTTTGTTTAACAAGCACCTAGTTATCCAGGGCTTGAGGCGCTTATGAGAGCTTTTTAACGCCCTCTATGTAGATGCATTATTTTCAGCGTAAGCCCCCTCCCAGAACTCAAAACATAGAGACCTATTCAGTTTTTCAAAATTAATCTTAGTTATGTTTTTACTCGAGCCAGAGTTTCCACTTGTTTTGTTTCTCGAGGTATCAACAATTAAGCCGGTCATTGAATAGTCAGTGATCCGAAAATCAAAAACACCTTTTTCACAAGCGCTTAGTTGAGAATTGGAGAAACGTCCGTAAATATGGTCCAAATATTTTCCTGATTCTTGTCTAGTTGGCTCATTAATAAAAGAGGTTAGACCATGTGAGGTCAGGAGAGTCAAGTAATCTGAGACAACAGCACTACCTTCCAAGATGTTTATATTGAAATCACCTAGAATTACTAAATTTTTTGAAGGCTCATTATCCAAAAGATTTGAAAATTCCTCCAAAAATACCGTTAAACTGTACATATGCAATCGATAGAAGCAAAAAACTACATAGTTAATATTGTTAACATCAAAAGAGATTTTCAACACAATCATAATCTTCCTTTAAAAAACACCCAACACCACCTGCTGGGTAATTTTCATTCGTATTTTGAAAAAAAAGTTAAGCCCGGCAAACTATAGTCATCTTTTTTGAATCCAAATTTCAGAAACAAAAACAAAATCAGGAATACATATAAAAGTGTCCAAATGAGCTACAAGAGCTGAGAAATTTTCTCTCAAGCTTCTAATATTTTGGTGAACTCTACAATAACTCCTAGAAAAGAAAACATTTTCACAGTTTAAATCTAAATTTAATGTACAGGAGGTAGGAACATCATCAATAGGATCATTTACTTCAAAATAAATAGCAAAAAGCTCTAAATAAGAGCGAGATCATTAAATGACCTGATGACGATGACATTCCCACCTTCTACCTTTTTCATTAGAATTTTGTTCTCTTTAAACCACACAAATTTGTAACCTTTCTTTTTTGCTGCCTCTTTCGCCTGTGAGTATTTAGTCAGAGAGTCATTGATGTAAATATTGTTTTTTCGCCCCTCGCTGCCATCTAGTATGCGTGTGTTCATGTTGCTCTTCTTTTTGTTTTTTCCTTGCATTATGCGTTGCTTCACATCATCATCACTGCTGCCGCTTCACATCTTTTTTGCATAGCACTTGTTTACGTCATTGTCGGAAACCTCCACAGATAGTGCATCACGGAAGATTTTTAATGCAACTCTCTGAGCGGAAGACTTGTCGACGTTAGGTACACCAACAATTTCGATGCAGTTCTTCGTATAATTGTTGTTGCCAATTTAGTTTGCTTTCCAGTATGTCAACTTTTGATTTGAGCGCAGCATTTTCTTCACGTAACTCTGAAATTAATTGTAGAAATTTCGTATTTATTTCTTCAATGTATTTCTTCAATAATGTTTCCGATAAACCATTTGAAGTGTAAATTCACCTTCTTGTTCGTACGAAACAGAAGTCATTGATGGTAAAGGAAAACTTTCGGTGTTATTAGGTGGTAAAACAGTAGCGAATGCCGCCTTCTGGTATCTGAAGAGATCTTCGTCTGAGTACTGAACATTTATCACAACGAAAGGTCTTCCCGCTCGCTTTCATGAATTCCACATCTTGTTCTAAAATGTTGACACAATTGTAATGAAATAGACCTTTACAGTCGTCACAACTAATTTTTTTGGTTACAGTTTTGTTCGATTTTACCAAAACAAACAGAACAACTCATTTTGACCGGATTAAAAAGAGATATTGAGATGCGCACCCCACGACTTCTCACTGTACAGTGACCATTATGCATAAGTACAAACGAATGATGGTACAAAGCAAAAGAGCAAAAAGAGACAATGATATCAGAACTTCTCATTACAATTGATAATTATTAGAAGCTATTGGAACGTTAGAATATAGGATCAGTTATGTTATGATTGTCGATATGCGACCAAAATGATAAACAACTATGTTGACAATAACATTATTAAAGAATAAATTTAAGTAGCGTTCAGCTCCCCCTGAAAGACTCAGTTCTTTCAGAACACGGTAGAGGGGATAGTTTTATGATAGGTCGAACATATTTGTCGGTTTGGGTGATGATCGTTGCAACTCGATTGCATTGGTCCCTCTCAGGATGGACTATCTTTATTGGGTCCTTTAGCATTACGACGTCATTGACTTTAAGATCTGCCCTCACGTTTTGCCATTTGGGGCGCTGTTGTAGAGAGGACAAATATTCCGTACGCCACCGCTTCCAGAAATCCTATTTGAGATTCTGTAAAAGAGATCATCTATTTATTTCGCAATGAAATAAATAAAAAAGTCGATCACTTGCGAAAGCTAAGTCAACTCTACTGTGAAGGCATAACACTGGCAGTGGTGGTCATATGGCTAAAATGCAACTTGATCGTGATGATGACATCAGGAGGACGGAAAAAAATACTGTGAATCATAAGCAACAACAATAATAGCGAAAACAAAATAAATACTCCCCAGTTATCTGGACTTAATACCACCTGAGTTTCAAACTACACCACTCTGTCTGTCTCTCTGTCTCTTCCACTTCCCACAAAACGCACGTGTTAAAAAAAAAAACACATTTGGGAACGCATATCAAGACGAGGAACATATATTAACAGTTCACCAAATAAAAAGTGAGCGGGGCTTAGTACAATTGGATCCGATGTAGGCCACATAGGCCGAGAATTCAGCAATGCTTCTACCTGAGTTAAGAGGATGTACATCTCCTCGTATGTTAACTTATGATCCCTACTCACTCGCTTAAGGTAAAATTTTACCGACTTCACCCCCGCTTCCCACGATTGTGGGGTGCGGAAGGGGGACTGAACTTGGATAAGTGGTCTGCGACGATGTTGTTGTGTTGCTGACTCATGAGTAGCTGGAACATATTACCTAAGTGTCGTTTGCTGCCGTGGAAATTTGTCCCATTGCCGCTCCATATTTCTGAGGGCTTGCACCTACGCGATACGAACCGATCAAGGGCAGCAAGAAACGCAGACGAAGACAGATCTCCAACTAACTCTAAGTGAAGGGCCTTTGTAGTAAAACACACGAATACAACTATGTAGCTCTTTACAAATCTCGGATTTCGTCCTCTAGCTAAGCGCAATGTTATGGGTCCCGCATAGTCAACTCCGACCTTGCAAAAAGGGCGCGAAAACAGAACGCGTTTCGCGGGTAAATTTCCCATAAGTTGTGTCGAGTTTAATTTACGATGGCGGAAACATATTACGCATTCATGAACGACCTTACCCAGGAGATTACGACAACTGATTATGAAATATTCTTGTAGTAGAATAGCGAACATTTGAGGTACACCAACATGTAAGTAAATAATGAGAAAGGTTTTTTCAGTAGAGAGTACACTTGATGACAACGATTGCCCTTTTCTGAAAGCAAAATTAACACGCGAATTCGCAATGAACCGAATGGTATAGGCGAGCACACGAATAGTTTTTAGATAACGTGAGGAATTGTTTATTAGGGCCTCGAAGAAGTTACAGGGTTCGATTTCCGACACTAATATCTTTACATTTTATTTTTTTCGTTTTTCGAAATAGTTGATTGGAATGTCTTTAGCAGAATATGAGATGGTAGGCCATTGATGTCGCTCGTACTTTATCTCCGATGGTCCAAACCACCATAACTCATTAGATAATAAATGAGAAGGTGGAATACCACGGGATGTACAGTCAGCTGGGTTATGTTGTGATCGCACATGATGCCATGACTCACTCGGTATAGTAGAAAGAATTTAAAAACTGACCACCTTTTAGGCAAAGCCGAGAGTCAATGAAGGACGATTGCAGAATCAGTCCAGGCAAAAACTTGCATTTCTTTGTACTGCAAAGAAGTTTTAAGTTTTTTGGCTAATCGAGTCAAAAGGACTGCTCCACAAAGTTCGAGTCTTGGTAGAGACTTTTAGCAGCAACGATCGTAGTTTTTACGTTACCGATGGGGTCCGTACTCCTGCAGTATACGACTGCCGCGTAAGCGTCTAGCGAGGCATCGCAGAATGCCTGGAACTCTATATTTCCCTTTGATGTGCTCATATTTCGTGGGACAGTTAAAGATTCTAACTTAGGAAGCTAATCTCGAATGGATAGCCGTCGGATATCTGAGAGTTCTAATGCTATGGGATCGTCCCATGTATACTTCCTTCGCCACAGCTCCTGAAAGAGAATCTTAATAGAGATAATGACGGGAGCTAAAAACCTTATAGGATCAAATATTTTCCAAGACTCCGAAAGAATGCTACGCTTAGTGACCATTAAATTATCACTTATGTTGACGTTAAAGAAAAGGTATCTCGTGCTGGTGGCCACTGCAAACCTAGAAGCTTGACCGAACTATACTCTTCAAAGTGAGATTAAATCCACCAGATTCAAGTAAACGAATTAGTTCTAAGAGGAAGAGAAGTTACTTCATTAATAGAGTCAGCTCCAGTCATTAAGTCATCGACTTAAAATTCATTTAGTAATATTGCTGCAGCGCGTGGATACTTATCCATATAGTCGTGTGCTAGTTGATAAAGAGTTCGCACAGCTAAAAGTGGTGTACACGCTGTGCCATAGATTACTGTGGAAAGACGGTAATGTTTTAAGGGTTGGTCATACGAGGGCAAGGTGAAAAGTTCTCGACCTGACAATGAAAGACTGTGATTTTCAGTTAAAAAATGATTTTATTTTTCTACATAATCTCCCTTGACTTCAACACACTTGGTCCAGCGTTTCTCCAACATCAATATTCCTTCTCCGAGTCTGGAAGGATGTGAAAATATTCATCTGCGGCCCTCTCAACTTCTGCATTGGATGCGAAGCGCTTCCCTGAAATAAATTTCTTCAAGTTTGGGAACAGATGGAAGTCTGAGGGTGCCAAATAAAGTGATGGCCGAGCAAATCGTACCCCAAATCCCGCAGTTTTCCCATCGCCAACGCACACTTGTGTACAGGTGCATTGTCCTGATGAAAGATGATTTTTTTTCTTCTTCAAGCCAGGCCTCTTCTCCCGAATTTTGCCATCCAGCTGGTCAAGAAGGTTGGAGTAATATTCGCCTGTAATTGTTCTGCATTTCTCAAGGTAATCAATTAACAGGATCCCTTTCGCATCCCAAAAACACTGGTCATGACCTTTCCGGCAGATGCGATCGACTTCGCTTTCTTTGCCGCTGAACCACCGGCTTCCAAAAAATCGGTCGGATCCCTATTGAATCGATCCAAAGATTGCCGCGAAAATCGTTTGCGCATTTGCTTTTGATCGGCATTCAGCAAATGCGGTACCCATCCCTAAGTTTTTGTTCAAGACGTTTCGCACCCTCTCTTCCGCTATTCACACAGCCTCAGCTAATTCACTCACCTTCACTCGCCTATCGTCCAACAAGATGTCATGCACTTTTTCGATGGTTTCGGGTGTGGTTGCGGTTTTTGGCCGTCCTTCACGTGGGTCATCTTCGAGGGACGTGCGACTACGTTTAAATTCAGCTGCCCACTTTTTAACGGTTGACATGGAAGGAGCAGAGTCTCCGTAAACTTTTTTTTAACTTTGGATGAATTTCCTTAGGGGTTGGTTAACCCATCCAAAACGAAGAATTTTATCATCGCACGATTTTCACGTTTATCCATTTTAACGAAAAACACGCAAGACGTCTACTAAAAAAATTCGTGTAAAGAAATTACTTTAGAGAACAAGTTGAAACTTGTCATACGAACTAATGAGAAGTGCACCCGGGCAGGAAACGTAAATTTTTGCTGATTGGTACGCCATCTCTGCGTCAGGCCGAGAACTTTGCCCTACCTTGCCCTCGTAGATTCTCTCCATAAAATCCGGAAGTCCAAGTGTTTTTTGGATAATAACCACCATGGATTAATAACCATCTTCGATGGAACGATCACATATTCGAGGTCGCCAAAAATGCTGCAAAATGTCTAGGATTCCTTAAGCGGTGCAAGAAATATTTTACCCCGTCTGATCTGGCCTCAATTTGTAAGGCATTCATCCACCCTAAGCTGGAATATAACGCCCATATCTGGTCCGGTGAACCCAATACCGTTCTGCACATTCTTGATAGGGTGCAGAATCGCGCGTTAAAACTTATAGGTGATAGAGACATTGTGAATTCCATTCATTCACTAGAACATCAGAGAAATGTCTCCTGTCTCTCCCTGTTTTATCGTTTTTTCTACAAAAAATGCGCCAGCGAAATAGCCAGTTGCATTCCTCAACTGCTTCGAATGCACATCAGTTTACCCTAAAGCCAAACTTCGGTCGTACTGTCAAATATAGGGATTCATTTATAAGCCGAACAACAAGAATGTGGAATGATCTACCAGGCTCTGTATTTCCCCATCACTACAACCTTCAAACATTCAAAGCTAACGTGCATAGGCTCCTCCTCTGTTCCTCTTCCCCTTTTTCCCCGACGTCCGTGCCCTGAAACAGTTTAAGGGTATTCATATCCCCTTCGGCGCGCGCAGATTATAAAAAAAAAAATACGTCTACCTGGCGAAACATCTTCTCTATATCGCCCGGTAGAGTATAGACATGACGACGATATCGAATGCAAATAGAGAAGAGGTCACGTTGATATGTCTGACCTACTAACAACGTTTCGTTAAGAGACTTGTGGTGACTAGGCTTAGCCGAGCCGTCAAAAACTACCCCCTTGTGCTGCTATCTTCTTTCATCACAGCATGATGTGGCAGATAATAACATTTATGTGAAGATATGTTTATCTCATTGACATTAACCTCGGAGGAGGTTAATGCGTAGGGCATATGGAGATATGCCCTACGCTTAAATACTCCTGCATAAAACCTATGTATTTATCGCGTAAGTACAGGTTCGACGCGATTTTACGTTCGGTGTATTTGAATCTATTTAGCGCAACGTTTAAACTATTTCCATAATCAGGCTCTTGATTGGATTTAAAGGGCAGCTAGCTGAACTAGGTATCTGCCATCAGGTAACCGCGAATGGGATCTTTCAAAAATGTTTTCAGCACGTTGGTTGGTCTTCTAAGGACAGAGTGGGTTTATGAGCAACTTCTTCAAGACGCCAAAACGCTCACGATTCAATACTATAAGTTGGTAACAAATTGGGAATTCTCATGTTACCACTAACAACCCAACCAAAAATAGTTGGAACAAGGTCAGGCTGCCCTTGTTGACCATGAATAGGTGAGCCATTGAATACACTGAACACTTTATCAGAACCGATGAGAACATCAATGCGACCAGGTAGATAGAATTAAGGATCTGCTAATGCATAGAACGAGAAAGCGTTTTTATCGGAAGATACAAAAGCAGGATCTCAACAGATTTATTGCTAATGCACGAAAAAAGCTGAAGAGTTACAACTCCGTTTGTTACTCCTGCTGGGGTTGAGGCAACACCTGACACAAGAATACGAGCAGCCTTTCTGGTGAGGCCTAAACGTTGAACTGTTTGTTCAGCAACGAATGAAACCTGCGATCCTGTATCTAGCAACAATCGGATGTTCTGACGAACTTCTTCCTTATCATGAGCACAAGCGATAGCAATAAAATTTGAGTAAAAGGAATGGGTTTGAACGAGTTGTCTACCGCATTTGTATGAGAGCAAAGCAAGGTTGTTGAATTTGTTGTTGGTGGATTCGAAGATGTGGGTGGGTTCGGAGGATTTGTAGAGATGAATGCATTTGTATAAGTTGATGATGATGATGTTGGCGGTGAAAAATTGGACGACGAAGAAGTTGACGAGGATGCAGCGGATGAAGAAGTTAAATACGATGTTGAAGGATGAACCAGAGTATGATGACGTTAGCCGCAAGTCTTGCAGAGATTATTCGACCGACATTTAAAACACAAGGACTGTTCCTTTACGAAAGTTCGACGAGCATCAATCGAAAGAGCGCGAAAATGTTTAACACGATTCCAGACACACGCAACGGCTTTGTAAAATTTCAAGCATTTCTTTAATGGTTACATCATCCTTTGATCCAATTAATTCAGCCCAAGCCTGCTTAGTTTCTGGATCAAGCTTTTGCAATAAAATATACGAGTATATTAGCCACGGGTCACGATCGTTGGATTGTAATGAATTTAACCCTCTAATTACTCCATCAGCGCCGTCAGTGATTTTGCGCAACAAAATCACAATAGCAGAATTTGATGTAGGCAACGATAAAAAACATTGAATAAATGATTGAACTGTCAAGAGAGGTCTATCATACCGACTTTCTAATCGTTCCCCTGCTACTAAGTATTTGCTGCCGGAGTTCACGACATGCTTTAAAAGATTGCAAGCTTCCCCACTTAAAAATGACTTCAAATATTGAAGTTTTTTCGTAGAAGTTAGCGACGAGTTGCATTCTATTGAACCCTGAAAGGAGTCTCAACGCAGGTCAGTCTTTGTAGTCGCCCGAAAACGTTGGTATTGAGAGATGCGGCAACGTTACTGAAGTTTGAAACTTTCTAGGTGTTTAATTTTTTTAGAAATGACTTGCTAACTAGCTAATTGTTCAATGGCCGATTCTTTTTTTACTGGCTTGGAACACTTGCCATTTTCTGTATGTGAATAAAATTCGTAACAATCGAATGGGCAAGAAAGTACTTCGTCTCATACTCTTCATATTCCGGTTCTGGATCAACGAAATTTGGATCCGCCAAATATTAATACAATGCGTTTTGCAATTCCACAAACTCAATCCACGTTTTCTTTAAACTGTTTAACCTAACCTCCAAGCATTGTAAGTGTAGCATTCGTATCCCCTGATTCTGCGAACGCTGCAGCGCGAGATATTGCTGCCTTTGCACGACCCCGTTTTGCCTTAGTGAAATTCATTCTGAATAGTTAATTTACGCGCACTATACAGAAATTTGAGTTTATTTCGCTAATTAATATTTCTTAAGGCACAAGATGGGATGAGTTTGATAATAGATTCAATTGTTCAACCAACACGTGTATGCACCGTATGCAACCAAAAATTCAATCACTTTTCCACGAAGATTGTCTATTTGTTCTAATTAAATCCGGAGCAGAAGGACCAAAAATGTTTGGGATTTAAGGGAATGTATAGCTTCGAATCACGAAAGACTAAAGGAACGATAACGAGATAACGAGAAATTAAACAACTATAAAGAAATCAAAATTTGGTTATAATAATTTATTGATGTTGATACCTTGGTGGTTGACAAACGAAAGAGGTTTGTCGATATTAAAGAGTAAATTTAAGTAGCGAACAGCACATTTAATTCCAAGTTTATTGTTACAATTAATTTTATGTACTAAGCCATCAGTGATCCAGGACTTAAGTCTTTTCATTGACTTTTTTGGTGTTACCGTGGTACAACTTCCATTGATATGCATAATAAGAGTATCAATAAAAATATTATAAGCTTCGAATGCATCCCGCTTAGCATAAACTTCTTCCCAAAATTCGAAACAAAGAGCTGTTTTGAGATTAACATAGTCAATTTTTTTAACCTTGAGGACAGAGCTCTTAACATCGGTATACATATTTTTCGAGGCGTTAACCAGCACGCCAGTTATAGAATGGCAAGTAATCCTCAAATCAAAAATTCATTTTTCACAAAGACTGGGTACCGGATTCGAAAGACGACCATAAATGTACTCTAAGCACTTCCCCGATAATAACATAGTTGGCTCGTTAATAAAAGAGACTAACCCTTGGGACGCCAATGAAGTCAAATAAGATGATACGTTGAACTTATGAAATCTATAAACACATGACATAGACTTAATTATTAATTTTAAAAGATAATTTTATAATGTCAGCACTCAAAAAATCCAAGAAATTTTTAAGATGCAGTTTCTTTCAACTTTCTCAGAACACATCGAACAATTCATTTTCCAATAATTACAATAAGCTTTCAAATGAGAACACTCTCAGAAGTCAGAACACGACACTCAGAAAAGAACACTCTTCCCGAACTATCGTAATTTCCCCCTAAAATTCACTACAGTGATCTGTCAGTCGTCTGGTGATGTCAGTATCAGGTGCTCCCTTATGTACTTTTTAGATCGGTCTGTATGTATATATCTCCATCGCAGAATCATTCAAAACTCCCCCAGATTTCCAAACGCTTCTGCTGGGAATACTGGTGGTCTTGAACTTGACATTAAAGTCGATGTGAGGGACAATATAATTCGTCTTGCTAGGACTACCTTCACGACCATGGGGTGGCCCGAATCAGCCTAAACCAATGTGAGAATTCCCAAAGCCTCAATGCTGCAGTGTTTCTTTTCTTGTCCAGAAATCTATTTCCGTATAGATCCAGTGGACTACTATAGGTTTAGGGTCCAATTTTGGGCTAAAAACCCTTCTATAGTTATAAAAGTCAACAAAGTTTCCTATCGAGAATTACCCCAATTATCTGACATGGTCTTTTACCTTCTTGTGAACAAAACCAGTTCGGTCTTTTCGGCATTAACTGAAAGACCAACGTTGTCAGTTAACTTTACGAGTTTATTAAGAGCTGATCCCATCTGATCTCTTATATAAGAGGAAACTTTCCCGATATGGCTATCGTCATGTCGTCCGAATAGGCTATAGCACTGTACCCGTCTTTCTCTAAGATGTTAAACAGTTCATTCACTACTATGAAGCTTTTCTAGCATTTGCTCGATACAGTAGCAAAGGAAGGCTTCAGGTTGAGAAGTGCAGCAGTTATGGCCTCTATTTTAACTTCGTTGAAAGCTCCCTCAATGTCAAGGAAATATACCATCGTGAAATCGATTATTATTTCTTATAGACGTCAACCAATCTTTCCAGAGTTTTTAAGATAAGTGAGGATAAGCTGATCTGTTGTGCTCTTCTTGTGCGGCGTCTTCGGTCTTTCCCATAATTTTCTGGATCTTTTAGAAAATTGTTGACCGTTGAAGGATCTCCACCAATTTTTTTTAGCAATTTCTCGGCTGGAATAATTTTTTTGCTTGAATTCAAGAATTTTGCCAATTTCTAAATTAGTTAGTGTTTTACCTCGACCTATCTTCTTTAGAATGCAACAAAAACACAAATAATTTTAATAAACAAAGAGTAGCAATAAAACAGAATACGATTTTATTAACTTTTTTTTAAGTTTGTCAACAGGTAGCAGAGAACAAATGCAAATAAAAGTTTTAGAAATGGATCTAGCTGAGCACATATTCTAGCTGAGTTTGAAGAGTTTTTGCATGCGAACAAACAGCCCGTAAAAGCGGAATTGCATGCATCATTACGCACTGCAGGGCCTATCTCACCCAGGGCTACTTTAAAAATCATTCAGCATCCCTACGTTTGGCCAGATATGCGGAAGGATGGCACAATGACAGTCAGAAGCTGTATTGCCAGTCAAAGAAGCAAAGTTCAAAAACACACTAGAATGCAGTTCGGCTACTATTCGTCATCACAAGCCCGGTTTGACCACGTAAACATCGACTTGGTCAGACAGCTGCCTACATTACATGGCTATCGATACATACTGACGTGCATCGACCGGTTTTCGAGATGGCGAGAGGCGTTCCCACTTCCTGACATCACCGCAGAGACCGTGGCGAGATCTTTAGTATCCGGCTGAATCTCATCATATGGTGTTCCACTTCACATCACGACCGACTTGGGAATACAATTTGAGAGTAACGAATTCACTTGAAGACAACGCCCTATCATCCACAGTCGATCGATATTATTGAACGGTGGCATCGAGAGCTGAAAACCGCCATTCGCTTCTGTGAAACAGACGACTGGTGCAGCGTTTTGCCTTCATTCATGCACGATTCCAGACACACGCAACGGCTTTGTAAAATTTCAAGCATTTCTTTAATGGTTACATCATCCTTTGATCCAATTAATTCAGCCCAAGCCTGCTTAGTTTCTGGATCAAGCTTTTGCAATAAAATATACGAGTATATTAGCCACGGGTCACGATCGTTGGATTGTAATGAATTTAACCCTCTAATTACTCCATCAGCGCCGTCAGTGATTTTGCGCAACAAAATCACAATAGCAGAATTTGATGTAGGCAACGATAAAAAACATTGAATAAATGATTGAACTGTCAAGAGAGGTCTATCATACCGACTTTCTAATCGTTCCCCTGCTACTAAGTATTTGCTGCCGGAGTTCACGACATGCTTTAAAAGATTGCAAGCTTCCCCACTTAAAAATGACTTCAAATATTGAAGTTTTTTCGTAGAAGTTAGCGACGAGTTGCATTCTATTGAACCCTGAAAGGAGTCTCAACGCAGGTCAGTCTTTGTAGTCGCCCGAAAACGTTGGTATTGAGAGATGCGGCAACGTTACTGAAGTTTGAAACTTTCTAGGTGTTTAATTTTTTTAGAAATGACTTGCTAACTAGCTAATTGTTCAATGGCCGATTCTTTTTTTACTGGCTTAGAACACTTGCCATTTTCTGTATGTGAATAAAATTCGTAACAATCGAATGGGCAAGAAAGTACTTCGTCTCATACTCTTCATATTCCGGTTCTGGATCAACGAAATTTGGATCCGCCAAATATTAATACAATGCGTTTTGCAATTCTACAAACTCAATCCACGTTTTCTTTAAACTGTTTAACCTAACCTCCTAGCATTGTAAGTGTAGCATTCGTATCCCCTGATTCTGCGAACGCTGCAGCGCGAGATATTGCTGCCTTTGCACGACCCCGTTTTGCCTTAGTGAAATTCATTCTGAATAGTTAATTTACGCGCACTATACAGAAATTTGAGTTTATTTCGCTAATTAATATTTCTTAAGGCACAAGATGGGATGAGTTTGATAATAGATTCAATTGTTCAACCAACACGTGTATGCACCGTATGCAACCAAAAATTCAATCACTTTTCCACGAAGATTGTCTATTTGTTCTAATTAAATCCGGAGCAGAAGGACCAAAAATGTTTGGGATTTAAGGGAATGTATAGCTTCGAATCACGAAAGACTAAAGGAACGATAACGAGATAACGAGAAATTAAACAACTATAAAGAAATCAAAATTTGGTTATAATAATTTATTGATGTTGATACCTTGGTGGTTGACAATCGAAAGAGGTTTGTCGATATTAAAGAGTAAATTTAAGTAGCGAACAGCACATTTAATTCCAAGTTTATTGTTACAATTAATTTTATGTACTAAGCCATCAGTGATCCAGGACTTAAGTCTTTTCATTGACTTTTTTGGTGTTACCGTGGTACAACTTCCATTGATATGCATAATAAGAGTATCAATAAAAATATTATAAGCTTCGAATGCATCCCGCTTAGCATAAACTTCTTCCCAAAATTCGAAACAAAGAGCTGTTTTGAGATTAACATAGTCAATTTTTTTAACCTTGAGGACAGAGCTCTTAACATCGGTATACATATTTTTCGAGGCGTTAACCAGCACGCCAGTTATAGAATGGCAAGTAATCCTCAAATCAAAAATTCATTTTTCACAAAGACTGGGTACCGGATTCGAAAGACGACCATAAATGTACTCTAAGCACTTCCCCGATAATAACATAGTTGGCTCGTTAATAAAAGAGACTAACCCTTGGGACGCCAATGAAGTTAAATAAGATGATACGTTGAACTTATGAAATCTATAAACACATGACATAGACTTAATTATTAATTTTAAAAGATAATTTTATAATGTCAGCACTCAAAAAATCCAAATCAGAAACAACGCTATCATAATCTTGGTTTACAAAACATCCAACACCGCCCGCTGTATAATTTGCATTACAATTAGCATAAAAATTAAAACCTGGAATATATGAAACAAGTCTTTACAGTCACCGCAAGCAATTTACAGTCACCGCAAGCAATTTTTAAGATGCAGTTTCTTTCAACTTTCTCAGAACACATCGAACAATTCATTTTCCAATAATTACAATAAGCTTTCAAATGAGAACACTCTCAGAAGTCAGAACACGACACTCAGAAAAGAACACTCTTCCCGAACTATCGTAATTTCCCCCTAAAATTCACTACAGTGATCTGTCAGTCGTCTGGTGATGTCAGTATCAGGTGCTCCCTTATGTACTTTTTAGATCGGTCTGTATGTATATATCTCCATCGCAGAATCATTCAAAACTCCCCCAGATTTCCAAACGCTTCTGCTGGGAATACTGGTGGTCTTGAACTTGACATTAAAGTCGATGTGAGGGACAATATAATTCGTCTTGCTAGGACTACCTTCACGACCATGGGGTGGCCCGAATCAGCCTAAACCAATGTGAGAATTCCCAAAGCCTCAATGCTGCAGTGTTTCTTTTCTTGTCCAGAAATCTATTTCCGTATAGATCCAGTGGACTACTATAGGTTTAGGGTCCAATTTTGGGCTAAAAACCCTTCTATAGTTATAAAAGTCAACAAAGTTTCCTATCGAGAATTACCCCAATTATCTGACATGGTCTTTTACCTTCTTGTGAACAAAACCAGTTCGGTCTTTTCGGCATTAACTGAAAGACCAACGTTGTCAGTTAACTTTACGAGTTTATTAAGAGCTGATCCCATCTGATCTCTTATATAAGAGGAAACTTTCCCGATATGGCTATCGTCATGTCGTCCGAATAGGCTATAGCACTGTACCCGTCTTTCTCTAAGATGTTAAACAGTTCATTCACTACTATGAAGCTTTTCTAGCATTTGCTCGATACAGTAGCAAAGGAAGGCTTTAGTCTGAGAAGTGCAGCAGTTATGGCCTCTATTTTAACTTCGTTGAAAGCTCCCTCAATGTCAAGGAAATATACCATCGTGAAATCGATTATTATTTCTTATAGACGTCAACCAATCTTTCCAGAGTTTTTAAGATAAGTGAGGATAAGCTGATCTGTTGTGCTCTTCTTGTGCGGCGTCTTCGGTCTTTCCCATAATTTTCTGGATCTTTTAGAAAATTGTTGACCGTTGAAGGATCTCCACCAATTTTTTTTAGCAATTTCTCGGCTGGAATAATTTTTTTGCTTGAATTCAAGAATTTTGCCAATTTCTAAATTAGTTAGTGTTTTACCTCGACCTATCTTCTTTAGAATGCAACAAAAACACAAATAATTTTAATAAACAAAGAGTAGCAATAAAACAGAATACGATTTTATTAACTTTTTTTTAAGTTTGTCAACAGGTAGCAGAGAACAAATGCAAATAAAAGTTTTAGAAATGGATCTAGCTGAGCACATATTCTAGCTGAGTTTGAAGAGTTTTTGCATGCGAACAAACAGCCCGTAAAAGCGGAATTGCATGCATCATTACGCACTGCAGGGCCTATCTCACCCAGGGCTACTTTAAAAATCATTCAGCATCCCTACGTTTGGCCAGATATGCGGAAGGATGGCACAATGACAGTCAGAAGCTGTATTGCCAGTCAAAGAAGCAAAGTTCAAAAACACACTAGAATGCAGTTCGGCTACTATTCGTCATCACAAGCCCGGTTTGACCACGTAAACATCGACTTGGTCAGACAGCTGCCTACATTACATGGCTATCGATACATACTGACGTGCATCGACCGGTTTTCGAGATGGCGAGAGGCGTTCCCACTTCCTGACATCACCGCAGAGACCGTGGCGAGATCTTTAGTATCCGGCTGAATCTCATCATATGGTGTTCCACTTCACATCACGACCGACTTGGGAATACAATTTGAGAGTAACGAATTCACTTGAAGACAACGCCCTATCATCCACAGTCGATCGATATTATTGAACGGTGGCATCGAGAGCTGAAAACCGCCATTCGCTTCTGTGAAACAGACGACTGGTGCAGCGTTTTGCCTTCATTCATGCACGATTCCAGACACACGCAACGGCTTTGTAAAATTTCAAGCATTTCTTTAATGGTTACATCATCCTTTGATCCAATTAATTCAGCCCAAGCCTGCTTAGTTTCTGGATCAAGCTTTTGCAATAAAATATACGAGTATATTAGCCACGGGTCACGATCGTTGGATTGTAATGAATTTAACCCTCTAATTACTCCATCAGCGCCGTCAGTGGTTTTGCGCAACAAAATCACAATAGCAGAATTTGATGTAGGCAACGATAAAAAACATTGAATAAATGATTGAACTGTCAAGAGAGGTCTATCATACCGACTTTCTAATCGTTCCCCTGCTACTAAGTATTTGCTGCCGGAGTTCACGACATGCTTTAAAAGATTGCAAGCTTCCCCACTTAAAAATGACTTCAAATATTGAAGTTTTTTCGTAGAAGTTAGCGACGAGTTGCATTCTATTGAACCCTGAAAGGAGTCTCAACGCAGGTCAGTCTTTGTAGTCGCCCGAAAACGTTGGTATTGAGAGATGCGGCAACGTTACTGAAGTTTGAAACTTTCTAGGTGTTTAATTTTTTTAGAAATGACTTGCTAACTAGCTAATTGTTCAATGGCCGATTCTTTTTTTACTGGCTTAGAACACTTGCCATTTTCTGTATGTGAATAAAATTCGTAACAATCGAATGGGCAAGAAAGTACTTCGTCTCATACTCTTCATATTCCGGTTCTGGATCAACGAAATTTGGATCCGCCAAATATTAATACAATGCGTTTTGCAATTCTACAAACTCAATCCACGTTTTCTTTAAACTGTTTAACCTAACCTCCTAGCATTGTAAGTGTAGCATTCGTATCCCCTGATTCTGCGAACGCTGCAGCGCGAGATATTGCTGCCTTTGCACGACCCCGTTTTGCCTTAGTGAAATTCATTCTGAATAGTTAATTTACGCGCACTATACAGAAATTTGAGTTTATTTCGCTAATTAATATTTCTTAAGGCACAAGATGGGATGAGTTTGATAATAGATTCAATTGTTCAACCAACACGTGTATGCACCGTATGCAACCAAAAATTCAATCACTTTTCCACGAAGATTGTCTATTTGTTCTAATTAAATCCGGAGCAGAAGGACCAAAAATGTTTGGGATTTAAGGGAATGTATAGCTTCGAATCACGAAAGACTAAAGGAACGATAACGAGATAACGAGAAATTAAACAACTATAAAGAAATCAAAATTTGGTTATAATAATTTATTGATGTTGATACCTTGGTGGTTGACAATCGAAAGAGGTTTGTCGATATTAAAGAGTAAATTTAAGTAGCGAACAGCACATTTAATTCCAAGTTTATTGTTACAATTAATTTTATGTACTAAGCCATCAGTGATCCAGGACTTAAGTCTTTTCATTGACTTTTTTGGTGTTACCGTGGTACAACTTCCATTGATATGCATAATAAGAGTATCAATAAAAATATTATAAGCTTCGAATGCATCCCGCTTAGCATAAACTTCTTCCCAAAATTCGAAACAAAGAGCTGTTTTGAGATTAACATAGTCAATTTTTTTAACCTTGAGGACAGAGCTCTTAACATCGGTATACATATTTTTCGAGGCGTTAACCAGCACGCCAGTTATAGAATGGCAAGTAATCCTCAAATCAAAAATTCATTTTTCACAAAGACTGGGTACCGGATTCGAAAGACGACCATAAATGTACTCTAAGCACTTCCCCGATAATAACATAGTTGGCTCGTTAATAAAAGAGACTAACCCTTGGGACGCCAATGAAGTTAAATAAGATGATACGTTGAACTTATGAAATCTATAAACACATGACATAGACTTAATTATTAATTTTAAAAGATAATTTTATAATGTCAGCATTAAAAAAATCCAAATCAGAAACAACGCTATCATAATCTTGGTTTACAAAACATCCAACACCGCCCGCTGTATAATTTGCATTACAATTAGCATAAAAATTAAAACCTGGAATATATGAAACAAGTCTTTACAGTCACCGCAAGCAATTTACAGTCACCGCAAGCAATTTTTAAGATGCAGTTTCTTTCAACTTTCTCAGAACACATCGAACAATTCATTTTCCAATAATTACAATAAGCTTTCAAATGAGAACACTCTCAGAAGTCAGAACACGACACTCAGAAAAGAACACTCTTCCCGAACTATCGTAATTTCCCCCTAAAATTCACTACAGTGATCTGTCAGTCGTCTGGTGATGTCAGTATCAGGTGCTCCCTTATGTACTTTTTAGATCGGTCTGTATGTATATATCTCCATCGCAGAATCATTCAAAACTCCCCCAGATTTCCAAACGCTTCTGCTGGGAATACTGGTGGTCTTGAACTTGACATTAAAGTCGATGTGAGGGACAATATAATTCGTCTTGCTAGGACTACCTTCACGACCATGGGGTGGCCCGAATCAGCCTAAACCAATGTGAGAATTCCCAAAGCCTCAATGCTGCAGTGTTTCTTTTCTTGTCCAGAAATCTATTTCCGTATAGATCCAGTGGACTACTATAGGTTTAGGGTCCAATTTTGGGCTAAAAACCCTTCTATAGTTATAAAAGTCAACAAAGTTTCCTATCGAGAATTACCCCAATTATCTGACATGGTCTTTTACCTTCTTGTGAACAAAACCAGTTCGGTCTTTTCGGCATTAACTGAAAGACCAACGTTGTCAGTTAACTTTACGAGTTTATTAAGAGCTGATCCCATCTGATCTCTTATATAAGAGGAAACTTTCCCGATATGGCTATCGTCATGTCGTCCGAATAGGCTATAGCACTGTACCCGTCTTTCTCTAAGATGTTAAACAGTTCATTCACTACTATGAAGCTTTTCTAGCATTTGCTCGATACAGTAGCAAAGGAAGGCTTTAGTCTGAGAAGTGCAGCAGTTATGGCCTCTATTTTAACTTCGTTGAAAGCTCCCTCAATGTCAAGGAAATATACCATCGTGAAATCGATTATTATTTCTTATAGACGTCAACCAATCTTTCCAGAGTTTTTAAGATAAGTGAGGATAAGCTGATCTGTTGTGCTCTTCTTGTGCGGCGTCTTCGGTCTTTCCCATAATTTTCTGGATCTTTTAGAAAATTGTTGACCGTTGAAGGATCTCCACCAATTTTTTTTAGCAATTTCTCGGCTGGAATAATTTTTTTGCTTGAATTCAAGAATTTTGCCAATTTCTAAATTAGTTAGTGTTTTACCTCGACCTATCTTCTTTAGAATGCAACAAAAACACAAATAATTTTAATAAACAAAGAGTAGCAATAAAACAGAATACGATTTTATTAACTTTTTTTTAAGTTTGTCAACAGGTAGCAGAGAACAAATGCAAATAAAAGTTTTAGAAATGGATCTAGCTGAGCACATATTCTAGCTGAGTTTGAAGAGTTTTTGCATGCGAACAAACAGCCCGTAAAAGCGGAATTGCATGCATCATTACGCACTGCAGGGCCTATCTCACCCAGGGCTACTTTAAAAATCATTCAGCATCCCTACGTTTGGCCAGATATGCGGAAGGATGGCACAATGACAGTCAGAAGCTGTATTGCCAGTCAAAGAAGCAAAGTTCAAAAACACACTAGAATGCAGTTCGGCTACTATTCGTCATCACAAGCCCGGTTTGACCACGTAAACATCGACTTGGTCAGACAGCTGCCTACATTACATGGCTATCGATACATACTGACGTGCATCGACCGGTTTTCGAGATGGCGAGAGGCGTTCCCACTTCCTGACATCACCGCAGAGACCGTGGCGAGATCTTTAGTATCCGGCTGAATCTCATCATATGGTGTTCCACTTCACATCACGACCGACTTGGGAATACAATTTGAGAGTAACGAATTCACTTGAAGACAACGCCCTATCATCCACAGTCGATCGATATTATTGAACGGTGGCATCGAGAGCTGAAAACCGCCATTCGCTTCTGTGAAACAGACGACTGGTGCAGCGTTTTGCCTTCATTCATGCAGCGTTTTGCCTTCATTCATGCACGATTCCAGACACACGCAACGGCTTTGTAAAATTTCAAGCATTTCTTTAATGGTTACATCATCCTTTGATCCAATTAATTCAGCCCAAGCCTGCTTAGTTTCTGGATCAAGCTTTTGCAATAAAATATACGAGTATATTAGCCACGGGTCACGATCGTTGGATTGTAATGAATTTAACCCTCTAATTACTCCATCAGCGCCGTCAGTGATTTTGCGCAACAAAATCACAATAGCAGAATTTGATGTAGGCAACGATAAAAAACATTGAATAAATGATTGAACTGTCAAGAGAGGTCTATCATACCGACTTTCTAATTGTTCCCCTGCTACTAAGTATTTGCTGCCGGAGTTCACGACATGCTTTAAAAGATTGCAAGCTTCCCCACTTAAAAATGACTTCAAATATTGAAGTTTTTTCGTAGAAGTTAGCGACGAGTTGTATTCTATTGAACCCTGAAAGGAGTCTCAACGCAGGTCAGTCTTTGTAGTCGCCCGAAAACGTTGGTATTGAGAGATGCGGCAACGTTACTGAAGTTTGAAACTTTCTAGGTGTTTAATTTTTTTAGAAATGACTTGCTAACTAGCTAATTGTTCAATGGCCGATTCTTTTTTTTACTGGCTTAGAACACTTGCCATTTTCTGTATGTGAATAAAATTCGTAACAATCGAATGGGCAAGAAAGTACTTCGTCTCATACTCTTCATATTCCGGTTCTGGATCAACGAAATTTGGATCCGCCAAATATTAATACAATGCGTTTTGCAATTCTACAAACTCAATCCACGTTTTCTTTAAACTGTTTAACCTAACCTCCTAGCATTGTAAGTGTAGCATTCGTATCCCCTGATTCTGCGAACGCTGCAGCGCGAGATATTGCTGCCTTTGCACGACCCCGTTTTGCCTTAGTGAAATTCATTCTGAATAGTTAATTTACGCGCACTATACAGAAATTTGAGTTTATTTCGCTAATTAATATTTCTTAAGGCACAAGATGGGATGAGTTTGATAATAGATTCAATTGTTCAACCAACACGTGTATGCACCGTATGCAACCAAAAATTCAATCACTTTTCCACGAAGATTGTCTATTTGTTCTAATTAAATCCGGAGCAGAAGGACCAAAAATGTTTGGGATTTAAGGGAATGTATAGCTTCGAATCACGAAAGACTAAAGGAACGATAACGAGATAACGAGAAATTAAACAACTATAAAGAAATCAAAATTTGGTTATAATAATTTATTGATGTTGATACCTTGGTGGTTGACAATCGAAAGAGGTTTGTCGATATTAAAGAGTAAATTTAAGTAGCGAACAGCACATTTAATTCCAAGTTTATTGTTACAATTAATTTTATGTACTAAGCCATCAGTGATCCAGGACTTAAGTCTTTTCATTGACTTTTTTGGTGTTACCGTGGTACAACTTCCATTGATATGCATAATAAGAGTATCAATAAAAATATTATAAGCTTCGAATGCATCCCGCTTAGCATAAACTTCTTCCCAAAATTCGAAACAAAGAGCTGTTTTGAGATTAACATAGTCAATTTTTTTAACCTTGAGGACAGAGCTCTTAACATCGGTATACATATTTTTCGAGGCGTTAACCAGCACGCCAGTTATAGAATGGCAAGTAATCCTCAAATCAAAAATTCATTTTTCACAAAGACTGGGTACCGGATTCGAAAGACGACCATAAATGTACTCTAAGCACTTCCCCGATAATAACATAGTTGGCTCGTTAATAAAAGAGACTAACCCTTGGGACGCCAATGAAGTTAAATAAGATGATACGTTGAACTTATGAAATCTATAAACACATGACATAGACTTAATTATTAATTTTAAAAGATAATTTTATAATGTCAGCACTCAAAAAATCCAAATCAGAAACAACGCTATCATAATCTTGGTTTACAAAACATCCAACACCGCCCGCTGTATAATTTGCATTACAATTAGCATAAAAATTAAAACCTGGAATATATGAAACAAGTCTTTACAGTCACCGCAAGCAATTTACAGTCACCGCAAGCAATTTTTAAGATGCAGTTTCTTTCAACTTTCTCAGAACACATCGAACAATTCATTTTCCAATAATTACAATAAGCTTTCAAATGAGAACACTCTCAGAAGTCAGAACACGACACTCAGAAAAGAACACTCTTCCCGAACTATCGTAATTTCCCCCTAAAATTCACTACAGTGATCTGTCAGTCGTCTGGTGATGTCAGTATCAGGTGCTCCCTTATGTACTTTTTAGATCGGTCTGTATGTATATATCTCCATCGCAGAATCATTCAAAACTCCCCCAGATTTCCAAACGCTTCTGCTGGGAATACTGGTGGTCTTGAACTTGACATTAAAGTCGATGTGAGGGACAATATAATTCGTCTTGCTAGGACTACCTTCACGACCATGGGGTGGCCCGAATCAGCCTAAACCAATGTGAGAATTCCCAAAGCCTCAATGCTGCAGTGTTTCTTTTCTTGTCCAGAAATCTATTTCCGTATAGATCCAGTGGACTACTATAGGTTTAGGGTCCAATTTTGGGCTAAAAACCCTTCTATAGTTATAAAAGTCAACAAAGTTTCCTATCGAGAATTACCCCAATTATCTGACATGGTCTTTTACCTTCTTGTGAACAAAACCAGTTCGGTCTTTTCGGCATTAACTGAAAGACCAACGTTGTCAGTTAACTTTACGAGTTTATTAAGAGCTGATCCCATCTGATCTCTTATATAAGAGGAAACTTTCCCGATATGGCTATCGTCATGTCGTCCGAATAGGCTATAGCACTGTACCCGTCTTTCTCTAAGATGTTAAACAGTTCATTCACTACTATGAAGCTTTTCTAGCATTTGCTCGATACAGTAGCAAAGGAAGGCTTTAGTCTGAGAAGTGCAGCAGTTATGGCCTCTATTTTAACTTCGTTGAAAGCTCCCTCAATGTCAAGGAAATATACCATCGTGAAATCGATTATTATTTCTTATAGACGTCAACCAATCTTTCCAGAGTTTTTAAGATAAGTGAGGATAAGCTGATCTGTTGTGCTCTTCTTGTGCGGCGTCTTCGGTCTTTCCCATAATTTTCTGGATCTTTTAGAAAATTGTTGACCGTTGAAGGATCTCCACCAATTTTTTTTAGCAATTTCTCGGCTGGAATAATTTTTTTGCTTGAATTCAAGAATTTTGCCAATTTCTAAATTAGTTAGTGTTTTACCTCGACCTATCTTCTTTAGAATGCAACAAAAACACAAATAATTTTAATAAACAAAGAGTAGCAATAAAACAGAATACGATTTTATTAACTTTTTTTTAAGTTTGTCAACAGGTAGCAGAGAACAAATGCAAATAAAAGTTTTAGAAATGGATCTAGCTGAGCACATATTCTAGCTGAGTTTGAAGAGTTTTTGCATGCGAACAAACAGCCCGTAAAAGCGGAATTGCATGCATCATTACGCACTGCAGGGCCTATCTCACCCAGGGCTACTTTAAAAATCATTCAGCATCCCTACGTTTGGCCAGATATGCGGAAGGATGGCACAATGACAGTCAGAAGCTGTATTGCCAGTCAAAGAAGCAAAGTTCAAAAACACACTAGAATGCAGTTCGGCTACTATTCGTCATCACAAGCCCGGTTTGACCACGTAAACATCGACTTGGTCAGACAGCTGCCTACATTACATGGCTATCGATACATACTGACGTGCATCGACCGGTTTTCGAGATGGCGAGAGGCGTTCCCACTTCCTGACATCACCGCAGAGACCGTGGCGAGATCTTTAGTATCCGGCTGAATCTCATCATATGGTGTTCCACTTCACATCACGACCGACTTGGGAATACAATTTGAGAGTAACGAATTCACTTGAAGACAACGCCCTATCATCCACAGTCGATCGATATTATTGAACGGTGGCATCGAGAGCTGAAAACCGCCATTCGCTTCTGTGAAACAGACGACTGGTGCAGCGTTTTGCCTTCATTCATGCAGCGTTTTGCCTTCATTCATGCACGATTCCAGACACACGCAACGGCTTTGTAAAATTTCAAGCATTTCTTTAATGGTTACATCATCCTTTGATCCAATTAATTCAGCCCAAGCCTGCTTAGTTTCTGGATCAAGCTTTTGCAATAAAATATACGAGTATATTAGCCACGGGTCACGATCGTTGGATTGTAATGAATTTAACCCTCTAATTACTCCATCAGCGCCGTCAGTGATTTTGCGCAACAAAATCACAATAGCAGAATTTGATGTAGGCAACGATAAAAAACATTGAATAAATGATTGAACTGTCAAGAGAGGTCTATCATACCGACTTTCTAATCGTTCCCCTGCTACTAAGTATTTGCTGCCGGAGTTCACGACATGCTTTAAAAGATTGCAAGCTTCCCCACTTAAAAATGACTTCAAATATTGAAGTTTTTTCGTAGAAGTTAGCGACGAGTTGCATTCTATTGAACCCTGAAAGGAGTCTCAACGCAGGTCAGTCTTTGTAGTCGCCCGAAAACGTTGGTATTGAGAGATGCGGCAACGTTACTGAAGTTTGAAACTTTCTAGGTGTTTAATTTTTTTAGAAATGACTTGCTAACTAGCTAATTGTTCAATGGCCGATTCTTTTTTTACTGGCTTAGAACACTTGCCATTTTCTGTATGTGAATAAAATTCGTAACAATCGAATGGGCAAGAAAGTACTTCGTCTCATACTCTTCATATTCCGGTTCTGGATCAACGAAATTTGGATCCGCCAAATATTAATACAATGCGTTTTGCAATTCTACAAACTCAATCCACGTTTTCTTTAAACTGTTTAACCTAACCTCCTAGCATTGTAAGTGTAGCATTCGTATCCCCTGATTCTGCGAACGCTGCAGCGCGAGATATTGCTGCCTTTGCACGACCCCGTTTTGCCTTAGTGAAATTCATTCTGAATAGTTAATTTACGCGCACTATACAGAAATTTGAGTTTATTTCGCTAATTAATATTTCTTAAGGCACAAGATGGGATGAGTTTGATAATAGATTCAATTGTTCAACCAACACGTGTATGCACCGTATGCAACCAAAAATTCAATCACTTTTCCACGAAGATTGTCTATTTGTTCTAATTAAATCCGGAGCAGAAGGACCAAAAATGTTTGGGATTTAAGGGAATGTATAGCTTCGAATCACGAAAGACTAAAGGAACGATAACGAGATAACGAGAAATTAAACAACTATAAAGAAATCAAAATTTGGTTATAATAATTTATTGATGTTGATACCTTGGTGGTTGACAATCGAAAGAGGTTTGTCGATATTAAAGAGTAAATTTAAGTAGCGAACAGCACATTTAATTCCAAGTTTATTGTTACAATTAATTTTATGTACTAAGCCATCAGTGATCCAGGACTTAAGTCTTTTCATTGACTTTTTTGGTGTTACCGTGGTACAACTTCCATTGATATGCATAATAAGAGTATCAATAAAAATATTATAAGCTTCGAATGCATCCCGCTTAGCATAAACTTCTTCCCAAAATTCGAAACAAAGAGCTGTTTTGAGATTAACATAGTCAATTTTTTTAACCTTGAGGACAGAGCTCTTAACATCGGTATACATATTTTTCGAGGCGTTAACCAGCACGCCAGTTATAGAATGGCAAGTAATCCTCAAATCAAAAATTCATTTTTCACAAAGACTGGGTACCGGATTCGAAAGACGACCATAAATGTACTCTAAGCACTTCCCCGATAATAACATAGTTGGCTCGTTAATAAAAGAGACTAACCCTTGGGACGCCAATGAAGTTAAATAAGATGATACGTTGAACTTATGAAATCTATAAACACATGACATAGACTTAATTATTAATTTTAAAAGATAATTTTATAATGTCAGCACTCAAAAAATCCAAATCAGAAACAACGCTATCATAATCTTGGTTTACAAAACATCCAACACCGCCCGCTGTATAATTTGCATTACAATTAGCATAAAAATTAAAACCTGGAATATATGAAACAAGTCTTTACAGTCACCGCAAGCAATTTACAGTCACCGCAAGCAATTTTTAAGATGCAGTTTCTTTCAACTTTCTCAGAACACATCGAACAATTCATTTTCCAATAATTACAATAAGCTTTCAAATGAGAACACTCTCAGAAGTCAGAACACGACACTCAGAAAAGAACACTCTTCCCGAACTATCGTAATTTCCCCCTAAAATTCACTACAGTGATCTGTCAGTCGTCTGGTGATGTCAGTATCAGGTGCTCCCTTATGTACTTTTTAGATCGGTCTGTATGTATATATCTCCATCGCAGAATCATTCAAAACTCCCCCAGATTTCCAAACGCTTCTGCTGGGAATACTGGTGGTCTTGAACTTGACATTAAAGTCGATGTGAGGGACAATATAATTCGTCTTGCTAGGACTACCTTCACGACCATGGGGTGGCCCGAATCAGCCTAAACCAATGTGAGAATTCCCAAAGCCTCAATGCTGCAGTGTTTCTTTTCTTGTCCAGAAATCTATTTCCGTATAGATCCAGTGGACTACTATAGGTTTAGGGTCCAATTTTGGGCTAAAAACCCTTCTATAGTTATAAAAGTCAACAAAGTTTCCTATCGAGAATTACCCCAATTATCTGACATGGTCTTTTACCTTCTTGTGAACAAAACCAGTTCGGTCTTTTCGGCATTAACTGAAAGACCAACGTTGTCAGTTAACTTTACGAGTTTATTAAGAGCTGATCCCATCTGATCTCTTATATAAGAGGAAACTTTCCCGATATGGCTATCGTCATGTCGTCCGAATAGGCTATAGCACTGTACCCGTCTTTCTCTAAGATGTTAAACAGTTCATTCACTACTATGAAGCTTTTCTAGCATTTGCTCGATACAGTAGCAAAGGAAGGCTTTAGTCTGAGAAGTGCAGCAGTTATGGCCTCTATTTTAACTTCGTTGAAAGCTCCCCAATGTCAAGGAAATATACCATCGTGAAATCGATTATTATTTCTTATAGACGTCAACCAATCTTTCCAGAGTTTTTAAGATAAGTGAGGATAAGCTGATCTGTTGTGCTCTTCTTGTGCGGCGTCTTCGGTCTTTCCCATAATTTTCTGGATCTTTTAGAAAATTGTTGACCGTTGAAGGATCTCCACCAATTTTTTTTAGCAATTTCTCGGCTGGAATAATTTTTTTGCTTGAATTCAAGAATTTTGCCAATTTCTAAATTAGTTAGTGTTTTACCTCGACCTATCTTCTTTAGAATGCAACAAAAACACAAATAATTTTAATAAACAAAGAGTAGCAATAAAACAGAATACGATTTTATTAACTTTTTTTTAAGTTTGTCAACAGGTAGCAGAGAACAAATGCAAATAAAAGTTTTAGAAATGGATCTAGCTGAGCACATATTCTAGCTGAGTTTGAAGAGTTTTTGCATGCGAACAAACAGCCCGTAAAAGCGGAATTGCATGCATCATTACGCACTGCAGGGCCTATCTCACCCAGGGCTACTTTAAAAATCATTCAGCATCCCTACGTTTGGCCAGATATGCGGAAGGATGGCACAATGACAGTCAGAAGCTGTATTGCCAGTCAAAGAAGCAAAGTTCAAAAACACACTAGAATGCAGTTCGGCTACTATTCGTCATCACAAGCCCGGTTTGACCACGTAAACATCGACTTGGTCAGACAGCTGCCTACATTACATGGCTATCGATACATACTGACGTGCATCGACCGGTTTTCGAGATGGCGAGAGGCGTTCCCACTTCCTGACATCACCGCAGAGACCGTGGCGAGATCTTTAGTATCCGGCTGAATCTCATCATATGGTGTTCCACTTCACATCACGACCGACTTGGGAATACAATTTGAGAGTAACGAATTCACTTGAAGACAACGCCCTATCATCCACAGTCGATCGATATTATTGAACGGTGGCATCGAGAGCTGAAAACCGCCATTCGCTTCTGTGAAACAGACGACTGGTGCAGCGTTTTGCCTTCATTCATGCAGCGTTTTGCCTTCATTCATGCACGATTCCAGACACACGCAACGGCTTTGTAAAATTTCAAGCATTTCTTTAATGGTTACATCATCCTTTGATCCAATTAATTCAGCCCAAGCCTGCTTAGTTTCTGGATCAAGCTTTTGCAATAAAATATACGAGTATATTAGCCACGGGTCACGATCGTTGGATTGTAATGAATTTAACCCTCTAATTACTCCATCAGCGCCGTCAGTGATTTTGCGCAACAAAATCACAATAGCAGAATTTGATGTAGGCAACGATAAAAAACATTGAATAAATGATTGAACTGTCAAGAGAGGTCTATCATACCGACTTTCTAATCGTTCCCCTGCTACTAAGTATTTGCTGCCGGAGTTCACGACATGCTTTAAAAGATTGCAAGCTTCCCCACTTAAAAATGACTTCAAATATTGAAGTTTTTTCGTAGAAGTTAGCGACGAGTTGCATTCTATTGAACCCTGAAAGGAGTCTCAACGCAGGTCAGTCTTTGTAGTCGCCCGAAAACGTTGGTATTGAGAGATGCGGCAACGTTACTGAAGTTTGAAACTTTCTAGGTGTTTAATTTTTTTAGAAATGACTTGCTAACTAGCTAATTGTTCAATGGCCGATTCTTTTTTTACTGGCTTAGAACACTTGCCATTTTCTGTATGTGAATAAAATTCGTAACAATCGAATGGGCAAGAAAGTACTTCGTCTCATACTCTTCATATTCCGGTTCTGGATCAACGAAATTTGGATCCGCCAAATATTAATACAATGCGTTTTGCAATTCTACAAACTCAATCCACGTTTTCTTTAAACTGTTTAACCTAACCTCCTAGCATTGTAAGTGTAGCATTCGTATCCCCTGATTCTGCGAACGCTGCAGCGCGAGATATTGCTGCCTTTGCACGACCCCGTTTTGCCTTAGTGAAATTCATTCTGAATAGTTAATTTACGCGCACTATACAGAAATTTGAGTTTATTTCGCTAATTAATATTTCTTAAGGCACAAGATGGGATGAGTTTGATAATAGATTCAATTGTTCAACCAACACGTGTATGCACCGTATGCAACCAAAAATTCAATCACTTTTCCACGAAGATTGTCTATTTGTTCTAATTAAATCCGGAGCAGAAGGACCAAAAATGTTTGGGATTTAAGGGAATGTATAGCTTCGAATCACGAAAGACTAAAGGAACGATAACGAGATAACGAGAAATTAAACAACTATAAAGAAATCAAAATTTGGTTATAATAATTTATTGATGTTGATACCTTGGTGGTTGACAATCGAAAGAGGTTTGTCGATATTAAAGAGTAAATTTAAGTAGCGAACAGCACATTTAATTCCAAGTTTATTGTTACAATTAATTTTATGTACTAAGCCATCAGTGATCCAGGACTTAAGTCTTTTCATTGACTTTTTTGGTGTTACCGTGGTACAACTTCCATTGATATGCATAATAAGAGTATCAATAAAAATATTATAAGCTTCGAATGCATCCCGCTTAGCATAAACTTCTTCCCAAAATTCGAAACAAAGAGCTGTTTTGAGATTAACATAGTCAATTTTTTTAACCTTGAGGACAGAGCTCTTAACATCGGTATACATATTTTTCGAGGCGTTAACCAGCACGCCAGTTATAGAATGGCAAGTAATCCTCAAATCAAAAATTCATTTTTCACAAAGACTGGGTACCGGATTCGAAAGACGACCATAAATGTACTCTAAGCACTTCCCCGATAATAACATAGTTGGCTCGTTAATAAAAGAGACTAACCCTTGGGACGCCAATGAAGTTAAATAAGATGATACGTTGAACTTATGAAATCTATAAACACATGACATAGACTTAATTATTAATTTTAAAAGATAATTTTATAATGTCAGCACTCAAAAAATCCAAATCAGAAACAACGCTATCATAATCTTGGTTTACAAAACATCCAACACCGCCCGCTGTATAATTTGCATTACAATTAGCATAAAAATTAAAACCTGGAATATATGAAACAAGTCTTTACAGTCACCGCAAGCAATTTACAGTCACCGCAAGCAATTTTTAAGATGCAGTTTCTTTCAACTTTCTCAGAACACATCGAACAATTCATTTTCCAATAATTACAATAAGCTTTCAAATGAGAACACTCTCAGAAGTCAGAACACGACACTCAGAAAAGAACACTCTTCCCGAACTATCGTAATTTCCCCCTAAAATTCACTACAGTGATCTGTCAGTCGTCTGGTGATGTCAGTATCAGGTGCTCCCTTATGTACTTTTTAGATCGGTCTGTATGTATATATCTCCATCGCAGAATCATTCAAAACTCCCCCAGATTTCCAAACGCTTCTGCTGGGAATACTGGTGGTCTTGAACTTGACATTAAAGTCGATGTGAGGGACAATATAATTCGTCTTGCTAGGACTACCTTCACGACCATGGGGTGGCCCGAATCAGCCTAAACCAATGTGAGAATTCCCAAAGCCTCAATGCTGCAGTGTTTCTTTTCTTGTCCAGAAATCTATTTCCGTATAGATCCAGTGGACTACTATAGGTTTAGGGTCCAATTTTGGGCTAAAAACCCTTCTATAGTTATAAAAGTCAACAAAGTTTCCTATCGAGAATTACCCCAATTATCTGACATGGTCTTTTACCTTCTTGTGAACAAAACCAGTTCGGTCTTTTCGGCATTAACTGAAAGACCAACGTTGTCAGTTAACTTTACGAGTTTATTAAGAGCTGATCCCATCTGATCTCTTATATAAGAGGAAACTTTCCCGATATGGCTATCGTCATGTCGTCCGAATAGGCTATAGCACTGTACCCGTCTTTCTCTAAGATGTTAAACAGTTCATTCACTACTATGAAGCTTTTCTAGCATTTGCTCGATACAGTAGCAAAGGAAGGCTTTAGTCTGAGAAGTGCAGCAGTTATGGCCTCTATTTTAACTTCGTTGAAAGCTCCCTCAATGTCAAGGAAATATACCATCGTGAAATCGATTATTATTTCTTATAGACGTCAACCAATCTTTCCAGAGTTTTTAAGATAAGTGAGGATAAGCTGATCTGTTGTGCTCTTCTTGTGCGGCGTCTTCGGTCTTTCCCATAATTTTCTGGATCTTTTAGAAAATTGTTGACCGTTGAAGGATCTCCACCAATTTTTTTTAGCAATTTCTCGGCTGGAATAATTTTTTTGCTTGAATTCAAGAATTTTGCCAATTTCTAAATTAGTTAGTGTTTTACCTCGACCTATCTTCTTTAGAATGCAACAAAAACACAAATAATTTTAATAAACAAAGAGTAGCAATAAAACAGAATACGATTTTATTAACTTTTTTTTAAGTTTGTCAACAGGTAGCAGAGAACAAATGCAAATAAAAGTTTTAGAAATGGATCTAGCTGAGCACATATTCTAGCTGAGTTTGAAGAGTTTTTGCATGCGAACAAACAGCCCGTAAAAGCGGAATTGCATGCATCATTACGCACTGCAGGGCCTATCTCACCCAGGGCTACTTTAAAAATCATTCAGCATCCCTACGTTTGGCCAGATATGCGGAAGGATGGCACAATGACAGTCAGAAGCTGTATTGCCAGTCAAAGAAGCAAAGTTCAAAAACACACTAGAATGCAGTTCGGCTACTATTCGTCATCACAAGCCCGGTTTGACCACGTAAACATCGACTTGGTCAGACAGCTGCCTACATTACATGGCTATCGATACATACTGACGTGCATCGACCGGTTTTCGAGATGGCGAGAGGCGTTCCCACTTCCTGACATCACCGCAGAGACCGTGGCGAGATCTTTAGTATCCGGCTGAATCTCATCATATGGTGTTCCACTTCACATCACGACCGACTTGGGAATACAATTTGAGAGTAACGAATTCACTTGAAGACAACGCCCTATCATCCACAGTCGATCGATATTATTGAACGGTGGCATCGAGAGCTGAAAACCGCCATTCGCTTCTGTGAAACAGACGACTGGTGCAGCGTTTTGCCTTCATTCATGCAGCGTTTTGCCTTCATTCATGCACGATTCCAGACACACGCAACGGCTTTGTAAAATTTCAAGCATTTCTTTAATGGTTACATCATCCTTTGATCCAATTAATTCAGCCCAAGCCTGCTTAGTTTCTGGATCAAGCTTTTGCAATAAAATATACGAGTATATTAGCCACGGGTCACGATCGTTGGATTGTAATGAATTTAACCCTCTAATTACTCCATCAGCGCCGTCAGTGATTTTGCGCAACAAAATCACAATAGCAGAATTTGATGTAGGCAACGATAAAAAACATTGAATAAATGATTGAACTGTCAAGAGAGGTCTATCATACCGACTTTCTAATCGTTCCCCTGCTACTAAGTATTTGCTGCCGGAGTTCACGACATGCTTTAAAAGATTGCAAGCTTCCCCACTTAAAAATGACTTCAAATATTGAAGTTTTTTCGTAGAAGTTAGCGACGAGTTGCATTCTATTGAACCCTGAAAGGAGTCTCAACGCAGGTCAGTCTTTGTAGTCGCCCGAAAACGTTGGTATTGAGAGATGCGGCAACGTTACTGAAGTTTGAAACTTTCTAGGTGTTTAATTTTTTTAGAAATGACTTGCTAACTAGCTAATTGTTCAATGGCCGATTCTTTTTTTACTGGCTTAGAACACTTGCCATTTTCTGTATGTGAATAAAATTCGTAACAATCGAATGGGCAAGAAAGTACTTCGTCTCATACTCTTCATATTCCGGTTCTGGATCAACGAAATTTGGATCCGCCAAATATTAATACAATGCGTTTTGCAATTCTACAAACTCAATCCACGTTTTCTTTAAACTGTTTAACCTAACCTCCTAGCATTGTAAGTGTAGCATTCGTATCCCCTGATTCTGCGAACGCTGCAGCGCGAGATATTGCTGCCTTTGCACGACCCCGTTTTGCCTTAGTGAAATTCATTCTGAATAGTTAATTTACGCGCACTATACAGAAATTTGAGTTTATTTCGCTAATTAATATTTCTTAAGGCACAAGATGGGATGAGTTTGATAATAGATTCAATTGTTCAACCAACACGTGTATGCACCGTATGCAACCAAAAATTCAATCACTTTTCCACGAAGATTGTCTATTTGTTCTAATTAAATCCGGAGCAGAAGGACCAAAAATGTTTGGGATTTAAGGGAATGTATAGCTTCGAATCACGAAAGACTAAAGGAACGATAACGAGATAACGAGAAATTAAACAACTATAAAGAAATCAAAATTTGGTTATAATAATTTATTGATGTTGATACCTTGGTGGTTGACAATCGAAAGAGGTTTGTTGATATTAAAGAGTAAATTTAAGTAGCGAACAGCACATTTAATTCCAAGTTTATTGTTACAATTAATTTTATGTACTAAGCCATCAGTGATCCAGGACTTAAGTCTTTTCATTGACTTTTTTGGTGTTACCGTGGTACAACTTCCATTGATATGCATAATAAGAGTATCAATAAAAATATTATAAGCTTCGAATGCATCCCGCTTAGCATAAACTTCTTCCCAAAATTCGAAACAAAGAGCTGTTTTGAGATTAACATAGTCAATTTTTTTAACCTTGAGGACAGAGCTCTTAACATCGGTATACATATTTTTCGAGGCGTTAACCAGCACGCCAGTTATAGAATGGCAAGTAATCCTCAAATCAAAAATTCATTTTTCACAAAGACTGGGTACCGGATTCGAAAGACGACCATAAATGTACTCTAAGCACTTCCCCGATAATAACATAGTTGGCTCGTTAATAAAAGAGACTAACCCTTGGGACGCCAATGAAGTCAAATAAGATGATACGTTGAACTTATGAAATCTATAAACACATGACATAGACTTAATTATTAATTTTAAAAGATAATTTTATAATGTCAGCACTCAAAAAATCCAAATCAGAAACAACGCTATCATAATCTTGGTTTACAAAACATCCAACACCGCCCGCTGTATAATTTGCATTACAATTAGCATAAAAATTAAAACCTGGAATATATGAAACAAGTCTTTACAGTCACCGCAAGCAATTTACAGTCACCGCAAGCAATTTTTAAGATGCAGTTTCTTTCAACTTTCTCAGAACACATCGAACAATTCATTTTCCAATAATTACAATAAGCTTTCAAATGAGAACACTCTCAGAAGTCAGAACACGACACTCAGAAAAGAACACTCTTCCCGAACTATCGTAATTTCCCCCTAAAATTCACTACAGTGATCTGTCAGTCGTCTGGTGATGTCAGTATCAGGTGCTCCCTTATGTACTTTTTAGATCGGTCTGTATGTATATATCTCCATCGCAGAATCATTCAAAACTCCCCCAGATTTCCAAACGCTTCTGCTGGGAATACTGGTGGTCTTGAACTTGACATTAAAGTCGATGTGAGGGACAATATAATTCGTCTTGCTAGGACTACCTTCACGACCATGGGGTGGCCCGAATCAGCCTAAACCAATGTGAGAATTCCCAAAGCCTCAATGCTGCAGTGTTTCTTTTCTTGTCCAGAAATCTATTTCCGTATAGATCCAGTGGACTACTATAGGTTTAGGGTCCAATTTTGGGCTAAAAACCCTTCTATAGTTATAAAAGTCAACAAAGTTTCCTATCGAGAATTACCCCAATTATCTGACATGGTCTTTTACCTTCTTGTGAACAAAACCAGTTCGGTCTTTTCGGCATTAACTGAAAGACCAACGTTGTCAGTTAACTTTACGAGTTTATTAAGAGCTGATCCCATCTGATCTCTTATATAAGAGGAAACTTTCCCGATATGGCTATCGTCATGTCGTCCGAATAGGCTATAGCACTGTACCCGTCTTTCTCTAAGATGTTAAACAGTTCATTCACTACTATGAAGCTTTTCTAGCATTTGCTCGATACAGTAGCAAAGGAAGGCTTTAGTCTGAGAAGTGCAGCAGTTATGGCCTCTATTTTAACTTCGTTGAAAGCTCCCTCAATGTCAAGGAAATATACCATCGTGAAATCGATTATTATTTCTTATAGACGTCAACCAATCTTTCCAGAGTTTTTAAGATAAGTGAGGATAAGCTGATCTGTTGTGCTCTTCTTGTGCGGCGTCTTCGGTCTTTCCCATAATTTTCTGGATCTTTTAGAAAATTGTTGACCGTTGAAGGATCTCCACCAATTTTTTTTAGCAATTTCTCGGCTGGAATAATTTTTTTGCTTGAATTCAAGAATTTTGCCAATTTCTAAATTAGTTAGTGTTTTACCTCGACCTATCTTCTTTAGAATGCAACAAAAACACAAATAATTTTAATAAACAAAGAGTAGCAATAAAACAGAATACGATTTTATTAACTTTTTTTTAAGTTTGTCAACAGGTAGCAGAGAACAAATGCAAATAAAAGTTTTAGAAATGGATCTAGCTGAGCACATATTCTAGCTGAGTTTGAAGAGTTTTTGCATGCGAACAAACAGCCCGTAAAAGCGGAATTGCATGCATCATTACGCACTGCAGGGCCTATCTCACCCAGGGCTACTTTAAAAATCATTCAGCATCCCTACGTTTGGCCAGATATGCGGAAGGATGGCACAATGACAGTCAGAAGCTGTATTGCCAGTCAAAGAAGCAAAGTTCAAAAACACACTAGAATGCAGTTCGGCTACTATTCGTCATCACAAGCCCGGTTTGACCACGTAAACATCGACTTGGTCAGACAGCTGCCTACATTACATGGCTATCGATACATACTGACGTGCATCGACCGGTTTTCGAGATGGCGAGAGGCGTTCCCACTTCCTGACATCACCGCAGAGACCGTGGCGAGATCTTTAGTATCCGGCTGAATCTCATCATATGGTGTTCCACTTCACATCACGACCGACTTGGGAATACAATTTGAGAGTAACGAATTCACTTGAAGACAACGCCCTATCATCCACAGTCGATCGATATTATTGAACGGTGGCATCGAGAGCTGAAAACCGCCATTCGCTTCTGTGAAACAGACGACTGGTGCAGCGTTTTGCCTTCATTCATGCAGCGTTTTGCCTTCATTCATGCACGATTCCAGACACACGCAACGGCTTTGTAAAATTTCAAGCATTTCTTTAATGGTTACATCATCCTTTGATCCAATTAATTCAGCCCAAGCCTGCTTAGTTTCTGGATCAAGCTTTTGCAATAAAATATACGAGTATATTAGCCACGGGTCACGATCGTTGGATTGTAATGAATTTAACCCTCTAATTACTCCATCAGCGCCGTCAGTGATTTTGCGCAACAAAATCACAATAGCAGAATTTGATGTAGGCAACGATAAAAAACATTGAATAAATGATTGAACTGTCAAGAGAGGTCTATCATACCGACTTTCTAATCGTTCCCCTGCTACTAAGTATTTGCTGCCGGAGTTCACGACATGCTTTAAAAGATTGCAAGCTTCCCCACTTAAAAATGACTTCAAATATTGAAGTTTTTTCGTAGAAGTTAGCGACGAGTTGCATTCTATTGAACCCTGAAAGGAGTCTCAACGCAGGTCAGTCTTTGTAGTCGCCCGAAAACGTTGGTATTGAGAGATGCGGCAACGTTACTGAAGTTTGAAACTTTCTAGGTGTTTAATTTTTTTAGAAATGACTTGCTAACTAGCTAATTGTTCAATGGCCGATTCTTTTTTTACTGGCTTAGAACACTTGCCATTTTCTGTATGTGAATAAAATTCGTAACAATCGAATGGGCAAGAAAGTACTTCGTCTCATACTCTTCATATTCCGGTTCTGGATCAACGAAATTTGGATCCGCCAAATATTAATACAATGCGTTTTGCAATTCTACAAACTCAATCCACGTTTTCTTTAAACTGTTTAACCTAACCTCCTAGCATTGTAAGTGTAGCATTCGTATCCCCTGATTCTGCGAACGCTGCAGCGCGAGATATTGCTGCCTTTGCACGACCCCGTTTTGCCTTAGTGAAATTCATTCTGAATAGTTAATTTACGCGCACTATACAGAAATTTGAGTTTATTTCGCTAATTAATATTTCTTAAGGCACAAGATGGGATGAGTTTGATAATAGATTCAATTGTTCAACCAACACGTGTATGCACCGTATGCAACCAAAAATTCAATCACTTTTCCACGAAGATTGTCTATTTGTTCTAATTAAATCCGGAGCAGAAGGACCAAAAATGTTTGGGATTTAAGGGAATGTATAGCTTCGAATCACGAAAGACTAAAGGAACGATAACGAGATAACGAGAAATTAAACAACTATAAAGAAATCAAAATTTGGTTATAATAATTTATTGATGTTGATACCTTGGTGGTTGACAATCGAAAGAGGTTTGTCGATATTAAAGAGTAAATTTAAGTAGCGAACAGCACATTTAATTCCAAGTTTATTGTTACAATTAATTTTATGTACTAAGCCATCAGTGATCCAGGACTTAAGTCTTTTCATTGACTTTTTTGGTGTTACCGTGGTACAACTTCCATTGATATGCATAATAAGAGTATCAATAAAAATATTATAAGCTTCGAATGCATCCCGCTTAGCATAAACTTCTTCCCAAAATTCGAAACAAAGAGCTGTTTTGAGATTAACATAGTCAATTTTTTTAACCTTGAGGACAGAGCTCTTAACATCGGTATACATATTTTTCGAGGCGTTAACCAGCACGCCAGTTATAGAATGGCAAGTAATCCTCAAATCAAAAATTCATTTTTCACAAAGACTGGGTACCGGATTCGAAAGACGACCATAAATGTACTCTAAGCACTTCCCCGATAATAACATAGTTGGCTCGTTAATAAAAGAGACTAACCCTTGGGACGCCAATGAAGTTAAATAAGATGATACGTTGAACTTATGAAATCTATAAACACATGACATAGACTTAATTATTAATTTTAAAAGATAATTTTATAATGTCAGCACTCAAAAAATCCAAATCAGAAACAACGCTATCATAATCTTGGTTTACAAAACATCCAACACCGCCCGCTGTATAATTTGCATTACAATTAGCATAAAAATTAAAACCTGGAATATATGAAACAAGTCTTTACAGTCACCGCAAGCAATTTACAGTCACCGCAAGCAATTTTTAAGATGCAGTTTCTTTCAACTTTCTCAGAACACATCGAACAATTCATTTTCCAATAATTACAATAAGCTTTCAAATGAGAACACTCTCAGAAGTCAGAACACGACACTCAGAAAAGAACACTCTTCCCGAACTATCGTAATTTCCCCCTAAAATTCACTACAGTGATCTGTCAGTCGTCTGGTGATGTCAGTATCAGGTGCTCCCTTATGTACTTTTTAGATCGGTCTGTATGTATATATCTCCATCGCAGAATCATTCAAAACTCCCCCAGATTTCCAAACGCTTCTGCTGGGAATACTGGTGGTCTTGAACTTGACATTAAAGTCGATGTGAGGGACAATATAATTCGTCTTGCTAGGACTACCTTCACGACCATGGGGTGGCCCGAATCAGCCTAAACCAATGTGAGAATTCCCAAAGCCTCAATGCTGCAGTGTTTCTTTTCTTGTCCAGAAATCTATTTCCGTATAGATCCAGTGGACTACTATAGGTTTAGGGTCCAATTTTGGGCTAAAAACCCTTCTATAGTTATAAAAGTCAACAAAGTTTCCTATCGAGAATTACCCCAATTATCTGACATGGTCTTTTACCTTCTTGTGAACAAAACCAGTTCGGTCTTTTCGGCATTAACTGAAAGACCAACGTTGTCAGTTAACTTTACGAGTTTATTAAGAGCTGATCCCATCTGATCTCTTATATAAGAGGAAACTTTCCCGATATGGCTATCGTCATGTCGTCCGAATAGGCTATAGCACTGTACCCGTCTTTCTCTAAGATGTTAAACAGTTCATTCACTACTATGAAGCTTTTCTAGCATTTGCTCGATACAGTAGCAAAGGAAGGCTTTAGTCTGAGAAGTGCAGCAGTTATGGCCTCTATTTTAACTTCGTTGAAAGCTCCCTCAATGTCAAGGAAATATACCATCGTGAAATCGATTATTATTTCTTATAGACGTCAACCAATCTTTCCAGAGTTTTTAAGATAAGTGAGGATAAGCTGATCTGTTGTGCTCTTCTTGTGCGGCGTCTTCGGTCTTTCCCATAATTTTCTGGATCTTTTAGAAAATTGTTGACCGTTGAAGGATCTCCACCAATTTTTTTTAGCAATTTCTCGGCTGGAATAATTTTTTTGCTTGAATTCAAGAATTTTGCCAATTTCTAAATTAGTTAGTGTTTTACCTCGACCTATCTTCTTTAGAATGCAACAAAAACACAAATAATTTTAATAAACAAAGAGTAGCAATAAAACAGAATACGATTTTATTAACTTTTTTTTAAGTTTGTCAACAGGTAGCAGAGAACAAATGCAAATAAAAGTTTTAGAAATGGATCTAGCTGAGCACATATTCTAGCTGAGTTTGAAGAGTTTTTGCATGCGAACAAACAGCCCGTAAAAGCGGAATTGCATGCATCATTACGCACTGCAGGGCCTATCTCACCCAGGGCTACTTTAAAAATCATTCAGCATCCCTACGTTTGGCCAGATATGCGGAAGGATGGCACAATGACAGTCAGAAGCTGTATTGCCAGTCAAAGAAGCAAAGTTCAAAAACACACTAGAATGCAGTTCGGCTACTATTCGTCATCACAAGCCCGGTTTGACCACGTAAACATCGACTTGGTCAGACAGCTGCCTACATTACATGGCTATCGATACATACTGACGTGCATCGACCGGTTTTCGAGATGGCGAGAGGCGTTCCCACTTCCTGACATCACCGCAGAGACCGTGGCGAGATCTTTAGTATCCGGCTGAATCTCATCATATGGTGTTCCACTTCACATCACGACCGACTTGGGAATACAATTTGAGAGTAACGAATTCACTTGAAGACAACGCCCTATCATCCACAGTCGATCGATATTATTGAACGGTGGCATCGAGAGCTGAAAACCGCCATTCGCTTCTGTGAAACAGACGACTGGTGCAGCGTTTTGCCTTCATTCATGCAGCGTTTTGCCTTCATTCATGCACGATTCCAGACACACGCAACGGCTTTGTAAAATTTCAAGCATTTCTTTAATGGTTACATCATCCTTTGATCCAATTAATTCAGCCCAAGCCTGCTTAGTTTCTGGATCAAGCTTTTGCAATAAAATATACGAGTATATTAGCCACGGGTCACGATCGTTGGATTGTAATGAATTTAACCCTCTAATTACTCCATCAGCGCCGTCAGTGATTTTGCGCAACAAAATCACAATAGCAGAATTTGATGTAGGCAACGATAAAAAACATTGAATAAATGATTGAACTGTCAAGAGAGGTCTATCATACCGACTTTCTAATCGTTCCCCTGCTACTAAGTATTTGCTGCCGGAGTTCACGACATGCTTTAAAAGATTGCAAGCTTCCCCACTTAAAAATGACTTCAAATATTGAAGTTTTTTCGTAGAAGTTAGCGACGAGTTGCATTCTATTGAACCCTGAAAGGAGTCTCAACGCAGGTCAGTCTTTGTAGTCGCCCGAAAACGTTGGTATTGAGAGATGCGGCAACGTTACTGAAGTTTGAAACTTTCTAGGTGTTTAATTTTTTTAGAAATGACTTGCTAACTAGCTAATTGTTCAATGGCCGATTCTTTTTTTACTGGCTTAGAACACTTGCCATTTTCTGTATGTGAATAAAATTCGTAACAATCGAATGGGCAAGAAAGTACTTCGTCTCATACTCTTCATATTCCGGTTCTGGATCAACGAAATTTGGATCCGCCAAATATTAATACAATGCGTTTTGCAATTCTACAAACTCAATCCACGTTTTCTTTAAACTGTTTAACCTAACCTCCTAGCATTGTAAGTGTAGCATTCGTATCCCCTGATTCTGCGAACGCTGCAGCGCGAGATATTGCTGCCTTTGCACGACCCCGTTTTGCCTTAGTGAAATTCATTCTGAATAGTTAATTTACGCGCACTATACAGAAATTTGAGTTTATTTCGCTAATTAATATTTCTTAAGGCACAAGATGGGATGAGTTTGATAATAGATTCAATTGTTCAACCAACACGTGTATGCACCGTATGCATCCAAAAATTCAATCACTTTTCCACGAAGATTGTCTATTTGTTCTAATTAAATCCGGAGCAGAAGGACCAAAAATGTTTGGGATTTAAGGGAATGTATAGCTTCGAATCACGAAAGACTAAAGGAACGATAACGAGATAACGAGAAATTAAACAACTATAAAGAAATCAAAATTTGGTTATAATAATTTATTGATGTTGATACCTTGGTGGTTGACAATCGAAAGAGGTTTGTCGATATTAAAGAGTAAATTTAAGTAGCGAACAGCACATTTAATTCCAAGTTTATTGTTACAATTAATTTTATGTACTAAGCCATCAGTGATCCAGGACTTAAGTCTTTTCATTGACTTTTTTGGTGTTACCGTGGTACAACTTCCATTGATATGCATAATAAGAGTATCAATAAAAATATTATAAGCTTCGAATGCATCCCGCTTAGCATAAACTTCTTCCCAAAATTCGAAACAAAGAGCTGTTTTGAGATTAACATAGTCAATTTTTTTAACCTTGAGGACAGAGCTCTTAACATCGGTATACATATTTTTCGAGGCGTTAACCAGCACGCCAGTTATAGAATGGCAAGTAATCCTCAAATCAAAAATTCATTTTTCACAAAGACTGGGTACCGGATTCGAAAGACGACCATAAATGTACTCTAAGCACTTCCCCGATAATAACATAGTTGGCTCGTTAATAAAAGAGACTAACCCTTGGGACGCCAATGAAGTTAAATAAGATGATACGTTGAACTTATGAAATCTATAAACACATGACATAGACTTAATTATTAATTTTAAAAGATAATTTTATAATGTCAGCACTCAAAAAATCCAAATCAGAAACAACGCTATCATAATCTTGGTTTACAAAACATCCAACACCGCCCGCTGTATAATTTGCATTACAATTAGCATAAAAATTAAAACCTGGAATATATGAAACAAGTCTTTACAGTCACCGCAAGCAATTTACAGTCACCGCAAGCAATTTTTAAGATGCAGTTTCTTTCAACTTTCTCAGAACACATCGAACAATTCATTTTCCAATAATTACAATAAGCTTTCAAATGAGAACACTCTCAGAAGTCAGAACACGACACTCAGAAAAGAACACTCTTCCCGAACTATCGTAATTTCCCCCTAAAATTCACTACAGTGATCTGTCAGTCGTCTGGTGATGTCAGTATCAGGTGCTCCCTTATGTACTTTTTAGATCGGTCTGTATGTATATATCTCCATCGCAGAATCATTCAAAACTCCCCCAGATTTCCAAACGCTTCTGCTGGGAATACTGGTGGTCTTGAACTTGACATTAAAGTCGATGTGAGGGACAATATAATTCGTCTTGCTAGGACTACCTTCACGACCATGGGGTGGCCCGAATCAGCCTAAACCAATGTGAGAATTCCCAAAGCCTCAATGCTGCAGTGTTTCTTTTCTTGTCCAGAAATCTATTTCCGTATAGATCCAGTGGACTACTATAGGTTTAGGGTCCAATTTTGGGCTAAAAACCCTTCTATAGTTATAAAAGTCAACAAAGTTTCCTATCGAGAATTACCCCAATTATCTGACATGGTCTTTTACCTTCTTGTGAACAAAACCAGTTCGGTCTTTTCGGCATTAACTGAAAGACCAACGTTGTCAGTTAACTTTACGAGTTTATTAAGAGCTGATCCCATCTGATCTCTTATATAAGAGGAAACTTTCCCGATATGGCTATCGTCATGTCGTCCGAATAGGCTATAGCACTGTACCCGTCTTTCTCTAAGATGTTAAACAGTTCATTCACTACTATGAAGCTTTTCTAGCATTTGCTCGATACAGTAGCAAAGGAAGGCTTTAGTCTGAGAAGTGCAGCAGTTATGGCCTCTATTTTAACTTCGTTGAAAGCTCCCTCAATGTCAAGGAAATATACCATCGTGAAATCGATTATTATTTCTTATAGACGTCAACCAATCTTTCCAGAGTTTTTAAGATAAGTGAGGATAAGCTGATCTGTTGTGCTCTTCTTGTGCGGCGTCTTCGGTCTTTCCCATAATTTTCTGGATCTTTTAGAAAATTGTTGACCGTTGAAGGATCTCCACCAATTTTTTTTAGCAATTTCTCGGCTGGAATAATTTTTTTGCTTGAATTCAAGAATTTTGCCAATTTCTAAATTAGTTAGTGTTTTACCTCGACCTATCTTCTTTAGAATGCAACAAAAACACAAATAATTTTAATAAACAAAGAGTAGCAATAAAACAGAATACGATTTTATTAACTTTTTTTTAAGTTTGTCAACAGGTAGCAGAGAACAAATGCAAATAAAAGTTTTAGAAATGGATCTAGCTGAGCACATATTCTAGCTGAGTTTGAAGAGTTTTTGCATGCGAACAAACAGCCCGTAAAAGCGGAATTGCATGCATCATTACGCACTGCAGGGCCTATCTCACCCAGGGCTACTTTAAAAATCATTCAGCATCCCTACGTTTGGCCAGATATGCGGAAGGATGGCACAATGACAGTCAGAAGCTGTATTGCCAGTCAAAGAAGCAAAGTTCAAAAACACACTAGAATGCAGTTCGGCTACTATTCGTCATCACAAGCCCGGTTTGACCACGTAAACATCGACTTGGTCAGACAGCTGCCTACATTACATGGCTATCGATACATACTGACGTGCATCGACCGGTTTTCGAGATGGCGAGAGGCGTTCCCACTTCCTGACATCGCCGCAGAGACCGTGGCGAGATCTTTAGTATCCGGCTGAATCTCATCATATGGTGTTCCACTTCACATCACGACCGACTTGGGAATACAATTTGAGAGTAACGAATTCACTTGAAGACAACGCCCTATCATCCACAGTCGATCGATATTATTGAACGGTGGCATCGAGAGCTGAAAACCGCCATTCGCTTCTGTGAAACAGACGACTGGTGCAGCGTTTTGCCTTCATTCATGCAGCGTTTTGCCTTCATTCATGCACGATTCCAGACACACGCAACGGCTTTGTAAAATTTCAAGCATTTCTTTAATGGTTACATCATCCTTTGATCCAATTAATTCAGCCCAAGCCTGCTTAGTTTCTGGATCAAGCTTTTGCAATAAAATATACGAGTATATTAGCCACGGGTCACGATCGTTGGATTGTAATGAATTTAACCCTCTAATTACTCCATCAGCGCCGTCAGTGATTTTGCGCAACAAAATCACAATAGCAGAATTTGATGTAGGCAACGATAAAAAACATTGAATAAATGATTGAACTGTCAAGAGAGGTCTATCATACCGACTTTCTAATCGTTCCCCTGCTACTAAGTATTTGCTGCCGGAGTTCACGACATGCTTTAAAAGATTGCAAGCTTCCCCACTTAAAAATGACTTCAAATATTGAAGTTTTTTCGTAGAAGTTAGCGACGAGTTGCATTCTATTGAACCCTGAAAGGAGTCTCAACGCAGGTCAGTCTTTGTAGTCGCCCGAAAACGTTGGTATTGAGAGATGCGGCAACGTTACTGAAGTTTGAAACTTTCTAGGTGTTTAATTTTTTTAGAAATGACTTGCTAACTAGCTAATTGTTCAATGGCCGATTCTTTTTTTACTGGCTTAGAACACTTGCCATTTTCTGTATGTGAATAAAATTCGTAACAATCGAATGGGCAAGAAAGTACTTCGTCTCATACTCTTCATATTCCGGTTCTGGATCAACGAAATTTGGATCCGCCAAATATTAATACAATGCGTTTTGCAATTCTACAAACTCAATCCACGTTTTCTTTAAACTGTTTAACCTAACCTCCAAGCATTGTAAGTGTAGCATTCGTATCCCCTGATTCTGCGAACGCTGCAGCGCGAGATATTGCTGCCTTTGCACGACCCCGTTTTGCCTTAGTGAAATTCATTCTGAATAGTTAATTTACGCGCACTATACAGAAATTTGAGTTTATTTCGCTAATTAATATTTCTTAAGGCACAAGATGGGATGAGTTTGATAATAGATTCAATTGTTCAACCAACACGTGTATGCACCGTATGCAACCAAAAATTCAATCACTTTTCCACGAAGATTGTCTATTTGTTCTAATTAAATCCGGAGCAGAAGGACCAAAAATGTTTGGGATTTAAGGGAATGTATAGCTTCGAATCACGAAAGACTAAAGGAACGATAACGAGATAACGAGAAATTAAACAACTATAAAGAAATCAAAATTTGGTTATAATAATTTATTGATGTTGATACCTTGGTGGTTGACAAACGAAAGAGGTTTGTCGATATTAAAGAGTAAATTTAAGTAGCGAACAGCACATTTAATTCCAAGTTTATTGTTACAATTAATTTTATGTACTAAGCCATCAGTGATCCAGGACTTAAGTCTTTTCATTGACTTTTTTGGTGTTACCGTGGTACAACTTCCATTGATATGCATAATAAGAGTATCAATAAAAATATTATAAGCTTCGAATGCATCCCGCTTAGCATAAACTTCTTCCCAAAATTCGAAACAAAGAGCTGTTTTGAGATTAACATAGTCAATTTTTTTAACCTTGAGGACAGAGCTCTTAACATCGGTATACATATTTTTCGAGGCGTTAACCAGCACGCCAGTTATAGAATGGCAAGTAATCCTCAAATCAAAAATTCATTTTTCACAAAGACTGGGTACCGGATTCGAAAGACGACCATAAATGTACTCTAAGCACTTCCCCGATAATAACATAGTTGGCTCGTTAATAAAAGAGACTAACCCTTGGGACGCCAATGAAGTCAAATAAGATGATACGTTGAACTTATGAAATCTATAAACACATGACATAGACTTAATTATTAATTTTAAAAGATAATTTTATAATGTCAGCACTCAAAAAATCCAAGAAATTTTTAAGATGCAGTTTCTTTCAACTTTCTCAGAACACATCGAACAATTCATTTTCCAATAATTACAATAAGCTTTCAAATGAGAACACTCTCAGAAGTCAGAACACGACACTCAGAAAAGAACACTCTTCCCGAACTATCGTAATTTCCCCCTAAAATTCACTACAGTGATCTGTCAGTCGTCTGGTGATGTCAGTATCAGGTGCTCCCTTATGTACTTTTTAGATCGGTCTGTATGTATATATCTCCATCGCAGAATCATTCAAAACTCCCCCAGATTTCCAAACGCTTCTGCTGGGAATACTGGTGGTCTTGAACTTGACATTAAAGTCGATGTGAGGGACAATATAATTCGTCTTGCTAGGACTACCTTCACGACCATGGGGTGGCCCGAATCAGCCTAAACCAATGTGAGAATTCCCAAAGCCTCAATGCTGCAGTGTTTCTTTTCTTGTCCAGAAATCTATTTCCGTATAGATCCAGTGGACTACTATAGGTTTAGGGTCCAATTTTGGGCTAAAAACCCTTCTATAGTTATAAAAGTCAACAAAGTTTCCTATCGAGAATTACCCCAATTATCTGACATGGTCTTTTACCTTCTTGTGAACAAAACCAGTTCGGTCTTTTCGGCATTAACTGAAAGACCAACGTTGTCAGTTAACTTTACGAGTTTATTAAGAGCTGATCCCATCTGATCTCTTATATAAGAGGAAACTTTCCCGATATGGCTATCGTCATGTCGTCCGAATAGGCTATAGCACTGTACCCGTCTTTCTCTAAGATGTTAAACAGTTCATTCACTACTATGAAGCTTTTCTAGCATTTGCTCGATACAGTAGCAAAGGAAGGCTTTAGTCTGAGAAGTGCAGCAGTTATGGCCTCTATTTTAACTTCGTTGAAAGCTCCCTCAATGTCAAGGAAATATACCATCGTGAAATCGATTATTATTTCTTATAGACGTCAACCAATCTTTCCAGAGTTTTTAAGATAAGTGAGGATAAGCTGATCTGTTGTGCTCTTCTTGTGCGGCGTCTTCGGTCTTTCCCATAATTTTCTGGATCTTTTAGAAAATTGTTGACCGTTGAAGGATCTCCACCAATTTTTTTTAGCAATTTCTCGGCTGGAATAATTTTTTTGCTTGAATTCAAGAATTTTGCCAATTTCTAAATTAGTTAGTGTTTTACCTCGACCTATCTTCTTTAGAATGCAACAAAAACACAAATAATTTTAATAAACAAAGAGTAGCAATAAAACAGAATACGATTTTATTAACTTTTTTTTAAGTTTGTCAACAGGTAGCAGAGAACAAATGCAAATAAAAGTTTTAGAAATGGATCTAGCTGAGCACATATTCTAGCTGAGTTTGAAGAGTTTTTGCATGCGAACAAACAGCCCGTAAAAGCGGAATTGCATGCATCATTACGCACTGCAGGGCCTATCTCACCCAGGGCTACTTTAAAAATCATTCAGCATCCCTACGTTTGGCCAGATATGCGGAAGGATGGCACAATGACAGTCAGAAGCTGTATTGCCAGTCAAAGAAGCAAAGTTCAAAAACACACTAGAATGCAGTTCGGCTACTATTCGTCATCACAAGCCCGGTTTGACCACGTAAACATCGACTTGGTCAGACAGCTGCCTACATTACATGGCTATCGATACATACTGACGTGCATCGACCGGTTTTCGAGATGGCGAGAGGCGTTCCCACTTCCTGACATCGCCGCAGAGACCGTGGCGAGATCTTTAGTATCCGGCTGAATCTCATCATATGGTGTTCCACTTCACATCACGACCGACTTGGGAATACAATTTGAGAGTAACGAATTCACTTGAAGACAACGCCCTATCATCCACAGTCGATCGATATTATTGAACGGTGGCATCGAGAGCTGAAAACCGCCATTCGCTTCTGTGAAACAGACGACTGGTGCAGCGTTTTGCCTTCATTCATGCAGCGTTTTGCCTTCATTCATGCACGATTCCAGACACACGCAACGGCTTTGTAAAATTTCAAGCATTTCTTTAATGGTTACATCATCCTTTGATCCAATTAATTCAGCCCAAGCCTGCTTAGTTTCTGGATCAAGCTTTTGCAATAAAATATACGAGTATATTAGCCACGGGTAACGATCGTTGGATTGTAATGAATTTAACCCTCTAATTACTCCATCAGCGCCGTCAGTGATTTTGCGCAACAAAATCACAATAGCAGAATTTGATGTAGGCAACGATAAAAAACATTGAATAAATGATTGAACTGTCAAGAGAGGTCTATCATACCGACTTTCTAATCGTTCCCCTGCTACTAAGTATTTGCTGCCGGAGTTCACGACATGCTTTAAAAGATTGCAAGCTTCCCCACTTAAAAATGACTTCAAATATTGAAGTTTTTTCGTAGAAGTTAGCGACGAGTTGCATTCTATTGAACCCTGAAAGGAGTCTCAACGCAGGTCAGTCTTTGTAGTCGCCCGAAAACGTTGGTATTGAGAGATGCGGCAACGTTACTGAAGTTTGAAACTTTCTAGGTGTTTAATTTTTTTAGAAATGACTTGCTAACTAGCTAATTGTTCAATGGCCGATTCTTTTTTTACTGGCTTAGAACACTTGCCATTTTCTGTATGTGAATAAAATTCGTAACAATCGAATGGGCAAGAAAGTACTTCGTCTCATACTCTTCATATTCCGGTTCTGGATCAACGAAATTTGGATCCGCCAAATATTAATACAATGCGTTTTGCAATTCTACAAACTCAATCCACGTTTTCTTTAAACTGTTTAACCTAACCTCCTAGCATTGTAAGTGTAGCATTCGTATCCCCTGATTCTGCGAACGCTGCAGCGCGAGATATTGCTGCCTTTGCACGACCCCGTTTTGCCTTAGTGAAATTCATTCTGAATAGTTAATTTACGCGCACTATACAGAAATTTGAGTTTATTTCGCTAATTAATATTTCTTAAGGCACAAGATGGGATGAGTTTGATAATAGATTCAATTGTTCAACCAACACGTGTATGCACCGTATGCAACCAAAAATTCAATCACTTTTCCACGAAGATTGTCTATTTGTTCTAATTAAATCCGGAGCAGAAGGACCAAAAATGTTTGGGATTTAAGGGAATGTATAGCTTCGAATCACGAAAGACTAAAGGAACGATAACGAGATAACGAGAAATTAAACAACTATAAAGAAATCAAAATTTGGTTATAATAATTTATTGATGTTGATACCTTGGTGGTTGACAATCGAAAGAGGTTTGTTGATATTAAAGAGTAAATTTAAGTAGCGAACAGCACATTTAATTCCAAGTTTATTGTTACAATTAATTTTATGTACTAAGCCATCAGTGATCCAGGACTTAAGTCTTTTCATTGACTTTTTTGGTGTTACCGTGGTACAACTTCCATTGATATGCATAATAAGAGTATCAATAAAAATATTATAAGCTTCGAATGCATCCCGCTTAGCATAAACTTCTTCCCAAAATTCGAAACAAAGAGCTGTTTTGAGATTAACATAGTCAATTTTTTTAACCTTGAGGACAGAGCTCTTAACATCGGTATACATATTTTTCGAGGCGTTAACCAGCACGCCAGTTATAGAATGGCAAGTAATCCTCAAATCAAAAATTCATTTTTCACAAAGACTGGGTACCGGATTCGAAAGACGACCATAAATGTACTCTAAGCACTTCCCCGATAATAACATAGTTGGCTCGTTAATAAAAGAGACTAACCCTTGGGACGCCAATGAAGTCAAATAAGATGATACGTTGAACTTATGAAATCTATAAACACATGACATAGACTTAATTATTAATTTTAAAAGATAATTTTATAATGTCAGCACTCAAAAAATCCAAATCAGAAACAACGCTATCATAATCTTGGTTTACAAAACATCCAACACCGCCCGCTGTATAATTTGCATTACAATTAGCATAAAAATTAAAACCTGGAATATATGAAACAAGTCTTTACAGTCACCGCAAGCAATTTACAGTCACCGCAAGCAATTTTTAAGATGCAGTTTCTTTCAACTTTCTCAGAACACATCGAACAATTCATTTTCCAATAATTACAATAAGCTTTCAAATGAGAACACTCTCAGAAGTCAGAACACGACACTCAGAAAAGAACACTCTTCCCGAACTATCGTAATTTCCCCCTAAAATTCACTACAGTGATCTGTCAGTCGTCTGGTGATGTCAGTATCAGGTGCTCCCTTATGTACTTTTTAGATCGGTCTGTATGTATATATCTCCATCGCAGAATCATTCAAAACTCCCCCAGATTTCCAAACGCTTCTGCTGGGAATACTGGTGGTCTTGAACTTGACATTAAAGTCGATGTGAGGGACAATATAATTCGTCTTGCTAGGACTACCTTCACGACCATGGGGTGGCCCGAATCAGCCTAAACCAATGTGAGAATTCCCAAAGCCTCAATGCTGCAGTGTTTCTTTTCTTGTCCAGAAATCTTTTTCCGTATAGATCCAGTGGACTACTATAGGTTTAGGGTCCAATTTTGGGCTAAAAACCCTTCTATAGTTATAAAAGTCAACAAAGTTTCCTATCGAGAATTACCCCAATTATCTGACATGGTCTTTTACCTTCTTGTGAACAAAACCAGTTCGGTCTTTTCGGCATTAACTGAAAGACCAACGTTGTCAGTTAACTTTACGAGTTTATTAAGAGCTGATCCCATCTGATCTCTTATATAAGAGGAAACTTTCCCGATATGGCTATCGTCATGTCGTCCGAATAGGCTATAGCACTGTACCCGTCTTTCTCTAAGATGTTAAACAGTTCATTCACTACTATGAAGCTTTTCTAGCATTTGCTCGATACAGTAGCAAAGGAAGGCTTTAGTCTGAGAAGTGCAGCAATTATGGCCTCTATTTTAACTTCGTTGAAAGCTCCCTCAATGTCAAGGAAATATACCATCGTGAAATCGATTATTATTTCTTATAGACGTCAACCAATCTTTCCAGAGTTTTTAAGATAAGTGAGGATAAGCTGATCTGTTGTGCTCTTCTTGTGCGGCGTCTTCGGTCTTTCCCATAATTTTCTGGATCTTTTAGAAAATTGTTGACCGTTGAAGGATCTCCACCAATTTTTTTTAGCAATTTCTCGGCTGGAATAATTTTTTTGCTTGAATTCAAGAATTTTGCCAATTTCTAAATTAGTTAGTGTTTTACCTCGACCTATCTTCTTTATGCAACAAAAACACAAATAATTTTAATAAACAAAGAGTAGCAATAAAACAGAATACGATTTTATTAACTTTTTTTTAAGTTTGTCAACAGGTAGCAGAGAACAAATGCAAATAAAAGTTTTAGAAATGGATCTAGCTGAGCACATATTCTAGCTGAGTTTGAAGAGTTTTTGCATGCGAACAAACAGCCCGTAAAAGCGGAATTGCATGCATCATTACGCACTGCAGGGCCTATCTCACCCAGGGCTACTTTAAAAATCATTCAGCATCCCTACGTTTGGCCAGATATGCGGAAGGATGGCACAATGACAGTCAGAAGCTGTATTGCCAGTCAAAGAAGCAAAGTTCAAAAACACACTAGAATGCAGTTCGGCTACTATTCGTCATCACAAGCCCGGTTTGACCACGTAAACATCGACTTGGTCAGACAGCTGCCTACATTACATGGCTATCGATACATACTGACGTGCATCGACCGGTTTTCGAGATGGCGAGAGGCGTTCCCACTTCCTGACAACACCGCAGAGACCGTGGCGAGATCTTTAGTATCCGGCTGAATCTCATCATATGGTGTTCCACTTCACATCACGACCGACTTGGGAATACAATTTGAGAGTAACGAATTCACTTGAAGACAACGCCCTATCTTCCACAGTCGAACGATATTATTGAACGGTGGCATCGAGAGCTGAAAACCGCCATTCGCTTCTGTGAAACAGACGACTGGTGCAGCGTTTTGCCTTCATTCATGCTAGGACTACGCTCCACATACAAAGATGACATCATAGAAACCCCAGCAGATGCATTTCTTTGATTACCAGGTGATTTCTTCGGGAGCTGGAGAAAAAGTCAAAAGGAAACCGAGTTCATCAAGGAACTACGATGTACACACAATGTCCAAGGTACGCCAGACTACGATAGCGCAACAAGGCCAAAGTTTTCATGCAGCCTAGCTAACTAGCACCTAGCCACGTTTTCGTCCGCAACGATGCAGTCAGGACGCCCCTGCAGCAACCATCTCCGAGACAAATACTTTCGAGTGAGAATCAACAATCGAAGGATCGCCTTAATTCAGCTTTTGTTTTCACCGACGCAGCAACCAACGATAGCCCTAACCCATGGAGAGTATCACTCCATGAAGCAAGAGTCTCGATCAACATATACCACGAGATCCAGAAGAAGAGTCGGCCTCAGAATACCTATAAAAACTAAATTATTATTATTTTTTTTTTTAAAAAAATTTAATTTAAAAAATTTAAATTTAAAATTTAAATTTTTTTATTTTTTTCTTTTTTTAGAGGAAGGGGAGATCTTCAAAAGATACTGATGATCCGAGTAATCAGCATTCCGGATTTTTACCGACTAAAACCACCTCCCACATAATTGCGATCTAGTCACTTGGACTAATAAGCAATTTTTTTCTGACATCTTAGTCTTTGTATGAGTTACACCCCCTGGTGACCCTTTATTTCGAGTATGTATGTATTTATAAGCAAGTATATACATTTTTATTTTTCTTATATTAAGTTAAATCGAGAGGTTTTGTTCTTTTAAGCCTTCGTAATTGATTTTCATTATGCATTAATTTTCTTGCATCTATGTTTATATGCTCTTCTAGCTTTTCTTTGTGTTTTTTTGCATGTTTTAGAATTTCTGCAGATACACTTTCTACCTTCAGGTCTCGATTAAGGTCAGTATTTCTTATGTACCAAGGTGCATTTACTATATTTCTAAGCACCTTATTTTGGAAACGTTGTATTTTGTCTGTTTGTCTTTTTGGCACAACCCCATAGTTGGATTCCATATGTCCATGTTGGTTTCAGAATTTGATTATATAAAAGCACTTTATTTCCAATTGATACGGATGAGTTTCTTCCTATCAGCCAGTGCAGTTTTCTATATTTGTTTTCTAACTCTTCTTTTTTCTTTTTTTTCGTGTTCTTTCCATCTCAACTTTGCATCTAGAGTCATACCTAAATATTTCGCTGTATTAGCGCATGGAAGTATTTTTTGGTTTATAATAATTGGTATATATTAAATTTTTTTATTAGTACCTGTTGTATCGTAGAGTGCTGCCTTCGAAAACCAAATTGGTGGTTCGGAATCAGCTTTTTCCTTTCAATTATTTTATTTAAACGCTTTGCGAGTACTTTCTCAAACACTTTTGATATCATTGGCAATAACGAGATAGGTCTGTAAGATGACACTTCATTTGGCGGTTTACCAGGTTTGGGAATCATTAGGACGTCAGCAACCTTCCACAAACTAGGCACATATTTAAGCTTAAATGTGGCATTTATTAAATTTGTTATTTTTATTATTGCCTTCCTTGGTAAGTTCTTTAGTACGATACCAGATATAAGGTCATATCCAGGACTTTTCTTTACATTTATTTCATGCTTAATTAAGTTGTAAATTTCATTAGGAGTTGTGAGCAGAATTTCTTCGCTTTCTTCTTCTGAAGGACATATTAACGTAGGTTGTATATTTCCATTTTCAACTGGTGGTTTAAATATGTTTTCTAGGTAGTCTGCGAAGAGAATGGTTTTGTCCTCATCGCTTCTTGCCCAGTTTCCATCAGTTGCTTTGATTGGAGGTATTTGCACAGTAGGCTGTTTTAACCCTTTTGTTGCTTTCCATAGAGAGTAATTAGTTACGTATTCAGCTGTTAACCCTCTGAGGTACCTTTTCATTGAATCTTCCTTAAATTTTTTAATTTCTCTTCTTAGTTGTTGACAGAGGTTGTTTAGCTTGGCTTTATGTTGTGGAGCTCTTGTTTTCTGCCACGTTCTTCTTGCTCGTCTTTTATCTGCTACTAAATCTTTTATTTCTTTCGTGTAGTTTCTTTTTGTGTTCTTTCTCTTTAGGGCGGGGTGCTTTCCCAGGCCGATTGCTGAATATCGCTGACCACCTTATGCAGTTCTTTTTCTACATCATTTTTGGTTATTAAATCTATTTTACTCGTTAAGTTCAGCTTGAAGGCTTGCCAATCTGTTATGTTATTTGTTAAGGTTTTAATATTTGTATTTTTAATTATATGTTCACTCATTTGGAGAATTATAGCTGAATGGTCAGAGCTTAGATACTCGAACTCATCTATGTGTATATAACTGCTTGACAAATTTTTGATTATGAAAAAATCAATTAGATCTGGTATCTTATTTTTATCTGTAGGCCAGAACGTGGGCCTTCCTGTCGAGAGAATTTCGCATTGATGTTTTTGAATAGCAGCATAAAGTTATTTTCCTCTCGTTGTTGTCAATCTGGATCCCCAGTTAAGGTTTTTGGCATTAAAATCTCCACCTATTATGTATCTGTTTCCTTGTTTTTCAAAAAAAAAACTGAATATTCTTCTTTTTTAATTGAATGTTTTGGAGGACAGTAAATAGCAACGATATTAATTTTTTTATACTTAGCTTTTATACACACTGCTGTAGCTTGTATTTTCTCTGTAATATACTTCAACTCCTCATATTGTTGGATATTATTTTTTACTATTACTGCGCTCCCACCCTTAGCTGTGTTTTCAAGGTGAGCAGTGTGGTAGATTTTGTAGTTTTTAATATTTCTAAGCACCTTATTTTGTCAATGTTTATCTCTTTGGCACAACCCCATAGTTGGATTTCATATGTCCATGTTGGTTTCAGAATTTGATTATATAAAAGCACTTTATTTCTAATTGATACGGATGAGTTTCTTCCTATCAGCTAGTGCAGTTTTCTATATTTGATTTCTAACTCTACTTTTTTTCTTTTTTACGTGCTCTTTCCATCTCAACTTTGCATCTAGAGTCATACCTAAATATTTCGCTGTATTAGCGCATTTTTTGGTTTATAATAATTGGTATATATTAATTTTTTTTATTAGTAAAGTCAACATGGACTGACTTAGACTCGTTTAATTTGATACTCCACTTATTAGTCCATTCACAGATTTTGTTTATGCCAATTTGTAGTTTTTCTGTGGATTCCTCATTGGTTCTTCCTATTGCTAGTATTGCAGTATCATCTGCAAATATTGTCATAGTGTAGTTTTCTAGTTTAGGAATATCACTAGTATATAATAAGTATAATATTGGGCCCAGTACACTACCTTGCGGTACGCCGGCCTTTATTTCTCTTAGATTTGAATAAGTACTCTGCTGTTTTATTCTGAAATGTCTTCCATCTAGATACGATTTCAGAATAAAAGCATATTGATTTGGCAACATACATCTGAGTTTATAGATAAGTCCTTCGTGCCATGCTTTATCAAAGGCCTGAGCCACATCCAAGAATATAGCCAAGCAAACTTTCCTTTTTTCTAGTGCTTCTTTGATTTTATTCGTATCGTAGAGTCCTGCCTTCGAAAACCAAATTGATGCTTCGGAATCAGCTTTTTCCTTTCAATTATTTTATTTAAACGTTTTGCGAGTACTTTCTCAAACACTTTTGTTATCATTGGCAATAACGAGATAGGTCTGTAAGATGACACTTCATTTGGCGGTTTACCAGGTTTAGGAATCATTAGGACGTCAGCAACCTTCCACAAACTAGGCACATATTTAAGCTTAAATGTGGCATTTATTAAATTTGTTATTTTTATTATTGCCTTCCTTGGTAAGTTCTTTAGTACGACATCAGATATAAGGTCATATCCAGGACTTTTCTTTGCATTTATTTCATGCTTAATTAAGTTGCATATTTCATTAGGAGTTGTGAGCAGAATTTCTTCGCTTTCTTCTTCTGAAGGACATACTAACGTAGGTTGTATATTTCCATTTTCAACTGGTGGTTTAAATATGTTTTCTATGTAGTCTGCGAAGAGAATGGCTTTGTCCTCATCGCTTCTTGCCCAGTTTCCATCAGTTGCTTTGATTGGAGGTATTTACACAGTAGGCTGTTTTAATCCTTTTGTTGCTTTCCATAGAGAGTAATTATTTACGTATTCAGCTGTTAACCCTCTGAGGTACCTTTTCATTGAATCTTCTTTAATTTTTTTAATTTCTCTTCTTAGTTGTTGACAGAGGTTGTTTAGCTTGGCTTTATGTTGTGGAGCTCTTGTTTCTGCCACGTTCTTCTTGCTCGTCTTTTATCTGCTACTAAATCTTTTATTTCTTTCGTGTAGTTTCTTTTTAAGTTCTTTCTATTTAGGGCGGGGGTACTTTCCCAGGCCGATTGCTGAATATCGCTGACCAACTTATGTAGTTCTGTTTCTACATCATATTTGGTTTTAAGGGGTATCATTAAATCTATTTTACTTGTTAAGTTCAGCTTGAATGCTTGCCAATCTGTTCTGTTATTTGTTGAAGTTTTAATATTTGTATTTTTAATTGTGTGTTCACTCATTTGGAGAATTATAGGTGAATGGTCAGGGCTTAGATACTCGAACTCATCTATGTGTATATAAATGCTTAACAAATTTTTGATTATGAAAAAATCAATTAGATCTGGTATCTTATTTTTGTCTGTAGGCCAGAACGTGGGCCTTCCTGTCGAGAGAATTTCTCACAGATGTTTTTGAATAGCAGCATAAAGTTTTTTTCCTCTCGTTGTTGTCAATCTGGATCCCCAGTTAAGGTTTTTGGCATTAAAATCTCCACCTATTATGTATCTGTTTCCTTGTTTTTCAAAGAAAACTGAATATTCTTCTTTTTTAATTGAATGTTTTGGAGGACAGTAAATAGCAACGATATTAATTTGTTTATACTTAGCTTTTATACACACTGCTGTAGCTTGTATTTTCTCTGTAATATACTTCAACTCCTCATATTGTTGTATATTATTTTTTACTATTACTGCACTTCCACCCTTAGCTGTGTTTTCATTGTGAGCAGTGTGGTAGATTTTGTAGTTTTTAAATTGTGTTTGCGTGTGTTTTGTAAAATGGGTTTCTGAGATAAGACAAATGTCTATGTTATTTGTTTCAAGAATCACCTGCAATTCCTGTTGATGTTGCAGGAGACCATATGTATTCCAACATATCACTTTAAGATTTTGATCTATGATTATGCTTATATACTTTGTCCTTGGTATTTTCTAACTTTTTAAGTCGCATATCTAGTGCAGTAAGTTTGGTTAGGATCAGTTGTAGTGTTTGATTCATGTCATTGCTTGGTTGAGTCTTTTGTTGGTTACACTCAGGTTGGTCCTTTTTCTGCAAGCATGCTGTTTTTTATGTGCAACCACTTGAGCATATGACATTATACCCGCGCTGGTTTCTTTAGCGTTCGGTTTTGTGTTTTCTTTTGCAATGGGTTTTTTAATCTCTAGTTTTGATAGTTCCACATCTACTTTAATATTATCTGGTGATTCTTGTTTTTTATCAAGAATTTTGTTTTTGGTGTTTAGTTTTTTATTTAAGATATTCTGCAGTTCTATGGCAACAGGGCACCCCCGATAGCTTGCGGGGTGGGGTTCCCCGCAGTGCACGCACTTAGGCTGCACATTTTGGGGCTTTGTGCATTCTGTTGTGCGGTGTTTTCCAGCGCATTTCACACATTTTGCCTGTCTATTGCAATATTTTTGCGTATGCCCATATGCCTGGCATTGCTTGCATTGGGGTACTAATTTTGATTTTTTAAGAGGTTCAATTTCAACTCTGCATCCCAGGATGTTTTTGATTTGATAAACATTTTCTATCTCTTCTTCTGCACTGAATGTTAACATAAACATGTTTAGAGGTTTCTTGTTTTCCCGCTTGAGCTTAATTGTAGCATCAATAATCTTGAAACCTTTAGATTTAAGATTTGTAGTTATATTTTCAGGCTTGCATGAGTGGTGCAGATTTTTAGCCATTACTGTAATGGGCCTGGTTAGCTTATTTTCGTAGGAGTGCCAAGCATAGTTTTCTTCATTTAGTAAGGCCGTGACACTTCTATAGATTTCTCCGTCTTCGAGATTTAGTCGTATATTGTTTTTGTTGATGATTTTTAGATCGAAATTTTCTGCCAGCGTGACTGATTTTATCTTTTCATACAGATTGTCATAGCTAATTACCTCATAAATTATTATTGGAGGTGGTGGTGGAGTCTTTTTCAATTTCTTTTGGGTGTTTAATTCTGCCGATTCTGTATCTTTAGGGGGAGGAATTGAATTGTTAAGTTTCCTTTTTTTACTCTCTGAGTATCTCTAATCCACTCTGTTTCTTTTGCCAATTCTTCTTCATCTGTTGCATATATTAGTTTTTCCACATTTTGCCGAGGAGTGCTGTGGATATCTTGAATATTCTCCGGCTGTTTGTTTTGTAATTCGTTTTCTTTCGATTTTAATTTATTTTCTAGATTTGTTATATACATATAATTGCAAGTTTTTAATTGTTTCGTTTAAATTTCTATTCAAATTATTTGATTCTATTAACGCATTGTTTACTTGCGTTAATTCTTTTTGTAGCCTTTGCTCATTTTGAGAAATACTTTTTTCTTGACTTAATTTTCTCTTGGCATTTTCATTTTCTATTATTTTTGCTGATGTTACTGCTGACACCTTTGGTTCAGAAGTTGGTGTGGTGCACTCCGCTGGCGGAATGCGTAAAACTTTTGGCATATTTATTAATGGCCCGTACTGTAGTATTACTTATTCTAAAAACAAGTTGCATACTCACGGGCTGTATGCGATTTTGTATTATTATTTTAATTAAGCTTTTAGCAATGGGTTCGTGTAGTAACTATAGGGGCTTTTAAAAGCTCAACTTATACACACGAACCCGATTTTATTTGATTATTATTATTTGTAAAGTTCAAAGATCACTATCGGTCCACAGAAGCACCTACCTTTAGGTTACAATACAAACCAGTCTGAAAACTAAAATACTTGGCAGGAACCAATATATTTCAGTGATCAATGATGTAGGAGCAGCTGATGATTCGATTTGTATGGAACACGAAAGTATTACCGCACTTTACTCTTTGAATTTAATTGTTTTGACACAGATCACTTGTAATTACAATTTCTCTTAAGCAGTGTTGCCACTCTTGACGATGGAGAGTGACGTGGCGACCTCTGAAAGTTCAATTTGAAATTTATATTATTTTTTATTCGTCGTGTTCATACTATTCTTCTTCAAAGGCCCCTGCCAACATGCCAAAGACATGGTGGTGGACAGATGAAGATAAAGTAGTAATACGGGAAAAGAAAATGGCTTTCAAGGCTTGGTCAAAGTGTTCTTCTACTAATAGAGATGAAAAAGCTCGTGATATATCGATGTTGCAAAGGTGTCGCGAAGAAAAAGTGCACCCAATTTCAAGCAAAAAGTATGGAAGACCTTTAAGGATACGTTGATTGATTTTGAAAAGAGATCTCTTATGGGTGGCGTTAAGACAACGAGGAGTTCCAGAAACCTACGTGCGCATGATCATGGACATGTATGAGGGAGCAAGGACAAGAGTAAGATTCATTAAGAGCAGGAGTCACCGAAGAGTTCTCAATCAAAGTCGGTGAACACCAGTCCTTTGCCGTATTAGTTAAAAAAGGACAGAGTATCTCATTTACTTGAATGGAAAAGTGCTTCCCAAATGCGAAAAGTTGAAATATCTGGGATCTATGATCAATAGCGAAGCAACTTCTGATGATGACATCAATCATCGCGTAAGTGTAGGGTGGATGAAGTGGCGGGAAAACTTCGCGTTCTTCTGTGACCGCTTTCGGTATGAAAACCACTTTGACCCTCGAGGAACTGGTAATGTAGCCGAAGATTAAACAACTCCTAAAGATTGAGTAGAGCCAGGGGCTTAGGATATCAAAGCCCTTCTGCAGTTCCACAAGGAAAATTCCATCGAGTCCAGGTGATTTATACGAATGAAAACTGTGCACTGATATTATCAGGAAAGTGGGTATGCAAGAGTAGTTCCAAAGTTTCTTCTCTAAGTAGATATGGTCCAGTTTTTTAATGATATACATATAGTTAGATGCAGTTTTGGACACGATTTTCCTTATCCGAAAGTAGTCAATCGTTTTTTCTATATTTTCAGAGAAAAGATGCTACGCATTCCTCTGAGCTCTCGCTATCTCCCACATATATTTTTTAAGAGTGCTCTTGTATAGAACCCAATCTTTTCGGTCCCTTGAACGTTTTGTCTGAACTCGCCCAGTGTAGTATTTCTCAATGGCAGTTTACCCCCATTCTAATGTCTACTAACTTTTCGACGGTCGTGTGGACTAGTGTGGAGAGCATTGGTTTCACTAGCAATCACGAGAAGCTGGTTTTCCCTCTCTACAGTGGTGATCGCTCTGCGTATATTTTTCGACCGTCGGGGCACTCTTCATAAGGCATATACGCAAATGAGATGCAATATTGATTCTTCTATTCCACGCTCTAACCTCATGCACCTGAAGTCTGAATAGACAGAAGAAGCATTTTAAGGTTATTCTTAGCTAGAATACAGACCCTTGATTTACCTGCTCCCTTTGCATAGAATAACGTGTAAGTTTTTACTCTTAATCCCGCTATGCTATTGTCCTTGGTGATCCACCGCTCTTGGGTAATGGCAATCCCCCAGCTAATTGTAGGCAGAGCAACGAATTAGCAAAAACTGCTTTCGAGTGATATAGATTAATCTGTACCAGTCGGAGCATTGGTGCTAACCGGCACAGACGCCTTTATAACTGTGACGTCACAGTCCTCCGATTCCGAAGGCTGATCGCTACTTTTTGCTACTCAGAAAGCTTAGCCTGAGGTTCGACCGATTTCTCAGCTAAGCCAGAACCTGCAGGTATAATGACTCCTGCCCATAAAAGATCTTGGAATCCTTCGTGCTAAGGAGCTCAATAGATTCCTGATAGCGAGACTAATCCCAGTTGCGTTTGGATCCCCAACCTTGACGACCCTCCAATTTTACGTAGGACGTTCAGGATTTTAGAACGTTGTGAGTCGATATATCCTTTGGGTCAGTTGGACCTGGTGGGACCTGGTGGGACTGACTCCTTTGTTTGTCATTGGCGAATCTTCCTTTGTCGGCCTACCCCTATCTGTTTGGTCTTTTTTGTTCTCGCTGGGGCATCATGTCGTCTCAGGTTGACAGGAGCAGTGCATCATAAATTTTAAAATTCTAATTTAAGTATGTCAGAATTTCCATAAATCGATCAGTTGGAATTTTTGTTTTTTTTCTCGAAACCTGATAAAGTATTATAAAAATAATTGAACCGTACATTTTTTGAAATTATCGCATCGTCATCTTTCTTGTATTTATATAAACGACTTTTTTTTAACTTTTACTCCGACCTCCAAATATTTGTTTTTAAACTTATTTCAAAATGTTGCTTTTGATCTGCCTGTGGGTTAACAAAACTAAATTCTGGTCTTATTTTCAACCTTCTACTTCTAACAGTTTAAAGATTGTGAGTCAACTTCAATCTACAATACTCGTAGAACGGCAAAACACGACACGACCAATTGCGGTTATTGCATTTAAATTCATTTTTGCTGGGACTTTCGATTGTTGGCCACAAACAACACAACCTACACCCATTCTGAGATTGTGTGAAATTGCTATTGTTGGATATACTAGATTACGAAACTCTCAAAACTTTTCAACCGAATCGATTGAATCATAAATAAGGAGGATTACAGACAAATATAAGAAGAACACACCTTACCATCGGGTTTGCGATTAATAGACCCTGGATTCATATTAATCCAAGATAATGAGCAGAAACATTCTTCCAAGCTTTGCCGGACCAAGCAGAACAAGAAGAAACACTGAAAAATATGAAATGGCCTGTCCAATCACCCGACCTCAACCCGAAACTTTGTCGAAAGACAAACTTTGGGAGTTCCTTCAAGTGCCTGGAGATCGAATAACATTGGGTTTCAGCCGTAGATTGTCTAGTGTGAGGCAATAAAAACACCTCCTATTATTACAACTGAAAGGGAGTCTCATGTAGTAATTTTTCTCTAATATATTATTAATGTTTTGGTGGGGTGTGGCTCTTTAGCTGATCCCGAAAGTAATTTTGTATGTACTTAAATTTTGTGTATAAGTTATTATACCTATGTACATATGTATATATAATTTATCAATAGTTATAATTTATAAATAAATAAATAATTTTAAAATTTTTTTTATATCAATTTCCCTGATAGAATGTAATGTCCTGAAACTTATGGACGGCCGGCGGTGTATGTATGTAGATATTTCTACTTTTTAATGTTCCTTACCGATATTGTAAAACGAAACACTTATGGATTCAATACGATGTCGGTCCGTATGGTCAGTTTTAGAAGCATCAACAAGTGATCAAATCAGATTAAAGTATTTCAACAAAAATAACCAGAAACGAACAGAAAGCGTTCTGGCGGGTTATGGAACTTACGGTTGTGATCATAAAAAACCCAAGCTTAATGGAAGGCTGGACTAAAGACGCAGCAGACAAAACTCAGGTTCAGGTCCTAATAAATATTCCTCTAAAACTTGTTCTTTGTGATCTTGAACCTCAGCAATAGTCAGTGAGTATGACTGAATTCAGAAAGGTCTTGCAATCTCGAACAATTTTCGAAGTGGTTGAGCAGACCATCAAGCGCAGCAAACGCATTGTAAAGTTTACAATATAGTTCAGAACCATTATGATACGAGTCTAACGAAAAGTAAAACCTAGTGCTGTAATTGAATTCGAAAGGGCTAAATTTCATTTTGAATGTTCCGGTACTTACAAAGTAAGAAAAAGTAAGAACGGAACCGTTATAGTGAGAGTCAGTTGTCTGTTCGTCTGTCTGTGACGGCCTTGAACCGTTAGACGTAGAAGGTTGAAATTTTGATCCGAGTTGAGCTTCATTAACCCGCGGCTAGATTAACAGTAAGTTCAAAAACAAAAAAGTTTTGGAGTTTATACTAAAAGTCAAACAAAATATTTTTTTTTTAATAAATGATATATGGCCATCAAATGAACGGTGAGAATTGCTGTTTTCAAATTATATGTTTCCGTTGTTTTTACTTTAGCCACCTTTTTAAAAATTACGGGAAAATTATTTTCATTTTGATCATATATTCATATGTCGGTTTTCGAAAAATTTGTACAAATGTGAGTGATAGACAAAATGATATCTAGCGTTTTAATATCTAGTAATATATTTCCTGTAATTTCTTCGAAACCCTTTGACACATGAGCGCTTTCATGCTTTACCGTTATATTTTGTTAATAATTTACAATTAAAAATCAAATTACAAACATACATTACATACACATTCCGTTCTACACTATCGATTTCAATTAAATTTTGCTCTTAGTTTGGTCTACATAGTAGATACATAAAGCAAAAATAGCTAAATTGGTACCCCTACGCCTCACTATCTTTGCCCAAGAACGCAAATTTACGATATCACCCCGCCCGATTCTTAACTAACTACCTCCACTTTCGCTCTGCAACTGGGTGGAATTCTTTCTCGCATCTTAATCCCCAGACAGCGATGATAAGGCGTAATGTAGTTACCATTTCGTTAAAAATTAAAGAACACGACTGGGTCGCACGTACTTGCTCCAAGAGGCTGTTCATTCGCATATTGTTCAGATTTAAAATTAAAAAAATTTTTGTTCTCGAAAAATGCGTCAAAAGGCAAAACAAACATTTTTGACCATATGTCACAATTATAATGCCATGTCATTACATACATATGTCGAAAGTGACCTAAATATTTATTTTGAATAAAATCTTATTCTTTTGAAATAAATCTTAGTCTTAGCCATATCTGAGAAATAGCCAAATTTTGCAAATCCGCTAATAAGTACGTACCGTTATTCGAATTTTTAGCGAAAAACTGAATACGCAGTGCAATTTTGTCGAAACCGTTACGTAAAGTATCGCTAATTTTGAGGCCTCTGAGTATTATCCCACCGACCCCAGATATGAAGTTTGAAAAGAAAAAAACTCTAGCCCTTTAGGCTGCGGTCCGAGGTACAGTCAGACAGATAAAATTGCGAGACCTACTTTTTTGAATTCCTCTATAATAGCAATACGAAGGTTGATCAAAATCTCGAAATCGAAAATGTCCACGAAAACAATATTTGCACTATAGGAGCAAGTAAAAAGAAAAAAAATGTAAATACCCAACTCTCTGGCCAACATAATCCACAATGATCCTGATATCATCGGCATAAACCTTACCAGTAAAATACGCTACCACGCCACAGTTAACCTAAACTTTTCACTGAATATGATACTAAACAAACTCATTATAGACACACAATTTGCCATACACAACCAAAAGCACATCACTTAAAATCAAGTTTAAATTATGATATATTTCTTTACTGTTCTCAACAGGAGGGTTGGGTTGATCTGAAAACCTAGCTGTCATAGTTCAATTCCTTGGTGCGTTCTTGAGTGTCATAAAACTTGCATGTAAGAGGAAATAGCGACAAAACCAAACCAAATAACATGACATACGTATCTTGGAATCTGGCAATTATTGTATCTTACTCGTAAATGTTGATGTTGACACCAACAATACTCGTAAAGACGAAGATTGAGATGCTAACTCGAATTTTATTTCTTTGTTACATGTGGTTCCCGTCCACGATTTTTGTTTTGCTGAATATTATTGCGATGTGTAGAACATCTTAACTGACGAATGTTTGGATTCGAATACCGACAAAAAATCAAAATTCTTCTTGGTAGTTTGGCAAACCGATTCAAAAAAACAGTGATTCATAAAACACTAGGGTGGTACGAGACTAAACATTTTAATTGGATTTACTGAGGAATTTGTATTCCTGATGCTTCTAGATCGTAAAACACAAGTGTTTCTATCAATTCGCTACGATATTTAAACAAAATCACAGCAACTTCATTCGGTATTGTTTTGATGTACATAGATATTTTTTGTGTGCCAATTATTACTGATTGGTAATTCTAGTGAAATTGTGTCATCGTTAAGTTTGTATAATAGAAAGATTTTTGTTTCCTTTAATTTTCTTGTAGGTTTCTGCAATATTATTTTGTAATATTATAATACACATTCTAGCCTAGAAATAAAAATAAGATTGTCTGAATGGATTGTTCACGTTTCCTACTGTTTAATGTTAGAAATTGTAGACAATGTCAGTTAGTTATTTTATAACAATTGCACAAATTTTGGGGAAACGATTGCATTCTTTGTGTGATAGTATTCTTTACCAGAATGGTATAAATCTGTCACACGCTTGTAAAGTTCGAACCCTTTGACTTACAATTTTGAACAAAAATAGTATGTGGTGAACTGAAAATAATTTTAAAAGCAAACAATTTTGTTCGGGGGCTGTTTTGGAGCACAAGGAACCCATATATCAAAATAAAACTAAAGTTCTACGGATTCCAAATATGCTAAACATTTTTTTTTTTCGATAAAATGGTAAAAGATCATGTCAAAGTGAGCAAATTTCATCGAAATCTGTTCAGTGGTTCTTGAAGAAGGCATCTTAGAACAAACCGACAGGCAGGCATTGAATAGCCATACATACCATATGCCTCATCTTTTAATCTATCTCTCCTAAAGTGGGCGTGGCGTTCCAAAATTTTCAATTCAAATTCAATGATATGCGCTTCTTTCTATTGAGAATATACTCCTATTTCCGCAATTTTTAAGACATTTCATCAGATAAACTGATTTTATGGCTTCTTCTTATAAGAAAGTGGGCGTGGTTGTAACTATTCGTTGCCAAAAGATTTTGATGAGGTCTTGGATTTTAAAATTTTGTTTACACCTGTACTGCTTTTTTTTCAATTCAAATTCAATGATATGCGCTTCTTTCTATTGAGAATATACTCCTACTTCCGCAATTTTTAAGACATTTCATCAGATAAACTGATTTTATGGCTTCTTCTTATAAGAAAGTGGGCGTGGTTGTAACTATTCGTTGCCAAAAGATTTTGATGAGGTCTTGGATTTTAAAATTTTGTTTACACCTGTACTGCTTTTGTTCTAAAACGCTCATACTCGTATATCAAATTTCATCTTCCTAACCTCAAGATTTAAGGCCCAAAAACTGGTAGCTTACGACCGGACAGAAGAACGAACGGACAGGGTTAGATCGACTTGAATTTCGATGCTGATCACGAATATGTATACATATACTTTTGGTGGTCTATCGGTATTATTTCTCTATGTTACAATCTATGTATTCAAATTATATGGATGTAAGGTGTTTATTTTCACCTGACAATTTCAAAAACGATCTTAACTTTCTCTTATTTTTCGGATTAATGAGGAAGCAAAATTAAGAAAAAAATAAAATTACGGTACGGAACATTAACTGCCGAGGCCCGGTTAGACGACTTCTACTTGCACAAGGACTGGTTTCCTGAAAATTTTCAATTTCAAGATTTTAATCAAACTTGTCTGTATTAGAGAATCTAAAAAAAATGGGTCTCTCAATTCTGCCTGTCAGTATGTCGGTCTGTATGTATGGCCGACTGCAGTCTAAACTTCTTATCTGGGGTTTGTGTGTGCAGAATGCATTCATTCTTACCCCAGATTGAACGGTACTTTACTAATGAAAGGAAAAGTCGAATTTCTCGAAACGGCTCTAAAGATTTTGTTTAAATTTGATATTTGAGTTACTATGGCGTACCAGATTTTTTCCAAAAATGTATATAACGGAATTTTACTTATTGACCGGTTTTTGGAAATTAGCTCAATTCAAAATCGATGTGTATACAATATTTGACATAGTTTTGGAAAATTGTCAACATTTTTTTTTTGTTTAAATTTCAAATATGATTTGTCATAAGCAACATGGTGTATGGGCCTTAAATTCCAAGTTAGAACAATGGAATCTCGTATGTGAGCTTCCTAAAACTAAAGACAGTACAAGCGTAATCATATTTCAAATTCGCCGAAAAATAATTCCACAACAAAAAGTCACATTTTTCAATATTTTTACTAGATAGAAATTATAGCTCCATTTTTGGTACTTTTTACTTGCACTTTTAGGGCCTACCACTTCGGGTAGGGGGCTAGAATATACCAGAGGTAGGCATACTTGTCGGAAGAGGCGACTAAAATCTACCTTCGTATACCGGGGATAAAACGTATACAAAATATGCAATGAGTAAAACAAATAGATACAATACCCCAGGTGGCAGTTCAGGTTCACTGGAAAATCCACCCTCTTCGGAGGTAGGCTCTATGGATTTAATAAACCCCTTTGTAAAAAATTCAAGGGTAACTCGGTCTCCACCATCAAGACCAAATGTCTCCGAAAAAAAAGTCCGCCAGAAGCGCAAGCGCAAGAGAAACGGGATGAAATGTAAATGCTTTGAGGAGGAAAACAATGAACTCCGTGTTAAGTTAAATAGAATGGATCTACTCTACCAAGAGCTTAAGAGAGAGGTAGATTCACTAAAAGAAGAAAACAAGGCCCTAAAGAACTCACTTTCGCAAAAGGAACGCGAAATTACCCCACCCCGTGCAGCTAGTCCCAAATATCACACGGACGAAGAAGAGCTAGCAAGTGAAACAAATTGGGTCTTAAAGAAAAGACCCAGTAAAAAACGAAGAGCCGGCTCTTCATCCGAAATGGAGCCACGAAACAAGATAAAGAAAATGAGTCAAAACAGAAACAAGCTCAAGATAAATTACGTCCTCCGCCTGCAATAAACGTCGTCGGCATTACGAACTTCAATAAATTGCATTACCTTCTTAAAGGAACTATGACATTTTATGAGTTTAAAGTAACGTCATTCCGAAATAATGCTTGGAAAATGAACGTATTTGACTCTGACAGCTATCGAGCAATATCCAAAAAACTAAACGCGGAAAAGATCCAGTGGTATACTCGGACCTATAAAAATAAATCAGAAAGACCACTGCGTGTTATAGCAAGAGGTGCACCCCTCGTGCCCCAAAGACGACATTATAAATGACCTTAAAGCAAAAGGCTTGACAATTATTGACTCAGTTAATATCTTAAAAAAGATAAAGCAGAAAACGGAACAAGGCAAGGAAATCTTAGTCAAGCATGGACTTCCGCTCTTTATGCTCACTTTCGATAGGAGCGGAAATATAGACGACTTACTTACTTATGTCCTGTATCCCCTTGTGGGTCCTAGGGCCTCTACAACGCCTACGCGCCATCGTGTGCGATTTCTGGAAATGTGCCTCAGCTCTCCCCAACTCTTTCCCAGTTGCCGTGTTTCCTTCTCAACTGTTCTGCGCCACGTACTCCTAGGACCGCCGCGTATCCTGCCATCCTGGGTAAGCGGGTTCCATTGCATCGCTTGGTTAGCTATGGACCTGTCACCCTTTCGGAGAGTGTGACCGATCCACTGCCACTTTCGACGTCGTATGATTGTGCCTATAGGTTCATGGCCCGTTCTCTGATAAAGCTGTTCGTTAGAGATACGGTTTGGCCAGAATATCCTTAAGATGTAACGTAGACACCTATTGACAAACGTTTGCAGCTTCCTCGTGATAGTGACGGTCACTCTCCAGGTACCACATCCATATAGCAACACGGATTCAACGTTGGAACGGAACAGTCGTAGCTTGGTGTTTAAGCTAATTGCATTACTTCGCCAAACTATGGATAGCATCCCAAACGCAGATTTTGCTTTACCTATTCGGCTGGCTATATCCAGTTCGGTTCCGCCATCGGTTGAGACAATACTCCCAAGGTATTGGAAACTCTCTACTCTCTCAACCGTTTGTCCAGCAATGCATATATGAGTTGATGAGTTTGGTCCTAGGCTGATCATTTTTGTTTTTGCCGAGTTAATTTTCAGCCCAACGACGTCTGCTTCCCTCTCCACATTTGCTGTCATTTGGTGAAGGTCCATTATTCTCTGAGACAGTAGGCATACATCGTCGGCGTAGTCGACATCGAATTCCTCCATTTCCTGTTGATAAGGCCGCATTCAGCACATCGCTAATCACCAATAAAAACAATATTGGTGAAAGTATGCAGCCTTGCCGAACCCCACTTTGGACTCCGAATTCCTCAGACAGCCTTCCTCTGTGCAAAACGTGGCATGTGGACCCATCGTGGCTTTGATAATTGCTATTAATTTATCCGGAATGCCACTCCTGCGCAAGGCACGCCAAATAAATTTCCGATTGACACTATCAAACGCCTTTTCAAAATCGATGAACAACAGGTGAAGTGGTGATCGATATTCAACACATTGCTCGATGATGATCCGCAGGGTGTTGATTTGGTCGACACAGGAGGATCCAGAGCAGAAACCTGCTTGTTCGGCGTCAAGTGTGTCTTCAAGGTGTTCTTTGATTCGCTCCAGGATGATTCTAGCTATGATCTTGGCCACAGCAGGCAGCACGCAGATACCTCTCCAGTTTTCGCACTGCATTAGGTTGCCTTTTTTAGGGAGCTTGACAATCATTCCCTTTTTCCACTCATCTGGAAAACTCTCGGCTTCCCATGTTCTCCCGACAAGTGGGAACAGTAGCTCTGCCGATGCTGTTGGCGCAGCTTGAAAAAGCTCCGCGGGTATGCCGTCAAGTCCTACCGTCTTATTAGTTTTCAGTGCTTTGATTGCGGTAATAATCTCCTCTTTACTGGGGGTTGTGGTGCGAATTCGGGAACTTCTTTCTACGGACACTTCAGTCTGACTGAAATATAGACGACACTTACACTTGAATATAGTAGTTAAAATCGGGCCTATGCGTACGAATACAAAATCTATACCTCAGTACAAACGCTGTCAAAGTTTCAATCACACACAGTCGTATTGCCAAAAAGAACCGAAATGTGTAAAATATGCCGGTAACCATATCCAATCAGAAAGATGTGGCCTAAATAAGCAAGCTTCGGCGACCTACATAAACTACAAAGGTAAGCACCCAGCAAACTATCGAGGTTTCGAAGTGGCAAGGAGAGATGCAATAATAATTACGCTGTAAGCGTCTCTCTTGAGCGTAAACCCGCTTAAAGAGAGACGTTAAACCGCTAAGGAGAAGGTTACGAACGAAATTAAATCCACAAAAGTAAAGACGAAAGCGGAATAAAGTCCGTATGTGAGCAATTAAGGTAAAGCCTGAATTTTCAGGAGTGCAAACATATGCTCAAGTCGCATCAAGTACACAAACAGAGCGGTGTTACGGCAGACCAATCTCCCTAAAATTAGCTGTACTTTACTAATTGCCGATTTAAAAAAAACAATGTTCGATGTTCTCCAAAACGCCTATTTTTGTGGATATAGCTACACCCCGCGCAACAAAAAAAGCCGCATACGGGTTTTCCATTGTTTGCGCTAATTACCTTTAAGGGATTCGCCGAATTATATTTTATTGCTTCCGGGTTAGGTAATGCACATTTTGGAATGTGTCGGAATTCATTCTGGCAGTATTTAACAGTGCGTGCAGTTGTATTTCTTAAATAAAAGTGAAAAGAGTATATCGCGATGTCTAAAAGGGTACAATTGAGTAAAGAAAATAAGGCAGTTATCGTCGCCTTATCCAAACAGAATCAGTCATTTCGTGAAATTACTCGACAAATTGGATGCAATGAGAGTTCTGTAAGAAGATTCTGTAACAAATATCGTCGGGATCACAATCTGGACAGAAAAATTGGCACAGGATTGAAGAGATGTACCACTGTTCGGGAGGACCGGGAACTGAAGAGGCTAAGCTTGAGAAACAGGTTTAAAAATGCATCGGAGTTAAGAGCTGACCTGCGAGAAGCTACTGGGGCTGAAGTTAGCGTCAGAACTATCCAGAATCGTCTCAACGAGATGGGTTTGCTAGCAAGGAGACCAGCGAAAAGCCACTTCTGACTAGCAAAATGAAGAAAACGCGCCTTAGCTGGGCTAAGGAAAGTCAAAACTGGAGTTTTCAGATTGGTCAAATGTGGTGTTCTCTGATGAGTCCAAGTTTAACCTAATCGGACCGGATGGGAAGCAGATAGTTCGTCGTAGAAAAGGGGAACGCTACAGCGACGAATGCATAGCTCACACTGTAAAACATTCTCCTTATGTTATGGTGTGGGGATGCATCACCGCAATCGGATTATGAAAGTCTTAAATTATGTAAAATGATTTCTTAGTTAATAAAAATATGAAAAAAGAAATTTGCTTTTCAAATTGTTGCTCTTTTTTTAATTCATGTATATTGATAGTACTTGGGTAATATCTGATATTTTGTAGTCTGATCGTCACGATCATTACTTTTTTCAATTAGGCTACGAAATGTATTGTCAAATTGGGGAATGTGTTAACTTAAATGTTAAACATCATAAATGCAAAGTGACTACGCAGTGATTAGTCATCATTTATTAGATTTCTTCCATTTTGTTAAAAATTACCATGTGCAGCTTTTTTTTGTTGCGCGGGGTGTATATACTATGAGATGGCGTACCAAATTAAAAAAAAAAAAAAAAAATACGTTTAACTGTACTTTTTCTTATTAACCGGTTTTTGAAAATTGTCAATTTCTTGGCTATGATTCGATCGACTTTGTTCGAAATCAATATTTGAACCTTATTTGAAATATACAAAATAATGGCATAAGATCAGAAGCTTAAAAACTACTCAGTTCTATGTGCAAATACATATACATATATGTTAATTATTGGATGGTATACGTTTTTGGCCATCTGCAAAAAGTTGTTTAAAAAAAAATTACATTTTTTCTTATTTCCCAAGATTTTGTGATACCTCATTCCTGATCCTTAATTGCAAAAAAAAAAAATAGATCTTATTTAACGCCCGAGACGCCACAACTTTCCGTAATTATCGATCGCGTGCACATTGCTTCCACTTCTATAGATCTCACTTTTAGTGTTGTTTCATAGGAGTCCAAACAGAGTAATCGCTTGCATTTTCGTCTAGTTTCGACTGCCTTCTACCCAGTCATCTTATTACATGATGCAATGCTCCTGTCTTTCGGCATCTAATAATATGAGACGCTGTTTTGAACTGAGGAGTTTCAACTCGCTTCGTCAACGGTTTACTTAATTACTGACCTACACATAGGATACCTTTGATTGCAACATGTCTGTCTCTATGGCTAAAAATATAAAAAAGCAGCCAAGCGACACTAATTTTCATTAAGTCCTGTTTCTTCTCACCTAATCTTTCTTATTTGCTGACATTTCACATCAACTGTTCTGCATCATGTGCTGCTCGGTCGGGCAGCGAGTTGTGCAGCTGGCTGGAGAACTATCGCTCTTTTAAAAAAGTGGGATTGTCACTTTCCTCTGATAAAGACTTTCGTTAGAGATATACTCGTACATAGCCTTCGATTCACAAATGCCTGAAGCTTTCATTTGATAGTAGTGCCCAAATAGTGATTAAGCTAATCGCATTGCTTCAGCATATTTTAGGCGTCATTACGAACAAAGCTTCAGCTTTGCCGATTCTACTGATGACCTGGTTCCGTTCCGTCGTGCAGTACTTTCTAGATATCGGAAACTGCATACCCCGTAGACCGGTTTTCCAGCAGTGCTTATTAGAACGGATCAGTTATGAGACTTTTTATTTCTAAGGTTTACTTCGGCGCATTTAAAAAAGAATTCAGCGTGAAGGCAATCAAGTCCTATTGCCTTGTTGAAAGTTGTGTTGTGAAAACTCAACCTCAATATACCTTTGAAAAGCGTAGCAAATGCTTCTAACGTTTAAACCGGTCCTCATTCAAAGTAACCCAAGTCACCTTAAATTTAATTTTTTTTTGTCAAGAATCATATTTCAACAGAACGCACCCAAATTTTCAGACAGATCTGTCAAATAGTTTTGTTGTGGCAGCCATTTTATATAGACGCCTGCTAGCGTTTTTTGTTAAAATGGAAAGTGAATTTCGAGTGCTCATTAAACACTATTTTTTGCGAGAAAAAACTATCACGCAAACCAAACAAAAGCTTGACAAATATTATGGGGACTTTTCACCATCGATTGGAACCATTCACCACTGGTTTACTCAATTTCGGTGCGATCGTTCAAGCACAAGTGACGCCGAACGTTCTGGTCGCCCAATTGAGGTCACCACACCAGAAATGGTCGACAAAATCCATGGTTTGATAATGGACGATCGGCGAGTGAAAGTGCGCGAGGACTTATCCTGGTGAATCGAAGCCGAAGAAGGCCAAGGCGGGTTTGTCAGCAAACAAGGTCTTGGCGACAGTTTTTTGGGATGCGCGCGGTGTTATTCACATCGATTACCTTGAAAAGGGTAAAACGATCACCGGCGCATATTACGCAGAACTTCCAAGCCGATTTGAAGCAAAAACGGCCGTATTTGGCGAAGAAAAAAGTTACTTTTCACCAGGCCAACGCACCGGCGCACAAGTCCGCAGTCTCAATAGCAAAATTGCATGAGTTCGGCTATGAACTCCTCCCTCATCCAGCAAATTCCCCAGATTTAGCCCCCTGCGACAATTTCTTGTTTCCAAACATGAAGAAATGGCTCGGAGGTAAGAGATTTGGGTCGAATGAAGAGGTCATCGCTGAAACAAACGCTTATTTTGAGGGGCTCGAGAAATCGTATTATTTGGAGGGCATCAAAAAATTGGAAAACGTTGGATGAAGTGTATAGAGCTAAAAGGAGACTATGTTGTCGTACGTTGCATTTCCCTTACTCGAGCTAACTCTCCCCACTGCTGTGGTAGCTGCTGACTCCATATATAGAAACCCAGTGGTATGTCTTCTTTGAAACCTAAAGATAATAGTTTGTGCTTGGATGTAAAAACATATTTTAAAGTGTTCTTGTCTGATTGAGTCCTGAGAGCCTATACTTCTTGCGCAAGATGGGTACCTAAAAGTGGCGCACTGAGGGATACCTTTCTTTCGAATGATGTCGTGATATCCTCAAACGAATACAGTACAAAAATGTATACCTTAAGATAGTGATAACGTGCCGCTCCTATTTTGGTTCCTATTTCAGACAACCAATATAGAGCTTCTAAAACGTTAACTGATTAATTTGGTTAAACGTTTTCTGCAACCAGTTGTCATCCAATTGTCTCCTGTTGACGTTTTGGACATCAATAGTTTTTCATCGTAAGATTTCTGTCTGGTATTAGCAGAAACTAAAGCATACCAAAACTAGTTAAAACTGTTTAGTCTTTTTGATTTTGGCGCAATTTAGTTAATTCTTCTGTTTTCCGGATAATCGAGGAAGCAATTATAAAAAACTCCTTTACACCTATTACAGCATCCAGTTTCAAGCCTAGAAACATTCTCACTTTCAACACAAACCACCGGCTATGTTGACATATTAATTTTTATAAACGCTTTCTTTGTTCTAAATAATTAATATTCCAGCATACTTATTGCATTTCAGCACAAAAGCTTCTACGGACATTTTTAAGTAAAGCAGAAAGGTGTCGACCTAAATGTTCTTCCCTACAACCAACCACTGTTTGCGTTCCACTTTCATTTTCCATGTCCGTTCATTATACACCAACAGCTCTTCCACGACTGTAATTTCATTACTTGATGTCGATATGCAAACAAAAAATTTGGAGAATTCTCCAGCACTTCAAAAGCTAAAACGCGGCAACGACAATGAAAAGGAAGATGACGACGTCGACGACGACGACTACAACGACACAAGTGCTAACAATGCTTTCACCCGAAGTTCGTTCTTATTTTCATCGCATGTTCATCCATCAAAAGGTTTTCCTTCTTGTTGTTCAAAAGATTTGAAATGCTTGAATGTTTTGTCCGTGATTTGTATTCCAAATATTCATGAAATAATTTGACCCCAAAAGAAATGTGCAACCACTATTCACACGGCATCAAAGGATGTTGTTGTTCCATCGGTGTTATTTTGGCATTCCAGTTGTTTCATTACATCCTAATTGCTGACTGACATATAATCCATCGTTCGTGTTGAAATTTACACCTTTACGAAGCTTTTGAAGAACACGATATGTCCCTGGCTTTCATCAAATATTCAAAATATGATTAAAGAAAGAGATTAGGCTTACAAACGGTGAAAACATTTCAGTCCCTGCTCTCTACGGTGTTTTCAAAAAATCTCCGAAATTCAGAAATTAATTTCGCCCAGTTCAGATTCTCTCTACATCATTATCTTCTTGGGAAGATAACGTTGGAGAGTTCGAACTAGATCGTAAGCTAATATCTTAAAATAGTTACTAGAGTTATTCGTAAATTAAGCTAGCCAGTAGAGTTCTGGAGTTCAAAGGATAAACCTGTGTATGTAAAATAATAAATTGTATTCAAGCCTAAAGCTGATATTAGTGTTTCATCTGTCTTTTAATTTCCTTTGATGGTGTCATACCCTATGTATAAATTGACTGCGCCAGTAAACGGCGCCGGTAAACGAATCGGATTGAAAATTTGCGGAAAAAAGATTATTAAAATACAATAAAAAAAAATTATGAATAAATAAATTGAAATTCAAGTGAAGTGGACCTAATGTTAAGACCAACCAAAATAAATTAGTGTAGAAAACTAATGGTGCAATAAAATTAACTTAAAACAAGTAATAAAACATAAAAATACGTACATGTATATCAATCACGTAAGAAAACATTTTAATATATTTGGTAAAAAAAAAATCGCGGGCGTCTTAGAACAACTTTAGTTCGATAACAACCAGGCGTCATCAACTTTAGTTCAATAACAACCCGAAAACAATAACTTAACATCAAACATTATACCAATAAATAAAATACTATAGCCATCAAATTTTATACCAATAAATAAATTTAGAACAAACTCTACTAAAAATCAAGAAAACAAAATAACAACAAAGTGAAGTGAAGGATACAGTTTCTATTGGATGTGGATTCGTTGGAACAAAGAAGAATAAGACTTAAGTGAGTACTAAAAAACAAGTTCATCCAAGAAGAATATGGAAGTCGTAAATGCTGCAGATGGGTTTAGGATAAGTTTAGATTTATTAAGGAGCAATTCTTCTTAAAGACAAAGTTATCGGGAAGACTAGGCGCGAAGATTAGCAGCCTTGTCGGAAATAAGGGAAGTTCTAAAAAATAATTTTGGAGAAAGGCTTTCCGTAAATAAACTTATAGATAAAATTCGTACAGCCAAAGTCAACAAAACTATAGAGGATTTCTACAGGAATATTAACAGTTCCTTAAGTAGAATCAATAATGCGTATTTGCTAGAAAATGGTGGAAATAACCAGCAAGTTATTGAGTCCAATAATAGAATTGCCTTAGATGCTTTTAAGAATAATTTACCGGAACCTACAAAATCAATCGTGCTAAGTCGAAACCCACAAACCCTAAATGAAGCTTATAAAATAATCCTTGAAGTTAATCTTAAATCATTCGGGCCCTATTCATCGAATCAACAGTTCAGGTTTGAACATAGGAACCAACATAATTTTCCAAGTCAGAACTACGTTAGACCAAATGCTAGATACAATAATACAAACCACTATACGCGAAATGGCCAAAGGCGACAAAACTACAACTCTACACCACGACAAAACCAAAACTACACCCAAAATGGGCAATCAAGACATAACACAGAATGGTTACTCGCCACGCACAAACTGGTACACAGCGTAACAACACTGAGCCCATGGACTTTACGCTCAATGAACGCAGGCGATACAATAACCCTCATTCCTAAAATCGTCAAAATTTTTCACTAACCGGGCAAAACAATTACTCTATATAGTAATCAAAACCCTTGTAAAGCCCCTAAGATTATTATTATTGAGTGCGGTAAAAACTTATGTAATCCGAAATGGAAAATACTGTCTAAAAACCATACTCTTAAAGTACTCGACCGCAATATCCAGACTAATGCAGAATACAAAATCCCCCTGTTTAGCGAGTTAAATAAAAAAAATTACTTTGTAAACTTTTTAGAATTTCAATTTCATGACCATTTTGACGGTCTAGTAGGAAATAACATCCTTGTAAATCTTAATCCAATTATCAACCATAAAACCCGATCTTTTATAACAGATAGCGCCACTATTCAGATATATTTCAATGAACAAGAGGAAATAATGCGGAAAATTGTCATAGCGATGAGTTTTCGAATGTACTTTGTAGTGAGACTTTAGAAACTAACATTTCCAACAAAGTGCTCGCAGACCATATGCGTAATGCTGATGCATCTAAACTAAAATCTTTGCTCAATTCATACCAATCAATTTTTTATAAAGATGGTGACATTTTAACATTTACGAACGAAATAACACACCAAATGAAGACAAAAGACGAAATCCCAATTTATAGTAAACTATATTGTTATCCTGAAATCCACACAGAAGAGGTCAGTGAAATGTTGAACAGAAAATAATTGCGCCAAGCAATAGTCCATACGACAAAAACGATCAAAAACAATGGGGACTTGTAATAGACTACAGGAAGTTGAACGATCAGACGGTGGAAGATAGGTTTCCTATGCCTAACATCAATAATCTGTTTGACAAGCTTGGCAAGTACAATTATTTTTCTACTATAGACCTCGTTAAAGGATTTCACCAAATCGAAGTCCTCCCACGCGACAAAATGACAACAGCATTTTCAACGAAAAATGGCTATTATGAATTTCTAAGAATGCCGTTTGGGCTAAAAAATGCTCCAGCGACATTCCAGAGATTAATTTATTTATTTAGCTTAATATAAGCAGTAAGAGACTTATAATTAATATTTACAATGTTTACTTAATAAATCTATGTACATCAAAACCTGAGTGAGGAAATGGAATAAAGGGAGTTTCTAAGTGAGTTTTTGCTGCACTGGAAATTAAAAAGGTTATGGCAGTCATTAGCCATGCGTAGCATTCGAGACATAGGCTCATTACACCCGTAATTCGTACGGTGAAACTTGAGGCGGGAGAGAGGTACTGACCTCAAAATGCGCGGTTTGGTGCTGAGAGAGATAGTATGGAGCAGCATGGGACAATCAATGCTGCCTGCTAAAAGCTGATGTGCAAATAGTATATCGGCAACTTTTCTAAGTTTTTCAAGCATGCAATCATGTTCAGCAATTTCAAACGATGCTCGTAAGGAGGTAGTTTGAATCTGGCAGGCCACGGGAGTCCACGTAGAGCAAAATGGATGAACCTCCGTTGGACACACTCATTTCGATACGTATGTGTCTCTAGATAGGGAGGACAAATGTGAAGTACAGGGATTTCATGACGTAAGGATCTGAGAATGCCTTGGACGAACATTTCACATAACCTAGCGCAGAATTTGGTCTGCTAATAATATTGTCAATATGAGTACGAAAAATAAGCTCACTGCCGCATATGACACCCAACAGGTTCGTCGCAAATCACATACGTTCTAGGAACTGTAAGACGCTTTCGAGAATAAGTAATAGCTTGACAATTGTTGACATTCATCTCAAGAAAAGTCTTACACCAAATAGAAAAGCTGTTCAAGTCAGGTTGAAGTGCACGGGATTGGAGATGTGTTCAAAAATGTTCATGTCGTCCGCATAAACTGATAGATGGGAATAAATTAATAATACCTTCAATGTCATTAATTGACAAAATAAAAAATCATGGGGCCAAGATGACTACCAATATGACACCAGAGGGGGCCATAAAGGGATCAGATACAAAGGATCCAAAAAGGAATTCATATTGACGTTCAGAAGGTAGGATTTGATCTATGCAATAAACCCAGCTTTGAGTGCGAAATTTTATCGAAGGCTTTGCTGAAATCGGTAGCAACAACATCGACATCCTTGCCATCTTCCAATGCGCACAGGGTGCTGGATACGAACTCGGTTAAGTTTGTGGTTGTTGGCCTTCCCTTTAAGAAATCCTGTTGGTGAGGGGAAAATATAGACTTACAATGGAAAAACATTGCACCGTAAACAATACTTTCGAATAGCTTAGGTATGCAAGAGAGTTTAGCTATAGGACGATAATTAGAAATTTTATTTTCGTCTTTCGATCTTTCCTGTCACGAGAGCCACAGTTATACCGATTGAAGGTTTTTTTTTATATATAGTTTGCGCGCGCCAAAGAGGATATGAATACTCTTATACTATTACAGGACACGGGCGTTGTTAAGAAGTGAGAGAGAGAGAAAGAAAGGTTTAGTATTTAGTTGAAACTCAGATGGTATTAAGTTTCTGTAAACTCCAAGGGTTGCGTCCAGATAACTGGGGAGCTTGTTTGGTTTGCTTTTGTCGTTGCTCATGATTCACAGTATTTTTTTCCGTCCTCGTGATGTCACCATCACGATCAAGTTGCATTTTCAGCCATATGACCACTCTACTGCCAGTGTTATGCCCTCACACTAGAGTTGACTTAGCTTTCGCAATTTATCGACTTTTTTATTTATTTCATGCGAAATAAATAGATGATTCTTGACATCAGGATTTGAACCGTGAACCAACAGCGTGACAAGCAATGATGTTACCACTACACCACGGCCACCAGCTAATGATGTTTGGGCACAATCGCTCATGTAGGAGAAGTAAGAATGGTCGGGCTCTGATGTATTGTTGAAGAACGATTGACTGAAGAAATGAGCGAATAAGTTTGCTATTATTTGAGGATCGCTCGACGATGTATTGGAGAATGTCACAGTTGAGGGGTAGCTGTCTGACTTTTTTTGGTATTAATAAAGTGAAAAAATCGTTTGGTGTTAGCGATGATGCCAGTTTACGATGAATATATGATATTCTATATAAAGAAGAAGACGAAGAAGTTAAATTCAGAGCGAAATTCAAGGTAGATACGCCAGAGCTTATTTCTTCTGTTACGAAGTGAGCGTAATTCTTTAGTATACCAAGGTTTAGATGAAGAAACTCTTTTAGGGCATGTTTGGGACGAATTGCATAAAACAGCTGGAAATTTCAGATTAGAACAATCCACGTGCATCATCGACAAAAATTTGTGTGGTGTTAAAAATGCCATTGAAATTAATAGCACTTAAAAGGTTTGTAAGTTTTGTGTACCTATAGTCTGCCTTGCGAAAATTAAAGCTATACGAGTACTCTGATTGAACAGTTTTATTATCGTTATGGTAAGGCATTATAAGGGTGGTAATGGCCCAGTTTGGATAAAAGATGATTGCTCGCTGAAACGACACAACTATCGGCATCTGACGAGAAAATAAGATCAATTTGTCTGCCTAGATTATTAGTAACTCCATTTAGCTGGAGTCTGAGAGACAATTTATGAAAAGGACTTCCTTTTCTGAAGAGGGGTTAGGTAGATAGGTAGGAGTAGCGGTTCTGTAACAGAACCAAATTAGCACGAGGTGCCGTTTTGATACCACCACTCATGTAAACCTGGCTATTTAGGTGTGTTGATGAGAATTTTCTAAATCCAACTTGTGAAATTTAAGAAAGTTACCAGTTCTTTAATATGTCCCCTGAGAACTCGAGTGAATTGAAAAAGGGTTTGCCTAATGCTCGTTGTCTGGCCCTAATTAGAGCCGGACAGGCGCATATATAGTGGGTGAGGGTTTCTTTTTCGGTTGCGACCTTACAACTGCGGCAGAGTGAATTATGTGGGATAGCTAGTCTGGCTGCGTGCTGTCCTATCGGCCAGTGTCCCATGGTGTCCGCTGTTTTCTGGCATCTTTACTCACTCTGTTTAGGAAGTCGTCTGTCTTTGCCTTGTTGTAGTTTGGCCACTTTCTCTTTCTAGATATGACACAGTTTGTTAGCCTAGCCTATCTATGGTTGGCTTTTGTAAGGAAGATTGAGGAGATTTTTGCCTTGACTGCTCCCAGCGGAACGTGAACTGGTTCTGCGAGTGAGCAGTGAAAGTTATCCTGAATTTGTCTATTCAATGAGACTAGCTCACTTCGGCATTCTTTTACTAGTTTGGATGATATAGTAACCGAGGCAATAGCTTTCATAGCTGCTTAGCTGTCAATAAATATAGCGATCTTTTGCCTTGGCGTTATATTTACGTGTAGTTTGATCTGGCGACAGGCTTCGCGGATAGCGAGTAGTTCCGCCTGGAAAACACTGGCGGTATCCGATGTCTATATGATTTTGAGATGTTCAAGGATTCAGAACACACACCCGCAACCACTCCACAGTCCGTCTTTGAACCGTCTGTGTAGATTGTTAGGCCAAAATCCTTGACCACCTGTCCATATTGCCATCCTATTCTTAAGGCGAATTGTTCGTCAAAACATCATTTTGGGGGTAATGTAATCTGTCGATTACGAGTTCTCTCGGTAGACAATCCAAAATACTACTATGGTCGTAGGGTTTCGCAGTCTAGCATCCAGACTCTCTGAGTCTGATCACGCTATGTGCCGTAATATTTACTATATGTAGATCTAAAGGTAAGAGATGCAGAAGAACCGTTAGAGCATCTGATGGTGTTGTTCGTAGGGTGCCTGTAATGCCTATACATGCTGCTTTCTGAACCTTGTTAAGTTTGGTTATGTTGTAGCCTTTTCTTAGAGCCAGCCACCATACTATTGATGTGAGGATAGGACGTACCACTGCTGTGTACATCCATAGCGTCGATTTTGGTTGCATTTTCCTTCTTTTGGCGAAGGTTCTATTACAAGCATAGAAAGCTATACATGCTTTCCTTACCCGTTGTTCTGTATTTAGTTTCCAGCTAAGTTTATGATCCAGGGTAACTCCTACGAGTAGGTACCTGGCACTGGGTGATAGGGAGAGTGGTTGGCCATTTAGTCGAGGAAGTCTGAAGTCAGGTATTTTGGTTTTTTGTGGTGAAGAGCATCAGTTCAGTCTTGCTCGAGTTCACGCCAAGACGACACTTATTGGCCCAGGTGTTTACCTTACTCAGAGCATTTTTCATGATTTCGCTTATCGCGTAAGAAAACATTCTTGACACCAGTATCACCATGTCGTCCGCATACCCGACTACCTTGATTCTTTCTCTACCTAATTGTAAAAGGATTTTATTCATGACTGAGTGATAGTAGAGGTGAAATGACACCTCCCCGAGGCAAATTTGGTTATATTGCTATTTAATATTTTTGGCTGAATAAATCTAGTGCTAAGCATAGAGACAATCCAATAACTCAAATAGTTTTCTATCCCTAGCTCCGTGAGGGACTCAAGAATTGCTTCAGTGAGTACATTATTAAAGGCTCCTCCTATGTCTAGGAAGGTGGCCAAGGTGTATACTTTATAGTGTATGGATTTTTATATTGTTCTTTTTATTTCGTGAGGAGCTGTGTCTGTAGATCTTCCTTTGAGGTATGCATGCTGGGATTTGGAGAGGGATGTTTCTTCTATTATGCCACGCAGATGGTTATCTAAGACGCGTTCGAAAGTCTTCAAAACAAAGGAGGTCTTCAAAACAAAGGTTAGGGTGGCCGTGGTGTAGTGGTAACATCATCGCTTGTCACGCTGTTGATACACGGTTCGAATCCTGATGTCAAGAATCATCTATTTATTTCGCATGAAATAAATAAAAAAGTCGATCACTTGCGAAAGCTAAGTCAACTCTACTGTGAAGGCATAATACTGGCAGTAGGGTGGTCATATGGCTAAAAAATGCAACTTGATCGTGATGATGATGTCATCATGGACGGAAAAAAATACTGTGAATCATAAGCAACGACAATAATAGCGAAAACAAACAAAATACTCCCCCAGTTATCTGGACAGCCACCCTTGGAGTTTACAGAAAACTTAATACCACCTGAGTTTCAAACTACACCACTCTGTCGTTCTAAAAATTAGTATAAGAGTATTCGTATCCCCTTTAACACGTGCAAATTATATAAAAAAAAAAGCTCAAACTGATTGGTCTGAAACCTGTCTCCATGAGTGGGGTTCGTGATTATTTAGTACTACGCAGCTGCTAAAAATCGGTGTGAGCCATGAAATTGCTAAATCTTGCATTTGTTGCAGCATAATGGGTATGATGCCGTCCAAGCCCGGCGATTTATAAGGAGCGAAACTCTTTATGGCCCAGGAAATTTTTTCCTCGGTGATAGTGGGTATTATTTTTTCCCAGGCGTCAGATTGCAGGTGCGGGAAGTGCTATCTTTGGGTGGGAAAGTGGGTATTTATTAAAAGCTCTAAAGATTCTTCACTTGACTCTGTCTATTCTCCATTCAACTTTATCAGAAGAGATGGGTTTAAGTGTTCTTTGAATAGTATTTTGCTGAGTCTTGCAGTCTTTTAGAGTTTCAATGGATTGGCAGTATTCTATCCAGGACTGTTTCTTAGCCACTCTGATAGATTTTTTGTGTATTTTGTGGCAGTCTTTGTATGGTAGTAGTAGTAGTAGTAGTATTTACACCTGTGGTAAATATTAAAGGTCTTTCTGGTAAGCTTCCTAAGCTTAGAGAGTTCTTCGTTCCACCAAGGAGGGGGGTTTTTTTTTGCTATATTTGACATAGCATACAAAGTCTTGTGTCCAGACTTTGTATGCTATGTTAAAAACTTTTTCGAAAATCTTTACTTTTGAGTCTAGTTCTTCAATTGAAATGATTTTTAAGTTGGGGGTTCTGTGGAGTGTTGATTTAATGACTTGGCCAAACTTTGTTCAGTGAATTTTTTTGGGATTTCTGAAAGGTTTAGGAGTCTCTATCTCGAAATCTACTTTGATGAGGATTCAATTGTGGTCTGAGAAAGATTTCAGGTTGGATACTCTCCAGCTTTCTACTTTCATATTACTGTTGTTATTGGAAAGTGTAATATCTATAACATCTTCCCACCCAGTAAATTATCCGTACTTGGAAAGGTAAAGGTGGGGGTGTTACGTTTGTAGCATATTAAAAGGTTGTTTTCAATAATATAATCAAATAAAGACTCATCGCGTTCATTGATTTCCGACCTGTCCCATACTGTATGTCTTGCATTGGTATCACAGCCCATCAACTGGTTGGTCTGTTTTGTAGAGATGGTGGTCATCAGTTCATGGACATCTTCCGGTGGTGCTTGTTGGTTGTGTGCCATGTATGCAGATGCAATAAGGAGGTCTGCTCTGCCTGCGTTATGGTTGGATGGTTTCAATCCTCATGTCCTCGAACAACTTGTTGCCATCGTCGACTTCGTCTAAGTCGCCGCACATAGGAGTATTTGCATCAAAAACCTGGTCAAAATTATTTTTTGTTTTGAATATTCATACATTAAAATACAATATACAGTGGGTGGCCGTGGTGTAGTGGTAACATCATTGCTTGTCACGCTGTTGGTTCACGGTTCAAATCCTGATGTCAAGAATTATCCATTTATTTCATCTGAAATAAAAAAAAAAAGTCGACCAATCGCGAAAGCTAAGTCAACTCTACTGCGAAGGCATAGCACTGGCAGTAGAGTGGTCATGTGGCTCAAAATGCAACTTGATCGTGATGATGACATCAGGACGACGGAAAAAAAATACTGTGAATTATGAGCAATGACAAAAGCAAAACAAACAAGCTCCACAGTTATCTGGACGCTACCCTTGGAGTTTACAGAAACTTGATACCACCTGAGTTTCAAACCACAACACTAAATCTTTCTTTCTCTCCCTCTCTCTTTTCTTCAGAACGCCCGTGTCCTGTAATAGTGTAAGAGTATTCATATTCTCTTTGGCGCGCATATTATTATTTAAAAAAAAAAAAAATAGGAAGCAGAGGCTTTTATATGACTACAGATCCATGCATTAAGATTTTATGCATGGTTGAATTCATAGGGTGCCATGGGTATAACTCGACATAAAGCCTAGCTGTATCCATGTATTTTCCTAAATATTTTCGGTTTTTCTCCTTTTACTCCTATCGCTTAGTTCTTCAAATGACTTTTCAGGTCTACCTGGTCTGGCAGTTGTGATTGGGATTGTGAAAGTTTCTTCAAGCTATGATTTATTACTTTCTAAGAAGAAATTGTTTTCCTTCTTGATTCTAACCATTTTCGCTTAAGATCGCACACAAATTTTGCTACTTTTGGCTTGAAAATTGCAAGTTGCAGTGTTGAACAAGGAGAAGTAGTACTTAATAAATAATTTTTTAAGTAATTCGTTTTTTCACTAATATTCCCCTAGCAATTTTCTTCCATAGTGTCAAATAAATACTGTTTTTTCAAAACTCTGGAATCTGATGATCCTAATAGGAAAATGTTGCTATGTATTAACAAGGTACATAAATGCTTTATAACATAAACATTCACGGAACATTCTCATTAAAAACGCATAAATTTGTTAAATGGCCTACCTCTACCTGCCAAAATGTTTCTGTTCACATTATTTCTTTTCACTCCAATCTAAATTTAGATCACACAAAAAAAGTAAACAAATAACCCCAGTAAGTTTCATTTTTGAAAAAAATGCTGCATAGCGCATGAGTGCTTCTTACACAAACATTTTTTTTTTTTTTTTGGTTGCGCCTGGAGGTACAGGAATCTTCAAAAGATTCCAATGGCCCGTACCATTGGTTATGCCCGATTCATATATCTGACCTGATGATTCATAAGTGTCGGCCAGTATATGCCTACGGGCTAAACCTCACCCCCCAGAGAGGCACTATGAGAACCGGCCGCTCGTGCACATAGTAGTAGGAAATTCGTTCCTCTCATTTTTTCGTTTTGTGGTGACTACGACTAAGTTACCTTAACAAGTAGTTTACGCTTCTGTAATGCTAATCGCGTTAGGTAGGTAGGTTTCCAGCGAAGGCACCTACTAATACCGTCATTACATGCGGTTTTCCCTTACTGCGCCAGATCGAACGGTCTTGTTCTTTGTAGTCGGCGCTCGAGGTTTGTCACGTCCAGAGTACGGATTATTTCATTATTGCAATGATCATGAAGGCGAGTACGAAGTTTGTGAGCAAAGTTTGTTACTTCATCCCTCACGGTAGCAATTCCTAGATCTCTGTGAATATCACTATTCCTTATATACCATGGAGCATTCACAATTGCTCTTAGTGTTTTGTTTTGGAATGTTTGCAGAACAGTCATATTGCTTGGCTTGGTACAACCCCAAAGTTGTATACCGTATGTCCAAGATGGTTTTAGCACTTGCTTGTACAGAAGCAGTTTGTTGTGTACGCTTAACTTAGAGTATCTCCCGAGTAGCCAGTACATTTCTCTTAGTCTGATTTTGAGCTCGTCGCGCTTCTTTTTAACATGTGGCTTCCACTTAAGTTTTGCGTCTAGTGTAATTCCTAGATATTTTGCCTCGTTTGCGTACGGTATTTGTACCGAGTTAATGGAAATAGGTAAGTTGTTTATCTTTTTGTACGTAAAATTGACATACGTTGACTTGGTCTCGTTAAGGACGATTCTCCAGGTCTTTGTCCACTCGCATACTTTGTTTAAAGCTCGTTGGAGTTTTCCAGTTGATGATTCGACTGCGAACGTTGCTACGACAGTCCCTTCATCTTGTGGTATATCTCTTGTGTAGAGCAGGAACAGGATTGGGCCGAGAACGCTTCCTTGCGGAGCACCGGCATGGATTTCTTTGAATTCCGAATATTCTGCCCTATGTTTAACACGAAAGAGTCTGTTATTAAGGTAAGATTCCAATATTCTGTAGAATTTATCTGGTAAGATTACCCTTAGCTTATATCTCAGGCCTTCGTGCCATACCTTGTCAAACGCTTGCGATACGTTGAGAAAAGCGGTAGAGCATATCTTTTTCCCTTCTAGAGCTTTTTCAATTTCATTTGTAATTCGATGCACCTGATCGATTGTGGAATGTTTAACCCGAAACCCGAATTGATAATCCGGGATCAATCGCCTTTCTTCAATTACTGGGTGCCATCTTTTTAGCAGAAGTTTCTCAAAGACCTTAGGTATTATCGGCAGAAGCGAAATAGGTCTATATGATTTCTTGTCGTTTGCACATTTCCCCGGTGCTTTCCATTGCCTTGGAACATATAGAAGTCTCAATGAAGCATAACTAACGCTTTTTTCTGTTGTTATTTTTCAGTTTTCTTATTGTCATTCGAAGTTCGGACAGGGATACAGTTTTTAAATTAAAGTTGTCGGGTGCCGTATTTGCATTCGGATCTTCGATCAATGGTTGTCCACCGAATGGCTTGAACGTTTCCTCTAAATGTTCGGCAAATAATTCCGCTTTCTCTTTATCTCCTTTTGCCCATTCGCCGTTAGCTTTCCTTATTGGTGGCGAGTGCATTACGGGGGTTTCTCTATGGAAAGCCTTGAAGTCCATAATCAAGGCTTTCCATAGAGAGTAGTTTGAACACTTATCAGCGGTCAAGCTCTCGAGGTAAGTAGAAATCTCGCGATTTCTTAAGTCCTGCAGCACATTTTTTATCTTGTTGCAAAGATGGTTGCGCGCTCTTCTCTTTTCTCGTATGAGGTCTTCGATATCAGACTGGTATTTGACTTTGCTGTTCCATGTTGCTGTTTTTCAAAAAGGGGTATTTTTTCCATGCTTCGCACTGAATGGCTCCCACGAGCTTTGTCTTCTATTTCAAGTGGTGTCTTTAGCGGCACATTTAGAGCAATATTTTCCTTGCAGTCTTTTCTGAAAACGTCACAGTTTGTTTTGTTACTAGTTAACTTAGGCGGTCCTTTTTTGCTAGACTTCCACCGATTTTCAGAGTGACTGCTGAGTGGTCTGAGCATAAATTATAACATTCTTCTACTTCCGTTAGATTTTTAGTTAGCGCTTTTGCGATAAAGAAGTCGGCAAGGTCAGGGATTTTCTTATTGTCAGTTGGCCAATACGTTGGCTTTCCCGTCGAAAAAAATTCCAAACTACGTTTCATACTGGCTTTGTACAATAATCTGCCTTTCGTTGAATTACATCTTGAACCCCAGAAAGTGTGTTTCGCATTAAAGTCACCACCGATGATAAAATTAGGCCCGAGTGAGTCAAAGAGGCGAACGAGGTCGTGGTCCACCAGCCTATATCCTGGAGGGAAGTAACACGATCCGATCTAGTAGTCTAAATGATTTATTTTTACGGAAACTGAGCTTATTTGCATAGAATCCAGTTCTACTTTTATGTTTTCGGAGTGCTTAATGTATTCTTTAATGTACATAGAGGAACCGCCTCTCGCATTTTCCGAAGGATGATGCGCGTGATAATCACTGTAGCCTTTTATTCTGGGTCCAGGTCCTTTTTTTAAGTGGGTTTCCGATATCAAGCATATATCAATATTGTTTTTCCGTAAAAAGATTTCTAATTCGTCTATTTTTGCCAGAATGCCGTTTGCATTCCACGTTAGTATCTTTAGCACCTGTTTCATATTCATGTTTTGTTGTTTGTCTTGCGAGGCTTAAACTCGAGCTTGTTCAATTTGTCGAAAATAACTTGATTAACCTTGGTTTGCTCCTCAAGTTTTTCCAATATCACAGTTAGTATTTGGCAGACCGGATCTGTTGTGGCTGACCTTGATGCGACTTGCGCGTACGATTTCGTACTTCCAGCCAGTGGCAGTTTTTCCGTTGGACTTGGACCAGCGACGTTCTCTTGTGCAATTTTTATATTTTCCTTTATCGGTCTCGTCTTTTTGACTGGCTTAACGGCTTTAGGCTTATCGATTTTAGTATCTTTTAAGTTTGGTTCCGGGTGTAGCGGTTTTTTTAGAGTATCGCGTCTTTTTTGAAGTTCTTTGGTGATTTTGCAACCTCGATAGTTCGCTGGGTGGTTTCCCATGCAATTCGCGCAGACTGCTGGGACCTGCTTGGTTATGTTGCACTCTTCCGAGAGAATACCGGCACATTTTGCGCACCGTGGTTTTTTCTGGCAGTATGCCTGCGTATGGTTAAAGCCTTGGCATCGCTTACACTGAGGTATCGATCTCTTGACCTTACGCATGGGCTCGACTTTTACCTTGATGTTTTCATTTGGAAGATTTCGTCCACATTCTCGGTCCTATCAAAGGTAAGCATAAAAAGTGGGATACCGCATTTGATGACATTATCTTTGTCTCCTTCCGTACGTTGCTTTTCCTTCTTGATAATATTCACGGCGTCAATAATTTTCAAGCCTTGGCTTTTCACGTCTTCCATATTTCTACTCACAAACCCCCTGCCAGGAGGACCGGGTCATTTGTTTTTTGGTTTGCCAATTTTTCGAAATTTTCGTCTCCGCTTTGTGGATTTTAGTCGCCTCTTACGACAGGCATGCCTACCTCGGGTATATTCTGTCCCCTACCCTAAGGGGTAACACAAAAGTGAAAAAATGTTTGACCCACAGTACTGTAAAGAGAACGTAGGAGTAATCAATTTTTGTTGCATTGACTTAAGAAATACTTAAATTATTTTATAAACTTCAATTCATTGCAGAATAACAGGGTATACTAAACCAAAATCATTAAAACTTAAAAAAATATAATGTTTTGATAAAAAAGTTCTAATCCCAAATTGAAACAAAAAACACCGCCTAATATTTCCAAAATTCAATTGAAATTGTAAATACGTACCTGAAGCAGAATTCTCCATTTAAATTTTTTTAACTTTGTATCACAATACGACATCACTATTGAACAATACTTACAAAGTAGAACGCACTCAAAGAAAAATATCACTATTGAACAATACTTACAAAGTAGAACGCACTCAAAGAAAAATGCAATCGTTAACTTTGAACTCATGTTATTACAACAATAAAAAAAATAAAAATTTACAGCACATTGGCCCATGTGTATTTAGGATCCGCTATACCAAGCTTTTACTTCTTGATTTTACATTTTGGAAAATTGACTTGTGGCCAGGTTTTTGATGCAAATACTCCTATGTGCGCCTGAGGGTCGGAATATTTTCACCGACCTTCTTTATAGAGTCTGCGCTGTCCTCGTTTATTGAGAGGAGGAAGGATATTGTATTTTTATGTGGTTTTTCAGCCTTGATGACTATCCAGTCATTCATTGGAAACGCAGGGTTGTGGAGTGGAGCTTGAGACAGTTAACGAGCTTCACACGGTCGGTGATCATGTTTGAGAGCCAAATTCTGATTCTGAATCTCCTTGAAATGACTCTAGCCAGGATCAGTTTAAGTTTCAGGCCGTTCCATGCGTTGCAGATCTTGCGGACGCAGTCGCTCAAGAATTCCTTGGAGAAAGCGTCTTCACATTTGATGACCCTGTATCCCCTGACGACCTCGGCTGATTCAAAACAGGGGAGCGGATCTCCCTGGTTTTTTAGCGGATGATCCATGACCATTTCAGATAGTTTGACCTCTATGACCCCCCAAACATTAACCCCTGCCTTGCCGCCAGTAGAGAGCCGTCCACCAGTGCGGCTTGTAGGTCGTCTCTGACGACCTCACTAACAGTTCGTGTCGTCTGGTGTCCCGAGGTCGTTGGAACGTCTGGTTTGGTGGTGGATATCTTAGCAACTTTGCTCCTTTGAGAATCAGGCCTGATTATCTCATGGGAGCGATTTCGCTTCGCTGGTGTATTGCGGCAGTTTTTTTGTTTGACGAGAGGGTGAAAATCTTCTAAAGACACCATAAGGCCCAATCGTACGTGCTTATGGTAGTGTGATATTTTTACTCACTAAAAACACCTCTCTCTGAGATTAATACTACAACTAAGCCGACGCTTGTCCAGCAGTTTCATTTTTGCTTACGAGACTCGTGATTTTTGGAAAAAGATGTTTGTATGTACAATAATAAAAAAGAATGTAGCACTTTAGGCAGGTTAAATTCCAATGAAAGTTCCTGCGGTTTTCACGACCGCCATATACTATGACGCGATTTCAAAAGGTTTTGTCCTTTGCAGACGACGAATTGAATTATTCGCGTCAAGTAGTTGAATGACGGTACGGTTACAATGGCCATGAACACGATCTTTGTGTTTACAAGCAAATTCTGTTATTTCTTCGACGACGCTGAGAATTTCCAGATCCCGATGAATATCTTCGTTACGTACGTACCATGGTGCGCTCATGATAGTTTTAAGAACCTTATTTTCAAAAGTTTGTAGGATGTTTCTATTGATTTTCCTGGTACAATCCCATAGTTGTAGACCACACTGTCTTTCGCACTTGCTTGTAAAGGGTGGTTAAATTTTAAGGGCCGATGTTGAATGTGAACCACACCTAAACGTCAAGTTTTTTTCTGCATTTCATTTGACATTTCTCAATTTCAGACTAACTCAATCTGAACCATGGAAAGATACACAATCGAGCAACGCGTTAAAGTTATTCAGGCTTATTATGAAAGTGGGCGTTCAAATCAAAACGCTTATCGTGCATTTCGTGATTTTTTCGGTCAATTTAATCGTCCAAATGTGCGTACAATCGGAAAAATCGTGCAAAAATTTGTGCAAACCGGGTCTGTAGGAGATGTGAAAACACCAATGCATGCTCGTACAGCTCGTACTGCAGAAAATATTGTTGTTGTTCGCGATAGTGTGGCTGTAGGGCCGTCCACCTCAACTTGTCGTCGTGCCCAACAATTGCACCTCTCACGCTCGTCGTTGATGAACATTATGCATAAAGACTTGCATTTACGCACTTACAAGGTGCAATTGACTCAAGAACTAAAGCCTCTTGACCATTTCAAGCGTCATCAATGGTCACAATGGTGGCAAGAAATGGCAACAGTGGATGATCAATTTTCGAAGAAAATCATCTTCAGTGATGAGGCACATTTTCACCTCAGTGGATTCGTCAATAAGCAGAATTGCCGCATTTGGGCGAATGATAATCCAAGAGTGTTTGTCGAAAAACCACAAAGAGTGACTGTCTGGTGCGGTTTATGGACTGGCGGCATCATCGGGCCGTATTTTTTCCAAAATGAGGCCGGTCAGGCAGTTACTGTGAATGGTGTTCGCTATCGTGAGATGATAACGAACTTTTTATGGCCCGAATTGGAAGATATGGATGTGGACGATATGTGGTTTCAACAGAATGGTGCCACTTGCCATACAGCTAACGGAACAATGGCTCTTTTGCGCGACAAATTCAATGGCCGTGTTATCTCACGTGGTGGCGATGTCAATTGGCCGCCAAGATCATGTGATTTGACACCGTTGGACTTCTTTCTTTGGGGTTATTTGAAAGAAAAGGTGTACGTCGATAAGCCAGCAACAATTCAAGAGCTAAAGGATGAGATAATTCGGCGCATTAACGGCATAGAACCTCAATTATGCCTCAGCGTCATCGAAAATTTGGACCATCGGACGGAGGTGTGCCGCCGAGGTCGCGGCGGCCATTTGGCCGATATTTTGTTCCATACATAATTGAACCATACCAATATTATCATAATAAAAAGAAATGACAGTAATTTCCTAAATAATTTGTGTTTTATTCAAAATCAACATCGGCCCTTAAAACTTAACCACCCTTTAGATAAACAGTTTGTTATGTAGGCTTAACTCCGAATGTTTTCCGAGTAGCCAGTACATTTGCCGGTATTTTATTTCGAGTTCGTCGCGTTTCTTTTTTAAGTGCGATTTCCATTTAAGCTTAGCATCTAGAGTCATTTCTAGATATTTTGCTTCGTTCGCGCACGGTATTTGAGCTGAGTTTGAATATAAGGTAATCTATCCACTTTTTTGTAGGTAAAGTTGACGTGAGTCGATTTTCTTTCGTTCAGCACAATACCCCAAGAATTCGTCCAAGCGTGGACTTTATTAATAGCATGTTACAGCTTTACAGTTGCTGCTTCAATTGTATCGCCCGTTGTTAATATCACCGTATCTTCCGCAAACGCGGCAATGACACAGTTTCTTCACGCGTGTAGAGTTCATATAGAAGTGGGCCAAGGACACTTCCTTGTGGGACTCCGGCCGCAATCTCCTTGAAGTCAGAGTAATCGTTTCCGTGCTTAACACGAAAAAGTCTTTCGCTGAGATACGATCTTAAGATTAGAAAGAGTTGCCGTGGCAGTAGTATTTGCAATTTGTATTCCAAGCCTTCGTACGAAACCTTATCGAAAGCTTGTGAGACGTCAAGAAATACACCAGAACAAATCTTTTTTTCAAGAGTTTTCCCAATCACGTCAGTTATTTTGTGGACATTTTTTTTATAATTTGCACTTGTGAAAGGGGTCACCCTTATACTAATTTTAGGACACGTGCGTTTTGAGGGAAGGGGAAGGGACAAAGAGAAAGACAGATTGGTGTAGTTGGTTTAAAACTCAGCTGGTATTAAGTTCCAGTGAACTCCAAAGGTGGCTGTCCAGATAACTGGGGAGCTAGTTTGTTTTTGCTTTTGTCGTTGCTCATGATTCACAGTATTTTTTCCGTCCTCCTGATGTCATCATCACGATCAAGTTGCATTTTAGCCATATGACCGCCCTACTGCCAGTGTTATGCCTTCGCAGTAGAGTTGACATAAGCTTTCGCAATTGATCGACTTTTTATTTATTTCATGCGAAATAAATAGATGATTATTGACATCAGGATTCGAACCGTGAACCTATAGCGTGACCCTCACTTGGTCGATTGTAGAATGTTTTATTCTAAATCCAAACTAATGGTCAGGAATCAGACGTCTTTCATTGATTACGGATTGCAGTCGTTTAGGAAGTATTTTTGTCGAATATTTTAGAGATAACCGGCAATAGAGAAATAGGCCGATATGATTTCTTCTCACTCAGGGGTTTGCCTGTTTTCGGTACCATTAAAATCTCGGCGACTTTCCATTATCTCGGAACGTAGAGCAATCCTTGACCACCTGCGCCGTTATTAAGTCGTAACCCGGTGCTTTTTCCGCCTTTAGATTTTTAATCACTTCCCTCAGTTCAATCAATGCAACTGTTTTTAATTTAAAGTTGTCGGATGTCGTGACGGGGAGACGGGCGTTATCAAAGGGCTGTCGAATAGCTTAAACGTTTCTTCTAAGTGCAAAGCAAACAAGTTCTGCCTTTTCTTTGTCGCTCTTGGCCCAAGTTCTATCGTTTTTCCGAATTGGTGGCGCTTGCATTTGAGGTTTCCGGATGCCTTTTAGCGCTTTCCAAAGTGAATAATTTGATTCTCTTTCAGCGATTTCAGATTTTCAAGGTAGGTCGCTATCTTATTGCTTTTAAATTCCCGAATACTATCTCTAAGGCGATTGCATAGTCGGTTAAGGATATTTTTATGCTGCGGTGCACGAGTGATTTGTCATTTCCTTTGTGATTTTCTTTTCTCCCTCACCAGTTCAATGATTTCACTTGGATACTTTTCGTTGCGGTTAATCTCATAGCTTCTAGAAGGAGTGGTTTCTCCATGCCGCTCTTTGGATTGCTTCCACGAAACAATCAACTTCGTCCTCCAGTAGGTGTTTTAAGTGATACATTTAGGGCGGTATTTCTTTCGCAATCATTTCTAAAGCCCTCCCAGTTTGTTCTATTGCTAGTAAGTCTTGGAGGTCCTTCTTTCTTGATCAATGCTTCACCAAGTAAAAATTACCGGAGAATGGTCAGAAGAGAGATCAAACTTTCTTCGACTGTAATAAACTTCTCGTAAATGCCTTTTAAAACGAAAAAATCGATAAGACGGGAAATTTTTTCTGAGACAGGCCAATAGGTGGGTTTTCCTGTCGAAAAACAACAACCGCATTCATTTGCCACTTCGTAAAGAATTTTTCCTTTAGAAGATGTACATCTTGAACCTCAGAAGGTGTGCTTCGCATTGAAATCTCCATCAATAAGGAAATTTGAACCAAGGGCATTGAAGACACGAAAGTAGTCTTTTTCGAGCGAGCATCGCGGCGGGCAGTAATCAGATGCTATATTGTAGCTCAAGTGTTTATTTTTAACCCTTACCGCGCACAACTGAAGTTTTTCCAGCTCTATGTTTATATCGACCGGGTGCTCGATGTTAGTTTTAGTGAATAAGGACAAACCGCCCCGCGCTCTATCAGAAGGATGATAGGCATGATAACCAACGTAGCCTATTATCTTTACTTGCGATTCCCTTGTTGGATGCGTTTCGGAGATCAAACATATGTCGACATATTCTCTCATTAGAAAAATTTCTCATTCGTTAGATTTTTGTAAGAGTCCGTTTGCATTCCATGTTACGCTGACACTTTTCTTTTCGTCCAGGTCCCGCTTCGAAACCGTACCGGCCTCTTCATTCGACTTTTGGGTTTAAACTGCGCGCTTCTGGGCACTAAGTCGAGTGTCCTGCGGTGTCGGTACAGAGGATGTGCATGGTTTTGGGAGCGCAGGTGTGCTTTGATTTTAACTCCTTTCAAAGCCCACGCTTCACACTATTGTCTCCTGACTGGAGGTGAGCAAATCATCTTCCGATGAAATTCCCGGGGTCTTTCTGTCGCTTCTTCTTTCAAGAAAAACGCACGTGTTCTATAAATTAGTATAAGGGTATTCATATCCCCTTTAACACGTGCAAATTATAGAAAAAAAAATCCCAGGGAGGTCCATTAAAGCGTCCAGAGCAGAGCCAGGTGTACTGGGGAAAGCTTATTCCACCAACCAACTGACGCATATGAGAGGAAGGGTCTTATCATTGCCGTGTAGATCCAAATGACTTTCCTTGGCGAAAAGACCCATGTTTTCCCCGAATACACCTTTGCATTGCCAGAAGTCTTCTTGGAGAATTGGATAGTGACACTTTTTAGCACTGGCTCAGTTAGAGCAGTCAATTTCCTCCTTTTTTTTATAATTTGCGCGCGCCAGAGGCGATATGAATACCCTTATTCTATTACAGGTCATGGGCGTTGTGAAGATAGGCAGACAGAGAGAAAGAAAGATTTGGTTTAGTGGTTTGAAACTCAGGTGGTATTAACTTTCTGTAAACTCCAAGTGCGGTGTCCAGATATCTGGGGAGCTTCTTTTTGTTTTGATTTCTGTCATTGCTTATGATTTGCAGTATTTTTTCGGTCCTCCTGATGTCATCATCACGATCAATTTGCATTTTCAGCCATATGACCACTCTACTGTCAGTGTAGCGTGACAAGCGATGATGTTACCACTACACCATGGCCACCCTCGTAAAGGGAACCACCTCAGTTTTGAAAGGATTAACTGAAAGCTCATACCTAGCGCACCAATCGTCGTTTTACGTCTAGGCCATCTACTCCTTAGAACAGACAGTCGCTAGGCTCGATCCGGCAGACAGAACGACGACATCATCTGCATAAGTTTGAGCGTAGACGTTAGAACTATTGAGTGTGTTCAACATAGAGTCAACCAGCATGCACCAAAGCAATGGAGACAGAACACCGCCTCTGTTAGCACACCGGCCACAATCTGCATCTACAGTCAATGTTCTGTTCACCAGCATTGCTTTGATCCACAACACTAGTGATTCTTCCACGCCATGATTTCTGGCGGAGCTACACATGCTGTCAAAAGTCGCATTGTCAAAGGCACCCTCAATGTCTATCAAGCACACATTCTGTTCTGCTGACCAGATTTTGAAGCGCAGTCTCGCAGGATTTTGCGATTGATAAGCATGTTGCATCTCTGACAGAGGATGTACCCTCAAAGCAACTTTGCGCACATGTACTCAACCAGTCTTTCCATGCTTTTCAGCAGGAAGGACGTCAGACTGACTAATAGCACAGGTAATGAACTTACCCAGATGTCACATCCCCATAAAAAAAAATGTTGATCTCTTTTGCGATGAGCAAACAACGATGGGCAAACAAAAAGCTTTTCTGCTTCGCAAAGAAAAAAAAACGGAAAATAAATTTTCTGTGTGAAAAGCTTTTTCTTTTGCTACTCTTTGTACCGTCTGCGACCTGCGACTGCGAGACACAATTTCATTTATACATACATATGTATGTACATATGTAGATACGTATTTTCCCTTTTCATTTTGCTATATTGACCGAAGTTTCGATCTGTGTAGATCTGTGGTGTGGTAAAAAATATTTAAATTGTATTTTTTCGAAGTGAAAAGTGATATTTTACTGTGTGTGTCCAGTAAAAATTTTGAAGAGTTAATCTAGGAAAGGTAAAATATATTATTTATGTTTATTTCAGGTTGATTAGGTACCTTGGTATTTACAAATGCAAAAAAGTTGCGAATAAAGTGCGCTATTGTATGCTGCAATGCAACAACTGCCCAATTTCCAGAAAGGAAAATGCTTAGATACATTTTTGGGAAAAAAAAAATTAAAACACGACGCTGTTCCTACAATTTTTATGAAAAGGAGTGAAATGTTTTTGGAATCTAATGTCAATGAACTTGCTTTTGATCCTAAGAAAGCCAAAGTAAACTACTCTAATCACAAAAGATTAAAAGTGCAAACGAGTACAGATATATCCACTGATGAACTAAATGAAGTTTCAGCACTTATAGACTGCAACAGATCTATAGATTCCATAGAATCTGTATGCAAGAAATACGAAGCGAACCCAAAAAAGCAATTTTTTTATATTCAACAAATAAGTAGACTGAAAAAAATTAACAAAATCCTCAAAGAGAGAGCGAAAAAATGTCTAAAATTCAGAAATATCCTGGCAATTAAAGTCCGCTGGCTAAAAAATGATAAGCACAGCTTAGAGAATATCAAAAGCAAACAATAGAAGAAAAAATAGATTTCTTACATGATATAAATAAAAATTCGAAAACATTTTGCAAGCTCATTTTATCACAAAGTAAACGACAATTTACCCAAGAAGAAAGGTGGATTTGCCAATGTATATTTTTCCGCACTTGCCACACCCAGCTTCATTGCATAGATGGATAAAACTTAAAAGTTTATCTCCTGGTCTAAACGAAAATGTTTTTGAGGAAATACAAAAAAATGTTCTAACATTGGAACCAAAAGACAAAGAAGTCATTTTAATATTCGATGAGATGAGTATCCAGGCGAATTTAACATACAACAAATATAAAGACATAATCGAGGGCTTCGGTGATTATGGAGAAAATCAAAAATTAGATTTGTGTGCGAAATCAGTTTGTGTGTTCATGATTCGTGGTATATGTGGTAAATATAAACAAGTGCTTTATCATGTGACCTGTCCAAGCAATATACCAACAAAGCAGCTCGAAATTGAAGTGTACAACTGTATTGACATATGTAGAAGTCTGGGACTAAACGTAAGAGGCATTTGCTGTGACCAAGGCCCTACGAATCGAAGCCTTTTCAATAAATTAAAGCTGGATGAGGACAACAGTTCCTTTCTTTATAAAAAAAAAAAAGTGTATGGAATGTATGATGTGTCACATTTAATCAAAAGTGTAAGAAACAATCTTTTAAGATCAGACTTACAAACTCTGGATGGAGTTGTAAACTGGAAAATAATTGAGTATATCTATAATACAGAAAGAAATAATACCACAAAAATGAGTCCAAAACTAAAATATGCTCATATAGATCCCACAGAATTTCAAAAAATTTATGTGAAACTAGCGGCACAAGTACTTAACAGATCCGTGGCTTGCGCAATTAATGCATTACAGCGCTTGATTTCCAGAGAAAATTGCACAGTTTGCGCAACCAACAGCAGAATTTATAAATAAAATCAATAAAATATTTGATTTATTGAATGGAAGACCTGCACTTATTCGAAATGACGCAAATATTGGATTTTTAAAAGAAATGCAATCATATTTAAAACAAATTCAGCCAATCAATGAAAAATGTAAACCCTTCTGCTTTAAGGGCATGATTATGACTGCCCACAAGCGTTTTTGGGACTTCAACATTAAAATATTCAATAAGACGAAAAAATAACTTGATGACGGTCAACCACATTTGTATTACCAATTCATTTAATTACAGCAGATTCTAGCAATTCTTGCTGTAAGGGAAGTACATTGACAATTGATAAATTATTAAGCAAGCTTTAGATGTACTACTAGTTACGAGTAGTGTATGTATTAAGTCGTATTAAGTATTCAAATTAAGTATTAAGTTAAATTTAGATTATGATATGACATAACAATTACTAATATTTCAATTTATAAATGCTTAAGATTCAATATAAAGACTATTTCAAATAATAATTATTAATTTGGTATGAAATATGAACATACTGCCCGCCTTGAAAGGTCTTATTGGACGAAAAGACTCTTCAATCTTTCGGAAGAGGGGCCAATCGGTGTAAAGGTCTTCTTATAATACCTCCTTTCGTTCTTACATCGGCGACTCGTATCTTGGAATCCGCTCCAGGAATGACATCTATTCACCCTAAGACCCATTGTTGTGAGGGTAGATTGTCATCTGCAACAAGCACCAACGTTCCGACTTCGATGTTTTCCGATATTCTCTGCCATTTGGTGCCCCTTTGGAGTTCGAGCAAGTACTCCCTTGACCATCTTGCCCAAAAATGCTGTTTGATCTGTGTGAGCCTTCTCCAACGGTTGAGCAAAGGAACTTTATCTGGACTTGAGTGTTCTGGAATGGAATTGAAAGGTTGACCGATTAAAAAATTACCTGGGGTTAGAACTGCTTCGTCATTCGGGTCCGGACTTAGAACACACAATGGACGGGAGTTCATTATACTCTCTATTTCAGTTACAACGGTGGTAAATTCTTCATAAGTCAAATAAGCATGCTTGACAATGCGATATAGATGACGCTTAGCCGACTTTACTGCCGCCTCCCATAAGCCTCCAAAATGCGAAGACCTTGGCGAATTTTTAGGATGGACTATAGGACATTTTGCATAATAAGATAGGTCTGCATTGTGCAGACGCCTACCAACTCTTAGGAGCTCTATATTGTGTTCATCAGCGAGGAAGGGATTGAGATTACTAATGACACTTTTCGGGATAATATTGTGTTTTTCTCAAACCTTCAATTTCTTCCAAGAAATGGTTCTGTTGAATATTCCAAACGATGCGAAGAAAAGCGTTTTCAAGTTCATCGGACGTCAATGTAACAAAATGATTCGAGCTTTGAGGAGGGTTAGATAATTTAAGCACTCGCCCTTTTAAATTATTGTAAAAACGAACGATATATCCGAAAATCCTATTTATTTTTTCAACATCGCTAAAACAGACAAGATGCTCAGCAATTCCATCTAGCGAACCTGTTTTTGCAACCAATGATGTGAATCTATTTCCTTCATTATCGACGACGGATAGAATTCTTTTCTGTTTTGGCCAGTTTTCCTCTGGCAAATACAAATATTGCGGACCATGGAACCAAATGTCCTTAATAAGTTCTGTGCTATCAGCACCACGAGAAACAATGTCGGCGGGATTGGTCTTTGTATTTACATGCCTCCAAATGGCCGAAGGCAATTGAGATTGGATCTTCGAGACCCGATTAGCAACGAAAATCTACCACGATGACGGATACGCAGAGATCCAATGAAGAACTATTTCGGAATCCGTCCAAAGATAAATGTTTTCGATATAGTTATTTAAGTTTGGCAGAACTTTTAAAACTAAACCGACTAGAAGAGTGGTGGCGCAAAGCTCCAATCGCGGAAGACGGTTGGTTTTAATTGGTGCTACTTTAGATTTGGCGCTGAGTAAATTGCACCTTGTCTTTCCAACGATATCAATAGTACGCAAGTACACACAACAACCGTATGCTCGGATAGACGCATCTGCGAATCCATGGATTTCCGTCTTGCAATCATTTGGGTTTGGCGGAAAAATGTATCAGGGAACTTTTATCTGGCTTATACGAGCTATCTGTTTACGAAACTCTTCCCATCGGGAATGTACTTCTACAGGAGCTGATTCATCCCACTTAGTCTTGGTTATCAAAGATCCTGCATAATGATTTTTCCCTTGACAACGATGGGATTGATTAAGCCCAATGGATCAAAAATGTGTGATAATTCAGACAATACGAGTCGTTTAGTGATGACCTTAGAAGAATTAATTTGTGGTTTGATATACTGGAATTCGTCATATGTGGAATTCCAAACAATGCCTAACGTTTTAATAACGTCTTTCTCATTAATGCGTAACTCTTGACACGAGATCTTTTCCAGGACTCTTTAATCATTACTGCACCATTTCCTTAAGTAAAATCCTGCCCCTAAAAGAATCTGTTTTACCTCACTATAAATCCTGAAAATGGTCTCCAGCGAATCCCCTGCGGTGATCAAATCATCCATATAAAAATCTTCTGCTATTACTTTGGCACCCAAAGGATTCCTAGAAGTTTGTTCATCTGCCAAATATTTAAGGCACCTGGTTGCAAGGAAGGGGTAGACGTCGTACCATAGGTTACGGTTCGTAACCGGAAAGCTTTCAATTCATCCTGTTCTGAACATCTTCATAAAATACATTGGTAATTCTGCTCTTCTTCTTGTACTAATATTTGCCTATACATTTTAGATATATCGGCAGTAATGACAAATTTATAGGATCGAAATCGCAAAATTATGTCATACAAACCATCCTGAATAACTGGTCCTTTCATTAAAGTATCATTTAAGGATAGGTTTGAGGTAGTCTTAGCGCTGCAATCATAAACAACTCTTAGCTTTGTGGTCAAAGAATCTGGCCTCAGAACGAACTGGTGAGGAGCAAAGTATTTAATTTGGGAAATCTCGCTTTTAGGGACTTCTTCCATATGGCCCAAGCGCTGATACTCCTTCATAAACTCAATATGCTGTTCCTTCACCTCTCTATTCTTAAGAAGTCGACAAATCGTCCATCTTCTTGTACGCCTTTCAGAAACGTTTCCTCGCACTCTTTTTCGTCTTTTGATAGAAATCTTGATCCATGATTTACCTCTTCCATTTCCCAAATTTTTTTGACTATCTCATTCAAGGAAGAATCTTCAAAATCAGAACAAGTAACCAATGTACATGCCGCTCGAGGGATAGCAGATAGGTCGTACTTTCCGGACACTATCCATCCAAGCAATGTTTTTTGAAAAATCGGTAGATTATGGTCGAGCTTTATTTGTCCAGTGCAAAGTAACTGAAAGAAACTATCGCACCTATAAGCAAATCAATGCGACTGGGTCGATGAAAATTCGGATCAGCCAGAGATATATTTGCTGGTATATTCCAATATGAAATATTCATTTCCCTTTCGGGGTGAACATTTGTAATGCTTTTTAAGGTCCAAGTTTATCTTATAGTCCGAGATTCGGGATTTACAACTAGCTTTCGTTTTGTTGTTAATGACAGCATTTGACCTTCCCATACCGGAAACAGATGTATGTGTTTGGACTTTCTTTAACTTCAGTTTTTGTCCCATATCTTCCGTGATAAAGTTGAGTTGAGACGCTAAGTCAAGAAGGGCTCGAACAGGATAAAATTTGCCGAAAGGATCTCTCATATATACTAGAGCAGTGGCTAAAATCACCTGAGATCACATTCTCAAACTTGCTCGAAACGAGAGAAATATTATTTCCAGAACCACCAGGATCCGGACAGCTACTGATAGGTGCACTGGCCGCCGAATAATTTGGGGTGAATCTGTTCAACAATTGGTGATGCGGCAATGAATATTCATTGCATTTTGGCGCTTGACATCTTCTAACTGAATGACCTTTTGCCAAGCAGTTTGTACAAAGAACACGCTGAACCAAATTCACAATGTTCTTTTTGAGCAACGAGAGTCGAGTGTGAGTATACATTCTTACTACGGTTCGGACTTGGCTCCGACTTAGGTATTTTTGACTCGTTCGCTTCAAGTGTTTGGCAACGACGATCCAACACCTTTGCAAAATCTTCCCATACTGGAAGTGTGGAGTGGTCAATAGACTCAGCCCACTTCGCCCTAGTTTCAGCATCAACTTTGTCTAACGCAAAAGCAATTAACATGGCATCAGTGATCTACTTGTGACTACCAATGGAAAGCATAGCGGCGATATGAGTGTTGAAGCTGTCTTCTAGATTGCGAAGATGAAACGCAGAACACTTCGAGATCTTATTTATGCCCATTATTCCATTAAGGTGCTCTTGAAACATCATAGTCTTACTATCGAATTGCTTCTTTAACCGTTCCAGCGCTTTAGGATAGTTTAAATCAGTCAAATCAAACTCTCTAATAGCATTGAGAGCTGCTCCTGATAAACACTTGCGTAAATAATAGAATTTCTGCAAGGCATCTAATGAATCGCCTTTATGCACTAAACTTGTAAAAATGCCTATGAAGTTCGGAAATTCGGAGAATTTACCTGAAAATGTAGGTAAGCGTTTGCGTTCTAAAACTTCGAACGTGAAGTAGGCTGCTGTGAAAAGAACGATGTATTGAAACTATCACCTAATGGTACATTAGTCTTTTGGCCGGATAACAAAGACATTACCTTAGTTTTCGTAGTCACATAAAGTTCCTCAATTTCAGCTCGATTTGCCATATTCATCTTAATTTCATCAGCAATGTTAAGTTTTTCCAAAGAAATTTGCACATTTAAGGCTTGCTTGAAATATGATTCCAGGATACCTAACCGACACTCCAACTCTGCATCCGAAATTTAAGAACCTTTGCTGAAAATATGCTTTTTTATTCGAGTTATACTGCCTTTTGTCGAGGATCTTATGATTTTCAATTCAGCAAATTTTTTTGAAACCTCACTATATAACCCCCTTGCACTAGAAAGCTCTTCTCCTGCATCATCACCAATCTCCTCAACTTTACGCTCCGATTCCGACATGGTTTATCTTATCAGCAACAACTATGTATCTGTTTATGTTTCAAAATTCAACGAATATGCTCTACTAACCTGCAGTACCACTAATGAGTCTTCAACCAGTCAACTAATTTTCAACTAAGTGTTAGTCGATTATCTTGAGAACTACCGCAGAACCAACGATCAACAGCCACTAAGCAACGACCCAAGCAACAACAAATGCGAAGTCTTGAACCAACAAAATCTATTTTTAGCAACGAGAACTGGTGAATCGCTTGCACCAAAATGAACGTTAGTAGCGGCGATTAATTATCACTACAAGATAAGGAACTTTTATGATGCTTCTCAGAAATAAAATCATGCACTTCTTTTCTACCGGTTGTAACTTATCGACTTTTTTTTTTTTTTTTATAAAAAAGGAAATTTCCAAATCCCGGAGCACTCAGACCCAATTTTCTGTGTCGATTGTACTATCAGGCAGAACTCCTTTTTTTGGTGTAGTGGTTGGAGAAACTTAGATTTCATTCGTTTCTCTTTTATGTTCAGGTGGCTGTGGTTGCTGTTTCCCGTCCGGGCTTGAACCTGCACAGTTCGGGTCACAAGCAAACACATACTCACTACACCGTGGCCACTTGTCGACTTAGTAAGTACTTCTAGCCCGAGTCCGGAATTCCAGGATTCATACATCCATACAAAAAATACAAAGAAGACGATTTTCTATCTCTACTTTTACCAACTATCCTCTTGGCGATTTGTGTCCCACGTTGATATCCAGACGCGATCGCGCTCATTAACAGTTTTATATATGGATGTATTATAGATATTAACTCGCATGTACCAGCACTCACAAGAAATTCTTTAACGTTTGTTTTAATTGAGCAAAAATTAATTAATTCATTAAATTAAAATTTAATTTAAATTCGGGAATAGTTTTCAGGTTTTCGGCACCAAAAAAAGATGTCCACAAGCGTTTTTGGGAACAATAAAATATTCAATAAGACGAAAAAATGACTTGAGGGTTATACAATGTTTTTTCGATGACGGTCGGCAGGCAAAGAGAGTGATCAACCACATTTTTATTACCAATTCATTTAATTACAGCAGATTCTAGCAATTCTTACTGTTAGGGAAGTACATTGACAATTGATAAATTATTAAGCAGGTTTTAGATGTTCTACTAGTTACGAGTAGTGTATGTATTAAGTCGTATTAAGTATTCAAATTAAGTATTAATTTAAATTAAGATTATGATCTGACATAACAATTACTAGTATTTCTATTTATAGATGTTTAAAGACTATTTCAAATAATAATTATTAATTTGGTATGAAATATGAACAATGACAATTGAAAGTATTTTAATGAAAAAAAAAAAAAGAATTATTCAATGATTACTGTGTTAACAAGTTCAGGACCCACTTGAAAACCTTTTTTGGAAAAAGAAGAGCAAGACATTTTAATAAAAATAATCCAAACGCGTCTGAATTTGGCTCATTAATGGCCAAAATTATGGCTCTAAAATTGTTGTTTAAGTCAAAATTTTCCAATTGTGAAGAAGAAGATTCTGAATATTTACAGTTAGTTTGGAATGCTGTGTTGGATACTGAAAATAAAACGAAGATTGTCCTAACACAGGAGGAAGAGAAAAATGAAAACATATTCGATCTAGCCAAATATTGTGAATCCGAACTTCTAGCGATAGAATTACCAGGTGAAGACACGATTTCAATATAAATGACAGAAATGAATGACATAGCCACAAGGTATTTTGCAGGTTACTGTTTTTTTTAAAACACTTAAAAAAATGAATGCAGTTCGTGAGAACTGTGTCAAAGAAATGACAAAGGACAAAACCAATTTCCATCTCACGAAAATATTGATCAAATTGAAAGAATATGAACAATCGAATGAAAATCCGATACTTGTCTGGACATCAGACAAGTACTTCAAAATATGTCAACTTCATATACAAGTATTTACCACTTGCTTTCAGAAATGTCCATTTGCATCTAATATTAGAGGAAATATAGTAAATCAATGTATCTCAAAAACAAATTAGCACTATCCAGATTGGTTTGAAACGACAAATAAATGTTATTCGCACAAAATTGATAGAGTCAATTTCCTTGTGGTAGTTCTGCTTTGAAAAAATTGTAAGTGGTTTATTGACAAAGAGCATAAACAAGAAAAGGAATCCAAAACAAAAGACAAAAAATTTGCAAAATGTAATGAATATGTAAACTAAAATAAATATTTACATATGTACATAATGTATGAATGTTTGAAAAAAAACTAAGGCGGTGGTGGGGTAAGGGTGGTGGTGGGGTCAATATTCTGCCACGTCCGCTTTCGTGTCCCCTGGAAACCTGGTTAAGGCACTGTGAATAGCTAAAAATCATACTTCTAATATGTATTATGTAAATGTCTAAAGACAAAAATATTTTGCAAATGCATTTTCTCTTAAATGACTTTAACTAAAGTAGGCTAAGAGCAGATTTGATTTTGTTTCCTATTGTTTAACGTGCATGAACAAAAAAATAATAAAAGAGTGGCTACCTATCAGACCTCTTCTTTTATGTAAAATGTAAGGACCAAACATTAAACATACTGTAAATGAGAGTAGGAGTACCACTGTACCATCTGTCTGTTCCTCACCGTGGCAAAGTCGCAGGCCAGGACAAAAAATACGAGAATACAAAACAAAACAAAAAATATATTTCGCTGTGGGTATGTCACAAACTCTACGCTGGTGGTGAAAGCTTTTCGCAAAGCAAAAGGAAAAGCTTTTCGCACAGAAAATTTATTTTCCGTTTTTTTTCTTTGCGAAGCAAAAAAGCTTTTTGTTTGCCCATCGTTGTTTGCTCATTGCAAAAAAGATCACAATTTTTTTGTATGGGGATGTGACATCTGGGTAAGTTTATTATCTGTGCTAATAGGTCTAAAGCTCTTGGCGAGAGAGTAGTCATCTCTGACGATTTTCATGCATGGACATAGTTCAAAATATAACTGTCGTAAAATCTAAACCTAAGCTCAAAAAATTAAACAAATTTACAATACAGGGCATTTACGTTGTAGACAAATGGACCAAAAGAAATACAAAATTTTATAAAAAAAACAATTTAAACGCAACAAATAGCAGTATCCATAGTTACATAGATTCATACCTAATAGATATTTACCGTGTTTAACTCCAAGGTTTATTTTTTTTATTTTTCAGATTTAGTTTTTCCATACCTTCTTTTTTTGTAATTGAAATTTCTTTTTCTTCAATTTTCCTTTAAAAATGTTTATCCTTGATCTTATTTTTTTCAAATTTCTAACGCTTATATTTCGCCCAGTTCAGATTCTCTCTCCATCATTATCATGAGAAGATAACGTTGGACAGTTCGAACTGATCGTAAGCTAATATCGTAAAATAGTTACTAGAGTCAATTCGTAAACTAAGCTAGCCAGTAGAGTTTTGGAGTTCAAAGGATAAACCTGAGTATTGAAAAATACATAATAAATTGTGCTTAATCCTAACGCTGATATTAGTGTTTCATCTTTATTTTAATTTCATTTTCTTTGATGGTGCCATACCCTATGTCTAAAACTATTTAGATAATTAACTGGCATTTAGATCAATTTTATCAATTCGAAAGACCTGTCATACTTATGCTCCCCGTCATATATATACTCCAAATTCACAAATTCGGGAGCATTAGGTTTCATTTTGCACTGATTTCGTCCCAAAATTAATTCTTATCCACACTGTTAAGTCTTGGAACAGGAGGAGAAGTTATGACGCGAGGAACTGTTGAGATATTCCATTTGATTTTTTGCGAACATCGAGATAACTGAGTAAAGAGGGAACAAAAGGAAAAGGGAAAGAAAAATGATTAAGATGAGTAATATAAATAGAATTAATGATTAAATTAAAGTTTAAAGTTTAATTACTCAATTTTGTATCTGAGTTTTTTAAACTACCTTTAATAATTAATACTTTACTTATATTATTTCACTCTAAATTGTAAGCAACACTAAGTATTTCAGTATATATATATATATATTTCTAAGTATAAGTATTTCATTATTAACGTGTTTGTTATTATTAATAAATGAATGAGTAATGAAACCCTACGAGAAGCTGCAGGAATCACTTTCAATTTGGAAATGTGTAATGAAGGCGGAGTACGAGCAAACATTGCATTAGTTTTACTGAAATACAAACGAAGGGAAGCTTTGAAATGTAATTAAAAAAGTTGGTAATGCATTGAAAACTGGGTCATTTAATTAACAGGCGCCAAGGGTGTATCGTTGGTACTAGGACGGATACTTTTTCGTCATAGCAAAGGGTAAATTTAATTATACCGATGTAGTTTTGTTGTGGAAGTTTCAGAGCCTGTGTCGGATCATCGGAATGATACTCAAATGCACTTATGTATATAACGAAACCTTTTGTTGTTGATAATTGAAAATGATTTGTAGGATAGTAAATTTATCTCCGGAGACGTTCTTGACAACAAAGGGCAAGTACAGTACTTTGCAAAAGTATACCCGCACCATGTAAAAAGCCTTTTCCATGAAACTCTAAACGGTTACAGTACGTTTATTATTTTTTTATTATAAAAAAAAGATAATGCAGCGATTCACGTCAGTCATCGACATTTGGAGTGATTTCAAGCCCAAAACATCAGATTGATGAAGAATAGAATTTTTAGTATCATTGAAAAAAGGAGTAATAAAATCCCATATTACTGTAAAAACAGTTAACCAAAATAAAAAAAAATAAGAAAAATGTAATGGGGATATACTTCTGCAAGCTGGACAAAACAGTTTTTTATTGTTGGAAATCCCAAAAGAAAATATCGGGAATTTATTTGCTCTAATTACTTGTTAATTGATGCCATAAAATAAATAAATAATGAAGGGCCTGTATTCGTTTAGAGTTTCCTGGAAAAGGCCTTTTGCAGGGTGCGGTTATACTTTTGCAAAGCACTGAATGTGCATCATAGAATTTGGCATCTTGGTATTTCCGGAAATTCGGCCATAACAAAACTATACTAGATCTTACAGTACTGGCATGTGTCATTGGAACTACTATGCTAGTATCGTCAACATTAAAATACATATGTACAGTCCGTCATAGCGTCCAAAGGGAAATACATATTGACTAGATTTTCTACAAAAAAATCATTTTTTGCTTAAAAAGTGAAAGAGTTCCTCTAGTCGATGGCAATAATTAACTAGAGTTTTATGTTGCCCGCATCAAATATTTTCTTGACCTTTTCTTTCAAGCACTGACTATTCGCGACGTATCTATGATATTGGCTGTTCACATTTCCAACACAAAATGCTACTGCTTTCTAGGAAACTTGGGCTGAGTCCTAGTTATTATTCCGTGATGTAATGCAACTCCGATCTGATTTCTTTATACTGTTTTTTGTTTTTTTGTTTTGTAGGTATTCGGACAGAAGCACTAATTACAAAAATAAATACATATACTCGTACATACATTTTTTTAGAGAATTTCAGAACCTAAAATTTCAGCCGAAACCAAACTAATTGATTTCATAGGCTACGAGATATTCATATTTTTAAACGATTTGTATTAACTTCGGACATAAGTCCGACATTTTGGAAAATTCCATGCAATCTTCGTAAATTTTGAAAAAATTAGCACCCACCTTATAAGGGGTTTTAAATCCTAAATCTACGAATGTAATAACGTGTCATTTATGTATGTTGCAGGATGCACCGTTTTCGAGACAATCATCCTTAAAAAATCTGGCAACATTGTACGTAGTGTAAAGCCAATTTACAATTCGTGCAAGTTTACAATTAGAAATTCAAAAGCTAGCCTTTAGAAGGGCTCCGTCTACTCTCTCCCAGCAAGGTGAAGTACTCAATGCAGCTGTAGAAAGAATGTAAAGAAGATACAAAAAGGCTTTATAAGAATTCGCCTAATCTTGGCATTAAATTCTCCACAATTGGAGAAATTGGTATGATCTTTCGAAAGCTCGAGTGTAAATCACGACCCAGTACACAAACCAAAAATAGTCAACCAAGCTTTTTCCTAAGGTGGATACGCATAACTTGACGAGATGAGTGTTTTACGTTCGCCTCCGAAGGGGCGAATAAAATCGACGGCTTGGAATCTTATTTCTTGTGACAGAGCAGTAGCTGTCACAGTACCAGCTACCTAAGCAGCAGCTACAACCATAGTAACATCAGCAAGGAATAACTACATTTTTTCAGTATCAATTATACCAACACTTTCAATTACATCTGCAAAAACAAGTACAAGCATCATAAACACTGACGAAGATATACAAAAGGCCTACTAATGAAATACATATTCATAACACCGAAACTGTAGCGTATAAAAGAAATAGATCTTCCCCAGAAAGAAAAATATAAGCTATATTACAAAAAAAAAACCTAAATTTCAAGTCCAAACAACCGTAAACACATACTGGCTAAATGAACCTGTTAACAAAGACACGAGAAACAATCGCTGAATAGACGATAGGGTAGCATGGCTACCTATAGAGCAGTGCCCCGTGAGGGCTTCTATTATTGTACTAATGTGTTTCTCTTCAGATCCAGCTTAGGCCAGGACTGTTTCGACGAAAGACAAGTACTGATACTATTTCACCTACTGTTTGTCATCGATTCTAAGGGAGCGGACGGACCCTCTTCTGCCACTATGTCCTGGAATCCAACACCGAGAAATGTCACAACTGTCAGCGGTCTCCTTAAGAGACCTGCGGCATTGTTTTACAAACTTGGATCGTATTGTCGGTGATTCCAAAGCTTTTGTCGCTGCCTGACTATAATTATGTAGTACAATTGCGATACCCTCTAGCGCGTTAATTTAAGGCCAAACCGCAGCTCACGGATTGCCGTATTTTCCGCAAAATTACAGTGATCTTGTAGTCGTCTGGTAATGTTTACATCAGGCGCACTGGAGAAAATTCCTGTACTCGTACCGTACGCTGTCTTAGATCCATTTGGGTATATCTCTATCCCAGAATCGTTCCACATTTCTCCAGATTCCGAAGCGCTTCTGTTAGGAATTCTGGTCTTGCTGGTCTGATCAAAATCAATGTGAGGGACATATAGTCCGTCTTAATAGTATACTTGCCGATCAGAATCCTGGAGTGGCCCGTATTAGCGTTAACGATTCCCTAAACCTTATTGCTGCTTTTGCCGCCACATGCTTCCCAAAGATATCAACAGGAAGTAAATAGAGCATTGTCTCTAGCGCAGATAAAGGAGTTGTTTCAAAGCACCGGTTATACGGACGCTGTCTACCATACTAGTACTCCGTACATCAGGATGGACCTCATTATTGCCGTATAAATCTAATGGATCACTCTGTACTGAAAACTCCATTTTGGGCAGAAGGCCCTACAACAGGAATAAAGGGCAACCGAGGCCTTCCTGATACGGTCTTGTATATTCAGTTTCTAACTGAATTTCTTGTTGAGAATAACCTCCAAGAATCTGGCATGATCTACGAAACGAAGCATCGTGCCATTTGTCTTTGGAGGGACGATACATGGTATCTTGTACCTTCTTGTGACCAGAACAAATTCGGGCTTTCCGGCGTTAACTAACAGACCAACCTTTTTCCTCCATTTTACAAGATTATTAAGAGCTGATTCCATCAAGTCCCTTATAGCAAATTTCACCGATATGGCTATCGCAATGTCGTCCGCATAGGCTACACTGTACCCATATTTTTCTAGGATTTTTATTATTATTATTATTATTATTATTATTATTATTATTATTATCTTTATTTTCTCGTTATTGGGTTGTTACAATAACATATTTTGGGGGCCTTAGCCTAATACAAAATATGTCACATATATTAAATTTAGCATAATGAATTTAAAAGATGTTCATAAAGTTCCGGGTTATGTGGCAGGTATCGATGATCACAGATTTCTGCATAGCGTCAATAGTGCTCCTTCTCAGTCCTAGAAGTTTTATATCCTCTTGCAAGTTATTATGTACTACACCCTCCGCACTGATAATTATTGCTACTATCTTCACTTCTTCAGGTTCCAACTCCGCTTAATTTCCACAGCAAGTTCGGAGTATCTGTTACGTTTCTCGCTGTATGTTCGGCTTATGTTTCTCGTAGCTGAAATTGCGACATCTATGAAAATGCCCTTGCGTTCTTCTTTATCAATAACAGTAATATCCGGACGATTATGAAGCCTAGTGTGTTCCGAGTGAATGGTACGATCATAGTAGATCTTGATTTTACTACCGGTAAAGGCTTGTACACATAATAATAGGCTTGTAATGTTATCCACTTAATAATCCCGAAGCTGTAGGTGAGTATTGGGATCGCAAACGTGTTCATAGCCTTTATTAGGTGTTTGCCGCTAAGGTTCGCTTTCTCGATTTTGTGAATTCGGGATTTGAACTCCCTAGTCAAGGTGTTTTTGACTATCTTCTTCTCAATGCGCCTGTTTTGCATCATGCCTAGGTATTTGTAAACCTCATGCTCCTCCATTTCTTTGATATTAGGTATATTAAGGTCTTGACTTTTTCCGATTTTGCCTCTGGTGATGCATATTGTCCTGCACTTGTCTAACCCAAATTTCATATTAATATCATTACTGAAAACGGAGACTACTTAACGCAACTACTACTTAGTTGCTGAAGGTGTTGTCTTGTCGAAGCATAAATTTTAAGGTCGTCCATGTACAGTAAGTGACTTAACGTAGTTTGATTGACGTTACTTTTTATTTTATACCCATTTTTGGTGTTTTTTATGAGATTGCTTAGCGGGTTAAGAGAAATGCAGAACCAAAGTGCTGAGAGGCAGTCGCCTTGGAAGATTCCGTTTTTTATCATAATCTCCGCTGTTTTAATTGATCCTGTTTTTGAGAATATTTCAATGTTAGTTCGCCAGTGCGTCATGTTATCTTTCAGGAAATTAATTATTTTTGGGTTTATTTTATAAATTTCCATCACTTCAATTAACCAGTTATGTGGAACACTGTCGAATGCTTTCTGGTAATCTATAAAACACGCGTGTAAATTTCTAGATTGCTTAACAGTTTGTTGAATATTAGTTGGTCTATGGTCAGCTGTTCTTTACATCCTTTACCGTATTTGCAACAGGTAAGTTATGCCATTGCTAAACCTAGATGGAATCTTCTTTGGGTCTTGTATACACTCGTTAAGCAGTTCTGCAAGTTTTTCATGTGTAGCGGGTAGACGTTTAAACCAGAAGTTCTGTATCTTATCCAGTCCTGGTGATTTCCAATTATGAGGCTTAGCAATGATTTGTTTGACTTGGGCGGGTGTTAGATAGTCCAGTGACATTTCTTCAAGGTTCTGGTATCTCTGTTTTTCTTGGTTAATCCACTGTGCGTGTGTGTTGTGGTTTGTTTGGGTGGACCATATTGATGAACAGTACTTCTCTGTGTCATCCTTATTAGGTAAGGTATCTTCGTCTCCGTCTGTTTTTATTCTAAGACTTCGATAAAAGCTCTTTTCGCTCTTTTTGAAGATTCTGTTGTTTTTGTGTCTTTGATTTGACAATTTATATTTACGCTGTTTTGTTATTTGCACAGGCAGTTTTTGCTTAATTGTGTCCCTAGTCAAGGTAGCATTAGAGTCATTTAGTTCGTATCGTGAGTGTTTGTTGTGGATTCCGCAATTTGTTCTTGAGTCGTCTTGAGCGAATACCAGTCATGTAGCTGTTAAGTCTTTCCAGGTCTTTTCTTAGGTTTTGGATTTTTATTTCAATCCTTTTTAAGGTACTGTTTTGATTGGGTCCCTTGGTTTTTCTCTTTGTGTATCCAATCTTGTAGCCCATTTTTATGGGAATAGTAACTGAGTTATAGATGAGTGTATGCAACTCCTTCAAGGTGGAAATTTGAGAAATTCGTCTTGATATTATTTCATCGTTGACGTACTTGAGGATTATACTCAGCTGTCGACTGGAATTGATTTTGGGTATTGAAGGTCTAATTCGAGGGTCGATGTCCTTATAAACATGATATTGTTGCTCAAAAATATCACTAATATCACTGTTTGTATTTGGAGTTATTGATATATTTTCCTGCTGGTTTTGTTCGTTAGGATCTTCAGAACGTGGTGTTTCGGTAAGGATGTTGCGATTTGCTAGAGTCTCGATGTTATTATTATATTCGTTTGATGATGTCAGCGTAGATTCTTTGATAGCGTTTCTTCTACTTTCTGCGATAAGAGAAACGTTGTGCTGATACATTGAAATCTGGGTGCTGTGCTACAAAGATGGTATATAGCTGGGATCGATATCCGGTTAGATTTTGTTCCTGTTGGGTGACAGTATAATATGTGCGCAATAGATCTTCGTTTATTTCTCTCGTCCATTCTCGGCGCTGTCTAATTCTTCCAGTCAGAGTGAGAGCTACATCGGACTGTGTTTAACGCTGTTCACTTGATGGCTGGGTATTGGTACTATTGTTGTTAAGTTGTTCTGCCACTGGCGACTCATCTCCTTGCGGAGCCGAGCCCCCGCCGGTAGCCGTGGCCTCTACCGACGTTTGAGTGTATATCCCCACTCTACTTTCTGCATCTGTGTTTTCCATTTCATCGGTTGTGTTTTGCATTTTTGACCTCCTGCCAGGTGTGTACTAAAGGCCGCTTCTAACGTAATGAACAGACGCCCATCTACGAGCATTTCCCTATCCGCCACTCTGGGGACGCGCCCTCTAGGGATACATTACCGGTCTTCGGCATGAAGGCCACTTTGACCCTCCTCCAGGAACTGGGGGTGTAGCCAAAGACTAGACAGCTCCTAAAGATTAAGTTTAGCCGGGGCCTCAATATATCAAATTCCTCCTGCAGTTCCACTGGAAAAATTCTATCGACTCCAGGTGATTTGTAAGGATGGAAATTGTGCATTGTCCAATGTAGTCTTCGATGGGTGACGCTATCCTCTGGCACCGATAGTTCAACTCTTTTATGGCTTCCTTCAAAGTAGCTTATCTCTTTTTTTACTATCCGGAAAATGGGTATCAATGAGTAAATCCAAATCTCTTTGTTAGACATGGTCCAGTTTCCGTCTTTTTTTTTATGAAGCTATTTATGTGTGAAGATTTGGACAAGATTTTCTTTATCCGAAAAGGGTCGCTCGTCTTTTATATACTTTCACAGAAAAGATGCCATGCATTTCTTTGAGTTGTCCCTATCTTCGACTTATATTTAATCGGACTGTTCTTATCTTCAGTGTCCCTTGAACATGTACGCAGAGGAGATCCAAATTGGTTCTTCTATACCGCGCTCTTCGCCCTTGGTTAACCTGCTCTCCTTGAATAGAACAACGAGTAATTCCGCTATGCAATTGTCGTTGGTGACCCACGGCTCTTGGATAAGGGCAATACCTTCCCCACTTTCTTATGGGAATAATATGTACCAGTCCAAGAATTAGTTCTAACCAGTACAGACGATGGAGGCGTCTGTGACCTGTGACGTTACAGTCCTCCGATTCAGAAGACCGATCGCCACCCTCTTGATCCTCAGGGAGCTTGTTAGGAGATTCGACCAGTTTCCCATCTAAGCCAGAAACCAGTTGATATAAAAGATTTTGAAATCTCTCTTACTGAGGAGCTCAATAGAATCCAGGTTTAATAATAAGGATACTAATCTCCCTTTTTCACTTGGCTCCCCAGCCTTGATGACCCCCCACTTTTGCCTTAACGAGCCTACAGTTATCTGCACTGATCCTACATTCCCCGTCACCCTGGTCAGCAATGCCAAAGGTCAGATGGTCTTTCGTCACCTCACTGAAAGGCCTAGCTACCGGTACGGCTTTTTTGGCTTTCTTCTGAGATTTTGAAGGATCATCCTGTGACCTGAGTCTCTTGGAACCCGGATCCCTTACGGATCCTGGTTGAAGGCCTTCCCGTATCGAGCTGACTGCTCTGCCTATCACTGGTTAAGGGCATTCCCATATCGAGCTGGATCCTCTGTTTGTCATTAGTGGGCCTTCCTTTATAGGATTGCAAACCATTTTTGACTACTGGCCTATCCCTATTAGGTTGGCCCTTCTTGCTCTTAATAGGTTGTCCTCTCATAACGGGTTAACTTTCCTTTTTTTCGAGCAGAGTCCTTGCCCATCTGGCGGAATCACGCTCACTATCATCCCAGTTAGCTTCTCCTTTTTTCCTACGTTGTTTATATGATTTTGAACTGCGGGTGTGCTTTTTGCTGTACGCTCTCCCGCGTACCACTCTGGCAGGGCACGCATTGGGGTCAACGACAACAATGGACGCATCCGAAACTGTAGTATCCACTGCATCAGAGTCCGTATCAGTGGAGGTGTCCGTCTGGTAAGTATCAATGCTTAGCCTATATAACTTTCTCTCCACTGTCTTCGTATTGTCCGTGAATGCCGTAACCTTGTCTGTCCGTTTGTTTTGAGGATTGTCCTCGAATTCATTTCTTGTTGAAATTATTCATGTTTTATTCAAACGAGTAAGCCAGTAAAAAATAATGTACATCACAACATAGCCGGTTTTACTGAGATTAGGCACTAATACGACAAGCCATGCCAGGCACTTGAAGGGACTCGTTAGCGACTGATTTGACTCAGTTTTGGGCACGGTTTAGTATTCACTTACACCACCAATGGAATCTGGATGACCAATCTTTGGTTTCAGATCCTCCTCCAGAGACCTTACACCTTGGTAGCCCTGTTGCAATCGCTCTCTGAAATCGTTAGGTCGTACTGAACACTTCAATAGAATGATCCCTAGAAATACAACATTTGAGCGTTTTACTAGGCAAGTCGCTAAGATTTTATTTCCACCTGGTAACCACGCAAACATCTCTATATTAAATATCCTTCGGCTACAGAACAAGTTAGCTGTGGAAATCATACCTAGGAGCGATATTTGGAGATGCTTTTAATCTCCAGCTATTCAAGACAACAATTATCAAGCATCTACAAAGAACTGTAGACGCTGTCCCAATCTTACGGTTTCGCCTATCCAGATATAAATTTATAAATGTACCCAATATAATTAGCAACAGCGCCCTTTCATTGGATCATTTAGTGGCTCATTTGAAGAAATTTATATCATTCACTCAACAACCAAGTACTTAATGAAACAATAAGAGATAGCTAGCCTTACGATATTTAATATGGATAAGTTGGTTGACTTCATAGGAGCCTGTTAAATGTCTACGTGTTTATAACTGCAATTTGATGTATACGTAAACATGAAAAATTCTTTACGCAGATAACAACATACTTATATGTACGTATAGTATAGTTTTCCCAAATTGAGAAAAAAACTAAATAAATTAAAAAAAACCGTTACTACTATAGTAAAAGCCAGTACAAAATCGGAATCATGAGTGAAAATATAACCCCAGGTAAATTTAAATTTTTCCTATCCTGAGGCGAAATTATATATGTACGCATACATTTAAAGTGTGCCCTAATACAAACAGACGTACGTATACGTACAAATTTAATTATTTTCATTCCCTTTTATTGTTTATTTCTTGTTCTCGGCAACCAGAACATAAACAAAATTATGACCTTATGTACATTCATCCTATGTGCCGTCTTATTTTCTTCTATACGCGTTCCTCTTTTTTCATAAGATACTTTAAAAGACGTAGGCTTAAGTGATGCAGAACCTCTTTTCATATTCTTTCGGAACATCAAAAACGGATATTGGACGACGAGTTAGTTCCCTTTGCTGGGTGAAATAATGTAGATTTTCTAAGGTACGGCCAAATAGGCTTCTAAAAGAAATCGCAGTGACAGATTTGTTAACATTCTTCTCGTTTTTTTTTTTTTTTTTTTTTTTTCTAACTGAATATATCTTTTCCACCATCTCAGCTTCCGCAGTCTGACATTTTTTTAAGAAAATATTTACTCCATCAGCATTCTTAGCTTTGAGCATAAAGCATTTATAAAGCAATTAAAATCTGCCTATCAGTCGTGTTTGACTGTATCCAATTGAAATATGTAACAATTTTCAATTTTGCTGTATTAGATTACTATTCTTCGGCAGAGGTCATCAGCCACGAAAAGTGAATGTTGAACTCCTAGCCATCTTGTGAAGAGACCATATACATATCTTCGGTTTTAAGGAGACCGCTTCTTCGAAAATTGAAAGCTTGGCTATCCGCAAAAATATTAATATCTTTCGCAGATATAACATTCTTTAACCAAATTAATGCTGCACCACCGTGGTCACCCTTACTGGCTGGATTTCCTTCAATCATATCTGGGGTCTGTGGGCTGTTGCTCAGAGGTGAAATTGGAGTTTCCATTTTAACCTCAAACTGAACGGTACTTTATTTAAGGCCAAATTTGAAAATATTTTATTTTCTCGAAATCAACTTTAATTTATATCTGAACAAATGTTTCTGCTAAAACCAACATCGAGTAACGGTACTTTACTTATTAGAAGAGGCACGAAAAATTACTATTTCTCAGATATGGCCAAGAAGATTTTATTCAAAACTAGTATCTAAGTCACCTTCGGTATATTTATGGACATGATATTTAAATTTTGAACATATGGTCAAAAAAATGTATGTAAATGTAATTAAAATACCGTTATACACATTTTTTCTAAAAATTTGGTACGCCATTTATTGAAATCTCAAATATTAACCGTTTCTGAAAATAATTTTTTTTAAATCGGCCATTAGTAAAATACCGTCGTACGAAACTTTCTCATTATTTGCGAGTCAGTCTAATTTGAATTGTTTTCCCTAAGCGATGATATGTTTTAGGCTTCTATGTCATGCTTAATAAAAGCACAGATAAACAAATTCAATAAAAATTAACGATAATCTTTTCATCTAACTATTAGGTAATAGAGTGGGGGAAAAGGTTTTTTCGAAATTATGCATATATTATAAAAAATAATGTCAAGTTTGAACAAAATATCGAGATTGCCCTTAATAAGAAGCATTGCATTTCTAGTTCTTGTAAAATGCTGTAAAAAACTAAAAAAAAAACATTTTTTTGACCATATGTTCAAAATTTAAATATCATGTCCATAAATATACCGAAGGTGACTTAGATACTGATTCAAACGTTTTTGTTGAAAATCGACATACATACATATAAGCATTATTTGACATACTCGTATGTAGGGGCATAGTATACAAAGTTCTGAAATACGAAAACCTTTACTATGACCTCACAATAAAGTCACTCGGCTACATTGGGGAAGAGAGCACCAGGATTGGACATCAACCGACTGCTTGAAAGTCTTATAGACAAACGAGTCCAAATGAAGCCTCCAAACTTTGCTGAGGATACTTGGACCAAGAAGAACAATAAGGAACACTGAAAAATATGAAATGGACCCAATTCGAGGAGAAATTTGAATTTTCATTCTAAGCCCAAAATTAACTAATTTACTAATGACCGATTTTCGACTTCAACAATTCTTTTCAAATTTTAAGTTACAGTGGACATATGTTAACATATGACGTACCAAGTTGTTGCCAAAAATTGTGCTTACGGTACCTTACTCATTAGCTGGTTTTTAATAATATTCTATTTCTCGGCTACGACTGTATCGATTTTGTTGGAAATCAAGATTTGAGCAATATTTGACATATACTTATGGCATACCAAGTTTTGGAAAATTTTCAAATTATTTTTTTCTTTATCACTGGCCCAAGTAAACTAATATAAACGAAAAGTATTCTCAAACTTTGTAATAAACGATAAGAAAATCTTGAATGTCACTTCTAAAATAAGAAACAGTTTAGCTATGACTCAAGCGTATCTAAACCGATTTAAAGGTGACAACCAAAAGCATTTGAAAATTGGTTCTAAATTTTACGTAGTTTCAACAATTTCCAGAATGGGAACAAAAAAGTATGCAAAGATTAAAATAATAATATAAAATATTGTTGGTGAATTTAAGTCAGCGATCTGATTTGAAATTATCACATCTGTTATAAGATAGCTAAGTGAGTTGAAAATAGCGAAAATGATCCATAAAAGTAACTTAGAATCACATAAATAATTTGGAGTTTAGCATTTGCTTTGAAAATCTATATCTTTTTTTCTCTCTCTATGCCTATATACAAATGCCCGTACCCTGTAATATTATAAGGGTATTCATAGCCCCTTTGTTACACGCAAATTATATAAAAAAAAATAAGTAATTTACATTGCATTGTACACATGCGTAAGGAAAGATAAAATTTAATATACTTGAACCGTTTTAATAGAAAAAAAACATTTTGTTGTTCAGTTAGAAATTGCCAGTATTGCAAACAGTAGCAGTTTTATTTTTGTATTGTTCACAGATACTTTTTGTTTTATTCTGAAATCATTCATGTTAATTTCGTCTTTCTCATCAGCCGACTTTTCACCACGCGCCAAATATTGGTTTCCAAGTCGTCCATCGTCTCTGGTTTATCAGCGTAGTCTAGCGACTTCACATATCTCCACAAAAAATAATCAAAAGAGTCCAATTCACAGATCCATTATGCGAAATTATGAGCTCATCCAATGTTTCCTTCAATAAATTGATTGTGACGCGCTGTGTGGCATGTTGCGCCGTCTTGTTGAATTCCACAGTTCGTCCACATTAATACCATTCAATTGGGGAACGAAAAATTGACTGTAACATTCTGGCCGGCATCACTTTTGTAAAAATATGAACCAATGATTCAACCAGCCCATAAAGCACACCAAACAGTAACTTTTTGTGGATATAACGGCGTCTCAATAATGACAAGGGAATTTCCTTCACTCCAAATGTGGCAATTTTGCTTGTTGACCTAGCCATTCAACCAAAAATGGGCCTCATCGCTGAATAAAATTTTGTAGTGAAAATGAGGATCAAGAGCAATCTAGTTTTCGGCCCATTCACCGAACGTACGACGCACACGTTGATGGTCAAGCGGTTTACATTTTTGCAGCAGCTAGACTTTGTAAGCTCGTAAACCAAAATTTCCATAAAGTGGATGGACACATCTCCAATTGCTGTCCACGATGGCGAATCGACTCATTCGGGTCCTCTTCAATATTACGTTCCACATCAGCAACAGCTTCTTCGATGCGCACTATACGTCGTGTCTGCTGAAACGTATTATCAATTAGAGTATGCGTGGTGCGGAAACGATCCATGGTTATTCGAATTACTTGCTCGGAAGGACGATTATGTCGACCGTAAAATGAAAGTAGCGCACGATAAGTTTCGTGAACTGAACCATTTTTTTCGAAATAAATTTGCATAATTTGCAACCGTTTTTCTGGCGAAAGTCTATTCGTACTGATTACAAATCAGCTGTCAGCTGTCAAATTGGCTGTCGCTGGAATGCCAATTCGAAAAACAAACCTCTAGAAAACACCCTTTATAGATAACTGGGGAGTATTTTTGTTTTTGCTGTTATTGTCGTTGCTTCACATTATTTTTTTCCGTCCTCCTGATGTCATCATCACGATCAAGTGCCAGTGTTATGCCTTCGCAGGAGAGCTGACATAAACTTTCAATTGATCGACTTTTTTATTTAATCAATTCAATTGATCGACCTTTTAATTTATTTCATGCGAAATAAATAGATGATTCTTGACATCAGGATTTGGACCGTGAGCAGCGTGACAAGCGATGATGTGACTTCACCATGGCCACTCTTATTTCCTTTTGACCTCCTGAATTCGTTTTACTCCTCTTACTATGCAAGTTGTTCTTATAGGGTCACCCCACTCAAAACTTAAATTTTTATTGTATAAGTCCATTAAACTGCAATTCAACGCTATTTTTATTACGAGTACATATGTAACGGGTGGTTAAATTTTAAAAAAGAATGTAGCACTTTAGGCAGGTTAAATTCCAATGAAAGTTCCTGCGGTTTTCACGACCGCCATATACTATGACGCGATTTCAAAAGGTTTTGTCCTTTGCAGACGACGAATTGAATTATTCGCGTCAAGTAGTTGAATGACGGTACGGTTACAATGGCCATGAACACGATCTTTGTGTTTACAAGCAAATTCTGTTATTTCTTCGACGACGCTGAGAATTTCCAGATCCCGATGAATATCTTCGTTACGTACGTACCATGGTGCGCTCATGATAGTTTTAAGAACCTTATTTTCAAAAGTTTGTAGGATGTTTCTATTGATTTTCCTGGTACAATCCCATAGTTGTAGACCACACTGTCTTTCGCACTTGCTTGTAAAGGGTGGTTAAATTTTAAGGGCCGATGTTGAATGTGAACCACACCTAAACGTCAAGTTTTTTTCTGCATTTCATTTGACATTTCTCAATTTCAGACTAACTCAATCTGAACCATGGAAAGATACACAATCGAGCAACGCGTTAAAGTTATTCAGGCTTATTATGAAAGTGGGCGTTCAAATCAAAACGCTTATCGTGCATTTCGTGATTTTTTCGGTCAATTTAATCGTCCAAATGTGCGTACAATCGGAAAAATCGTGCAAAAATTTGTGCAAACCGGGTCTGTAGGAGATGTGAAAACACCAATGCATGCTCGTACAGCTCGTACTGCAGAAAATATTGTTGTTGTTCGCGATAGTGTGGCTGTAGGGCCGTCCACCTCAACTTGTCGTCGTGCCCAACAATTGCACCTCTCACGCTCGTCGTTGATGAACATTATGCATAAAGACTTGCATTTACGCACTTACAAGGTGCAATTGACTCAAGAACTAAAGCCTCTTGACCATTTCAAGCGTCGTCAATGGTCACAATGGTGGCAAGAAATGGCAACAGTGGATGATCAATTTTCGAAGAAAATCATCTTCAGTGATGAGGCACATTTTCACCTCAGTGGATTCGTCAATAAGCAGAATTGCCGCATTTGGGCGAATGATAATCCAAGAGTGATTGTCGAAAACCAATGCACCCACAAAGAGTGACTGTTTGGTGCGGTTTATGGGCTGGCGGCATCATCGGGCCGTATTTTTTCCAAAATGAGGCCGGTCAGGCAGTTACTGTGAATGGTGTTCGCTATCGTGAGATGATAACGAACTTTTTATGGCCCGAATTGGAAGATATGGATGTGGACGATATGTGGTTTCAACAGGATGGTGCCACTTGCCATACAGCTAACGGAACAATGGCTCTTTTGCGCGACAAATTCAATGGCCGTGTTATCTCACGTGGTGGCGATGTCAATTGGCCGCCAAGATCATGTGATTTGACACCGTTGGACTTCTTTCTTTGGGGTTATTTGAAAGAAAAGGTGTACGTCGATAAGCCAGCAACAATGAAACAAAGAAATGACAGGAATTTCCTAAATAATTTGTGTTTTATTCAAAATCAACATCGGCCCTTTAAACTTAACCACCTTTTATATAAAAAATACAGATTTTCACCAACTTTTCTTATATATGACTTATGAATTGTTATATAAATTATGAAATTATTCTTTCTATCCTGGAATCATAAGAAATAAATATTGAGTAATATCTAGGTATCTATCTATTATTTTATTATTTTTTCAACTGGAATTAAAGCATCCATTTATTATCAAAACAACTTTATCGATTAATTTTTCTCTATGAGAAAAATGATTGAGTAACAATTTAATAGGAAACAAATTTATTAAGAAAAAACTAATCTTTTTCTCTATATCAGAAATTATAAACAAAATCCAGGTATCCTTCATGAGTAAGTTTGGTGATGACGATATGTAAATGAGTGACTGACTTAAGTTTGCGATTAGAATAAATATATAAATGGTATTGGGACGTAAAAAAAGCATGCTGTGGTCATTTAAAGATTTAAATATAAATAATTAGAAATATAGATTATGACAAAAATATTAGATTCTTTTTAGACGGTGTTTGCTTTTTTCATGTCTACTCTTATGATTGCGTGGATATACCGTAGTGGCCAGATAAAAGTTAACATCTTCTAGAGATTTCAAAAGTAGTCAGTTTTTCTCTTATTTACTTCCGGCAAAAGTTAGCTGTACTTTTTAGTTCAAAAGCTGTTAAGTGTTTCCGTTATCCTTGTGATTACTTACAAGCACCATGATTTGTTTCATTTCCAGTTCATATTTAGCAAAGTATGGCCAATTTAAATTTGTGGAGTATGAGTCGTTAGTTAAGTAGGGAGGAAAAAAGTGTAATTGACGCCTTACATAAAGAAAATTTATCTTTAAGGGCTATTGCGGAAAGAGTTGGCTGTAGCCAAGTGTACAAAACATTTTGAAAAAATTCGCTTGTTTGGAACGGCTGAGAGAAAAGTTGGAACCGGGATGAAAAATAAGAAAACCGACCAAAGAGAAGACCGTTTGCTGAAAATGTGTGCATTGAAGATAGAAGAAAAACATCAATAGAACTAAGTCTTGAGCGGGCAACACGGAACTGAACCCGGATAATACAATAGGGGTCCCTCTGACAACTATTAAAACAATAATCAATGAGAAAATACAAATAAATAATAAATATTTAAAAATAAATAAAATATTTAAAAAAATAAAAAAGAAATAAAAATTCAATAACTACTGGACGAATCTAGACACGTGCAAACTGGCTAGATCTGTAATAACAAAATCGAGTAACAACACAGCAAAAAGAGCTCTTAACTCAAGCAGAACACAATTGAGATTGATGGTGGGACTTTTAACAGGGCACATCAATCTCAGCAAACATTCGTTCAGACTCGGGATAGCTGGGATCTCCAAGGATTCCAGATATTACACACCTCAGTAAGAAAGGAATCGGGGATATATATACGATTCCCCGATCACTATACGATATAGTTTCCCATTGATACTCCCCATGATCGCAATACCTAAATTCTCTCAACGCATAATTCACAAATAGTCGGAGAGCCAGTCAACATTTTTGCGAGTCATTTCGTCCACAAAATTTGTCTGATTAAATTGTTGCTTTACGTCCATATAACCTCGCGAACTTGCAAAAAAAAAAATGAAAAAAATAAATCATTTCGTCCCGTCTGATTTTTTGTGGGATGGATGTCATTGATATGAGGGTGGGTCAATAAGTCCCTGAAAAATTAAATAAGGAACACTCTTTTCGGTATAAAAACATTTTATTTTTCAACATAGTCTCCTTTTAGCTCTATACACTTCATCCAACGTTTCTCCAATTTCTTGATGCCCTCCCAATAATACGATTTCTCGAGCCCCTCAAAATAAGCGTTTGTTTCAGCCATGACCTCTTTATTCGACCCAAATCTCTTACCTCCGAGCCATTTCTTCATGTTTGGAAACAAGAAATAGTCGCAGGGGACTAAATCTGGGGAATATGCTGGATGAGGGAGGAGTTCGTAGTACTCATACAATTTTGCCATTGCGATTGCGGACTTGTGCGCCGGTGCGTTGTCCTGGTGAGAAAGAACTTTTTTCTTAGCCAAATATGGCCGTTTTTGCTTCAAATCGGTTTGGAATCGATCCAGCAGCTCTGCGTAATATGCGCCTGTGATCGTTTTACCCTTTTCAAGGTAATCGATGTGAATAACACCGCGCGCATGACCTTGTTTGCTGATAAACCCGCCTTGGCCTTCTTCGGCTTCGATTCACCAGGAGAAGTCCATTGTTTTGACTGCCGAATCTTTGGAACATCGCCAAACACACCTTTGAAGTTGTCAAACGAGTGCGTTTGTTGTCGATTGTGAGCAAACGCGGCACCCATCCTGCGGAAAGCTTTTTCATGTCCAAATATTTATGTCAAATCGAAATCACTGAGCCATGTGATGATTCTTAACAAAAAAAAAAACAAAATTTAAGGTGACTACACAATTTGTGTTAATTTTCAGGGACTTATTGACCCACCCTCGTATATGGTATAATTGGAAGAGCGATTTGTTGGCCGCAAATGGTTGGCAGATCGACACAAACATGCATCCTAAGTAACCTGAAACTATAAATTGTAGAGCGATATTGCGGTCGCAAGACCCTGGCAGAGCAAAATAAACATTACCTACTCCTACGTATCTTCCTATGACAAGTTCAAACAAAAAGAGCTGTACAAGTATAAGTAGATCTTAAGCCTCTAAAAAATTCAACATTATTATACTTACACTTTGTGGGATATTTCACTCCAAAGTAAATATTATTACTTAAGTTGAACGTCTTCATTAGTATCTATTACGACAGGTACATGAGCTACAACATATTATTGAAATGGGTGCATATTTGAAAAAAATGTCTGTTCAATCAAAAATCGTAAACCATATCAAAAAAGTTTTTAATTTGAATAAAAATTAGTATCATATTTAGTTTGCAAAAGGTGATAATATGTATGTATATTAAGAACGGAGTCCTATTAACATAAATATAAAGATAATGAATGATCCTAATCTTCATTGCACGATTGCTCTTCAATACCCAAGTCTTCATCATCAGAATCATCGCCGCTGAATTTACTGCATTCATCATCTATAAAATTGTAAAAACATTTTCAACATACGAGTAATTTGATAATTTTTGGAATTGCAAGCATACCTAATCAAACCAAACAAAATCATATATTCCATCTTTTTTATCCAACCACACTGCTGTGGACGTAAAGTGGTTGGATTTTTTAAAGAAGCATTACTCCTTATTGCAGAGATATAATGTGCTCTCAATAAATGTTGATCTAATTCAGATTGGCAAGGGTGGCAAACTTCAAGTATCACCAATGCATGCTCGTACAGCTCGTACTGCAGAAAATATTGTTGTTGTTCGCGATAGTGTGGCTGTAGGGCCGTCCACCTCAACTTGTCGTCGTGCCCAACAATTGCACCTCTCACGCTCGTCGTTGATGAACATTATGCATAAAGACTTGCATTTGCGCACTTACAAGGTGCAATTGACTCAAGAACTAAAGCCTCTTGACCATTTCAAGCGTCGTCAATGGTCACAATGGTGGCAAGAAATGGCAACAGTGGATGATCAATTTTCGAAGAAAATCATCTTCAGTGATGAGGCACATTTTCACCTCAGTGGATTCGTCAATAAGCAGAATTGCCGCATTTGGGCGAATGATAATCCAAGAGTGATTGTCGAAAACCAATGCACCCACAAAGAGTGACTGTTTGGTGCGGTTTATGGGCTGGCGGCATCATCGGGCCGTATTTTTTCCAAAATGAGGCCGGTCAGGCAGTTACTGTGAATGGTGTTCGCTATCGTGAGATGATAACGAACTTTTTATGGCCCGAATTGGAAGATATGGATGTGGACGATATGTGGTTTCAACAGGATGGTGCCACTTGCCATACAGCTAACGGAACAATGGCTCTTTTGCGCGACAAATTCAATGGCCGTGTTATCTCACGTGGTGGCGATGTCAATTGGCCGCCAAGATCATGTGATTTGACACCGTTGGACTTCTTTCTTTGGGGTTATTTGAAAGAAAAGGTGTACGTCGATAAGCCAGCAACAATGAAACAAAGAAATGACAGGAATTTCCTAAATAATTTGTGTTTTATTCAAAATCAACATCGGCCCTTTAAACTTAACCACCTTTTATATAAAAAATACAGATTTTCACCAACTTTTCTTATATATGACTTATGAATTGTTATATAAATTATGAAATTATTCTTTCTATCCTGGAATCATAAGAAATAAATATTGAGTAATATCTAGGTATCTATCTATTATTTTATTATTTTTTCAACTGGAATTAAAGCATCCATTTATTATCAAAACAACTTTATCGATTAATTTTTCTCTATGAGAAAAATGATTGAGTAACAATTTAATAGGAAACAAATTTATTAAGAAAAAACTAATCTTTTTCTCTATATCAGAAATTATAAACAAAATCCAGGTATCCTTCATGAGTAAGTTTGGTGATGACGATATGTAAATGAGTGACTGACTTAAGTTTGCGATTAGAATAAATATATAAATGGTATTGGGACGTAAAAAAAGCATGCTGTGGTCATTTAAAGATTTAAATATAAATAATTAGAAATATAGATTATGACAAAAATATTAGATTCTTTTTAGACGGTGTTTGCTTTTTTCATGTCTACTCTTATGATTGCGTGGATATACCGTAGTGGCCAGATAAAAGTTAACATCTTCTAGAGATTTCAAAAGTAGTCAGTTTTTCTCTTATTTACTTCCGGCAAAAGTTAGCTGTACTTTTTAGTTCAAAAGCTGTTAAGTGTTTCCGTTATCCTTGTGATTACTTACAAGCACCATGATTTGTTTCATTTCCAGTTCATATTTAGCAAAGTATGGCCAATTTAAATTTGTGGAGTATGAGTCGTTAGTTAAGTAGGGAGGAAAAAAGTGTAATTGACGCCTTACATAAAGAAAATTTATCTTTAAGGGCTATTGCGGAAAGAGTTGGCTGTAGCCAAGTGTACAAAACATTTTGAAAAAATTCGCTTGTTTGGAACGGCTGAGAGAAAAGTTGGAACCGGGATGAAAAATAAGAAAACCGACCAAAGAGAAGACCGTTTGCTGAAAATGTGTGCATTGAAGATAGAAGAAAAACATCAATAGAACTAAGTCTTGAGCGGGCAACACGGAACTGAACCCGGATAATACAATAGGGGTCCCTCTGACAACTATTAAAACAATAATCAATGAGAAAATACAAATAAATAATAAATATTTAAAAATAAATAAAATATTTAAAAAAATAAAAAAGAAATAAAAATTCAATAACTACTGGACGAATCTAGACACGTGCAAACTGGCTAGATCTGTAATAACAAAATCGAGTAACAACACAGCAAAAAGAGCTCTTAACTCAAGCAGAACACAATTGAGATTGATGGTGGGACTTTTAACAGGGCACATCAATCTCAGCAAACATTCGTTCAGACTCGGGATAGCTGGGATCTCCAAGGATTCCAGATATTACACACCTCAGTAAGAAAGGAATCGGGGATATATATACGATTCCCCGATCACTATACGATATAGTTTCCCATTGATACTCCCCATGATCGCAATACCTAAATTCTCTCAACGCATAATTCACAAATAGTCGGAGAGCCAGTCAACATTTTTGCGAGTCATTTCGTCCACAAAATTTGTCTGATTAAATTGTTGCTTTACGTCCATATAACCTCGCGAACTTGCAAAAAAAAAAATGAAAAAAATAAATCATTTCGTCCCGTCTGATTTTTTGTGGGATGGATGTCATTGATATGAGGGTGGGTCAATAAGTCCCTGAAAAATTAAATAAGGAACACTCTTTTCGGTATAAAAACATTTTATTTTTCAACATAGTCTCCTTTTAGCTCTATACACTTCATCCAACGTTTCTCCAATTTCTTGATGCCCTCCCAATAATACGATTTCTCGAGCCCCTCAAAATAAGCGTTTGTTTCAGCCATGACCTCTTTATTCGACCCAAATCTCTTACCTCCGAGCCATTTCTTCATGTTTGGAAACAAGAAATAGTCGCAGGGGACTAAATCTGGGGAATATGCTGGATGAGGGAGGAGTTCGTAGTACTCATACAATTTTGCCATTGCGATTGCGGACTTGTGCGCCGGTGCGTTGTCCTGGTGAGAAAGAACTTTTTTCTTAGCCAAATATGGCCGTTTTTGCTTCAAATCGGTTTGGAATCGATCCAGCAGCTCTGCGTAATATGCGCCTGTGATCGTTTTACCCTTTTCAAGGTAATCGATGTGAATAACACCGCGCGCATGACCTTGTTTGCTGATAAACCCGCCTTGGCCTTCTTCGGCTTCGATTCACCAGGAGAAGTCCATTGTTTTGACTGCCGAATCTTTGGAACATCGCCAAACACACCTTTGAAGTTGTCAAACGAGTGCGTTTGTTGTCGATTGTGAGCAAACGCGGCACCCATCCTGCGGAAAGCTTTTTCATGTCCAAATATTTATGTCAAATCGAAATCACTGAGCCATGTGATGATTCTTAACAAAAAAAAAAACAAAATTTAAGGTGACTACACAATTTGTGTTAATTTTCAGGGACTTATTGACCCACCCTCGTATATGGTATAATTGGAAGAGCGATTTGTTGGCCGCAAATGGTTGGCAGATCGACACAAACATGCATCCTAAGTAACCTGAAACTATAAATTGTAGAGCGATATTGCGGTCGCAAGACCCTGGCAGAGCAAAATAAACATTACCTACTCCTACGTATCTTCCTATGACAAGTTCAAACAAAAAGAGCTGTACAAGTATAAGTAGATCTTAAGCCTCTAAAAAATTCAACATTATTATACTTACACTTTGTGGGATATTTCACTCCAAAGTAAATATTATTACTTAAGTTGAACGTCTTCATTAGTATCTATTACGACAGGTACATGAGCTACAACATATTATTGAAATGGGTGCATATTTGAAAAAAATGTCTGTTCAATCAAAAATCGTAAACCATATCAAAAAAGTTTTTAATTTGAATAAAAATTAGTATCATATTTAGTTTGCAAAAGGTGATAATATGTATGTATATTAAGAACGGAGTCCTATTAACATAAATATAAAGATAATGAATGATCCTAATCTTCATTGCACGATTGCTCTTCAATACCCAAGTCTTCATCATCAGAATCATCGCCGCTGAATTTACTGCATTCATCATCTATAAAATTGTAAAAACATTTTCAACATACGAGTAATTTGATAATTTTTGGAATTGCAAGCATACCTAATCAAACCAAACAAAATCATATATTCCATCTTTTTTATCCAACCACACTGCTGTGGACGTAAAGTGGTTGGATTTTTTAAAGAAGCATTACTCCTTATTGCAGAGATATAATGTGCTCTCAATAAATGTTGATCTAATTCAGATTGGCAAGGGTGGCAAACTTCAAGTATCAAGGTTTTTGATCTTCTGGTGGAAAGACTCATCAAGTCTCTTCGCCTTATAGGTTTTGGTGAATAGCTCAAATGTTGCTTCATTCACCGACTCAATAGCTTTGACGCTGTAAATTTGGCGAACGAATTTTTCAATCACTTTCAAAATATGATCACCTAATTTGATACCAATTTTTCCTAAGTTTGTAAACGCCGTCTGATACTCCAACCAGTTTTCTAAACGTCGAAATCGCCTCAACTTTCCTTTTCTAAAAAATTTCTCAGAACTTGCTGAGTCTCAGAACCTGCTGAGTCAGACAAGTGATTTACCTGAGTTTTAAGTCTAGAAAGAGCATCGGCTACCACGTTCGATTTACCTGGTTTGTAAACCAACTCACAGCTGTATTCCTATATTCTGGCCTTCCAGCGTTTGGGCTTTGCGTTGTAGTTTCTAGCGCTCAATGCAAATGTTAATTTGGATCTTTTTTTGCTCCGTATAGGTACGAGCGAAGATTGTCTAGGGCCCAGAAGGGATTGATTATTTTGAATTTTGATGAGTTCTCTAACGAGTGACTCAAGACTAGGAGCCATGGAGTTGGCGTGGATCTTATTGTTCCAGAAATTAGGCGCATTTCGATGTGGAGCCGGCTATCAATTGTTTTCGTGGGTGCTCTATTTAACCAGGCGGAAGCTCCATATTCTGCAGCTGAATATACCAGTCCTAAGGCGGCAGTTTGAAGTGTTCCGGGCGATGATGCCGAGGAGTTAGACGCAAATTTTTGGAGCAAGTTGTTTCTTTTTTTTTCAGCTTAGCTGCGGTTTTGTGACAGTGCTGCTTGATAGTTAAGGTGCAAGAATAGTGCTTGAGTGCCATGGTTCATTATTTTATGACAAGTTTTAATTTTATAATGACAACGGCAGTAAAATGGGTATTTACACTAATGACACATAATGACAGAATTTAGAAATGTCAAATAATGACACTGAATCGGAATTTTTTTCTTCAGTCACTCTATTTTCAAAAAAAAAAAAACAAGGTAGCCCAGTCAAACATCGTCGTATATTTGTTTTTATTTTGATTTGTCGTATGTATTAGAATTGGGAAATAAAACCGAGAAATTCGTGCATTGCACTGAAAATGGAAAATAAAAAAGTAGCTGCTGCTTGTTTTGCTGTTGCATTGATCCTTGAGGAGGAGGAGGAGGAAGAAAAGCCTGGTATGTCGTACAAGACAAACGAACAGGAAAGCAACGATTTCAGTAGCGGTTTCTATGAGACATTACGCGGTCAACTTCGTCAAAACGATCCCGAATTATTTAAAAATTTCTTGAGAATGTCTGTCGATGATTTTGATTTCTTGGTTGGAAGAACCAAGCTTAGCGAAGCAAAATGCAAACATGCGTGAATCAATGTGTGCCGGAGAACATCTTGGGATTGTGCTCCGATTTTTTGCGACTGGAGACAACTACTGGATTTGATGGTATTCCAGTAAATCTCTGCATCAACAACACTGTGATTTGTTTTTTCTGCTATAACCAACCAGCATTTCCGTTTAACATCGCGATTTCTATATGCTGGAGACCCATAGTTCCAAATCGCCGCCCACTCCTCGATCATCCACAATTATTTTGTCTTTCTCAGTGGCCCACTGCCTTTGAAGCTTGCGCTACCGACTTGAAGGTTTTGCTTCCGCCTGCTTTTAATTTTCATCCAATTCACCAAATAAATTTGATATTTGCAATTAATTTATCTAAACACTTGCTAATTTTTCCTTATCATTGCATTTTTGTCACAAAAATAAAATTCCAACAGGTGATTTAATGACATTCTGTCTACTTTCTTCCCAATCATTTTCAAACCCGCCCTAGTTTGTTTTGATGTTATTTAATCTATGCGCACCTTCTATTTTCATTAGTCGGTTACTTATTGTCAAAATTACCGGTGAGTGATATGAGGAGAGATCACAGCTTTCCTCTACTTTCGTAAAACTTTTAGATACTCCTTTTCTATCTTAGTCTATTAGGTCAAATTTTGTTTGCTGCGTTGGAGGGCAAATATGTCGGTTTTTCCGTCGAAAAGAATTGAGCACCGAATTGCATGCCGGCTTCTGCATTTTTGAGCCCCGAAAGGAGTGTTTTGCGTTGAAACAACCACCAATAATGAAATTCGGTCCGAGTAAGTCAAAGAGACGTACAAAGTTTATTTATTCTTAACTCGATGCGTGATAGGAACGATATCCTCTTATTTTTTCTCGAGATTTCTTTGTCAAATGTGTTTCAAAGTTCAAGCAAATGTCAATGTTGTCATTCCGCAAGAATACTTCCAGTTCGGCGATTTCTTGTAAACAACTGTTTCATATTCATATGGGAGTTCTTTTTTTGTGAGGTTGCTCAAGCTTGCTCAATTTATCAAATAAACCGTTATTTGTCTTGGTTTGCTCCTCAAGTTTCGCAAGAATTATAGAGAATACATGGGATCTACCGTAACACTTCTCATCAGATAAAGGCATGTACGAGTATTACCGAAAATAGCCCAACAACTCTGTAACATTTTATATTAAAAATGTGTCGGCAAAAGCATGGCGAAGGTGAAGACTATGAATCAAATTTTATAAAAATCCTTGATGGTGAGCATAAGGAATCATTTTAGGAGAAGATGAACAAATTAATTTACTTTTTCTCAAAACTCTAAATATTTGCATAAACAACGTTCCCAACTCTACTGCGAAGGCATAACACTGGCAGTGGGGTGGTCATATGGCTGGAAATACGACTTGACCGTGATGATGACATCAGGAGGATTGAAACAAATACTGTGAATCACAAGCAACGACAATAGCAACAAAAATGCTCCCCAGTTATCTGGACGCTACCCTTGAAACTTAATACCATCGAGATCCTGCCGTTTTTAACCCACTACACTAATCTCTTTCTCTCTCACTTTCTACGCCCTGAAATAGTTTAAGGGTATTCATATCCGCTTTGGGGCACGCAAATTAAATAAAGAAAAAAAAAAAAAAGAGCGGAAAGAAACGCATTAGTCCATTAACAAGAAACGCATTAGTATAATAATAGGAGTCCTCAGGGGGCACTGCTTGATAGGTAGACATGCTATTAGAATGGGTGTCTCCTCCAACGATTTCTCTAGAAGTTGTAGAGATGAGGAGGAAACTACTACTCACCTTTCGTGCACCTGTAATACCTTATCATTGTTAACTCTTTCGCACTTGTTGGGACACATATGTCCCACTCAATGTTCGCATAGCCCTAACATCGAAAATTTGCATCCAAAATGGGTGAATTACGTCCCACGACGTATTTTAACCATTTTTAACAGATTATTCTCAAATTTAGTGCTAAAAATGTTTTTTGCTAGAAATGTGCTAAAGGTAAGTCATTTGAACAGATCAACACAAAATTATTGATGTAAGTGCACTGACTGCATTCCGGGTCGAAAGGGTTAAGAAGAAAAATCCTAGGGGAATACTTCTATGAAGGGCTTAGCCAGGCAAAATAGAGAGTTTTTTTCTATGGAACCAGATAGTTCTGCACATAGTTGTGTAGCAGAAAAGGGCCGCAACGGTTACCCATTCATATCTTCAAATTTGTGTAATTTTTCAGTTCTAGCAAAAGTTTTGAAAGAGCAGGAGTTTTTTTTTTGGCAATCATGCCATTCGTTTTCCGGTACTTATTGTACTGATTGACAGAACTGGACTTCTTGAGAGGTTAAGGAACACTTCATTGAGAAATACTGTGGTAGTCTCTTGTGATTGCAACCGTTTCGTATAACTCTTTCCCACAGTAGTATTTATTCGCTTTATACTCTCAGCTTGTAAAAGCTCATTAATGTCATTTGCTGCATACTCGTATGTATGATACATTATGAGAATCAGTCTCAATAAAGCCGTTAAAACATTAAGGACATAATGATTTACAAATATGTATGGTTTTATATTTATGGTTGCGTAAGCCATATTACGTGAATTTGAAGAATTGCTTATTGAGAGAAGTTCGGAAATTGTAATCGCCTGTAACAGTATTCGGAATAACATTCCCTTCTTAACAGCCTTGTCGGGCCGGGAAGGCTTAAGAGTTAAATATCCCAAGAGTCTGAGTGGTGATGGTGACAACAAAATGACACCCGTGGTCTTCTCGACTACAGCTGGCGTAAGGATTTTGGAGGTCCCCGCCTTTTTAGGCGTTGACACAGGAGTTGTAAGAACTCATGCTTCTGAGGACCCCTTAAGCTCTCTTTCCGACACGTTCGGTAGACTGTACTGGAAAGATGGAGAAAAGGGCGGAGAGGTCCAACCTAATGCGTTTAGTCTCCATCAGGATGGACAGGTAGTTGAACAGGGATGATGCCGTTAATAGGACGACTGGGGAAACTCGAGAGGCTTTAGAAGCGGCACACTCTGATGGGGTCATGACTAAGAGCCAGAAGAAGAGGAAAATAACGGAAGTCGATTTCTGCGTGCAAATATACTGCTCTCAACAACACTTAAACACTGCGTAGATCAACTGCGGGAGCTGGCTATGGCAGCTAACACTTGCATCAAGATGAGGGCTGTGAATTAAGGAACGTACCCTTTATGGGGAGATGTTCATCACAGCAAACCGTTGATTGGATAAGCGAATCGGTTAAGAAAATTTTCCCTATGAGGGCCAATACCTTTGTGGTTTTTATTCCCCCAAAAAAGACGCGAGCCATCCGCTGGATTCCGAGGAAACTGAGGAAGACTTCGGATCTGCTGGCGCGTCTACACACCCAGAATCCTGGACTCAACATGAATGAATTGTCTATAGCCACAAGGAGAGTAGAAACAAGGAAGGTCCTGTCGAACCTATCAGGTCTAAGTATGACATGCGTGTTTACTTGCACTTGGAAGGATTCAAATCCGTTTAATTTTCAAGTGAGTGTGAATAACGGAATAAAACCCAGTTTTATTCAATGATATTCACTCAGATCAATTTGCATCACCCCAAGCTGCTACTTCTCTTATCAGCAGCAGACGTTCCGTGGTGCATAAAAAATCTCACATAACATCTATCCAGGAGCCATGGGTGCGAAACAAGCGGGTCTGTGGTTTTAGGGCGTTCGTGGCATCACGGTTCGAAAGACCTATAATTTGTCTTATTATGCCGAATTTCCTCACAGTGCTTGGACAATTCTGTAGTCGAGATTGGTTACTGGAGCTATAAACTACGAAACGAATGGAGAGTAGAAAACCTTCAGCTTATTTCCCCTGTGATTCAGTAACGCTTCCACCACCAAAGCCAGTAACACATAGAGTATTGTGACGTCAGAAAGATAGGATTAGTCATTTGCTGTGATACTAATGCTTAGAACATGTTCTAATGCAACAGCATATGCAACCTACGAGTGGCGGCTGATAAATTCGCGGCCAAAGGAATTGAGTGAAAGAATAGATCCGATTAAAAAATTGTATTTTTCAATATAATTTCCCTCGAGTGAAATGCATTTCTCACGTCCGGCATACACTGCCTTAAGAACATCGAAAAAGTATTCTTTTTCTTTGCCTTCAAAATGACTTTCTACGGCTGCCTTGATCTCGTTCATCTGCAAATCTCCGGTCTCATAACTCCAAATTGTGAAAAAAGGAAAAAGTCGCTTGGGACCAAGTCCGGGCTGTAGGATCGGTCTCAAATTTCGTCGAGATTGTCCTGGTTGACTCCAAAAAATCTCGTCGTTGCTTGTCGAACGACCTGAGCATTTTCGGTACCCAGCGCGCACAAATTTGTTTCATGTTTAAATGATGGTGTGCAACTCGTCCGCCACATTTTTATTCTTCGGTCGGCCAGAACTAATTTTTCAACTTTTCCGAATTTTCTTCAGTGACCACTGACACAGGACGCCCTGGGCGGGGGTCGTTTTCACAGCTATCTCGCCCTTGTTGAAATAAGCGAGCCCATTTGTTGACCATGGTATACGAAGGCCCAGAATTCTGAAGAATTTATAACAAGTCTTTTGAAACCAGGTGATATTTATACTACTAAAGAGTGCCCCAATTAGTGCTATCACTAATGAGAAGATGACTCGTTGTTGAGTATCTCAGGCCGCGATCTTATCAGCCGCCGAAAGATTGATCAACAAAAAAATCCAGAGAAAAAAAGGGAATCGATGTTGTATACGCTATAAAATATACAACCAAAGTGCGAGCAAAACTTCTAACACAAATGGCCAACTGTGTTGGATAACGGTGTGGTAGTACATTTTATCCCCAAGTGCAGCATCTGAAAAGCATGCACCAATACTGCCAACAAACCTCTACACCGAAGTGCCAGCGAATTAGATTTCGTAAATAGTTGCAAGAAGATGAAAAGGAAACCCATTCGAGCCTCCTTCAGCCCTTCACTCGATAATGAGCCTGGTTTACATTTTCTTCCATGATAAGGATTGTAGTTGCAGCAGCAGCAACATGAGAATTCTCTCGGCGATGCATATGCAGAGGTTTCCCATATGTGGGTAACCGAACTTTAGAGTGTTGAGTGTGTATTGCTACTCTTACTGATGCAGATATTTTCAGAAGACTGTAGAAAAAAAATCAATCCCAGGATATATTGTAGTTGCATAAAAAGTGATATCTCTCCCACTTTGCTTCATTTTATGTGTATCATATGTGTCATTTTTTCATCATCATCATAATCATGCATCATGTTGTTCCAAAAAGTACACCCTTAAAAAGTGGCTATTACTTCGTTGCGTTATGCTGGCACTAGCAAAGGCAGCAAGATGGAAATAAATTAAAGACATTAAGATGACGGAAATGAAAAAAAAATTCCGTTATTGAGAGCATGTGATAGAGTGGCTGTTTTTATGACGACGGAATGTCTGCTTGCTGGATATGCCCACAGGATATGCAACAAAATGTACATATATGTAAATGTTTTTTTTAAATCTCATTTTGGGAACAAATTGCATGTTGTGCAATCGTTCGTGAGTGATGTGTCTGGGAGTTGAGAGGAATGAACGAATGAACCATGTTATGTTTGGTTAATGCATTGCAGATTGCATTGTAAATGATGTTATGCATAAGCAAACTGTTTCCGCAAGGTCCACAAGGTATGCAGTTTAATGAGAGGTTGTTGTTCGTCATATTAAAAATACGAAATAGTTAAAATGTTGCGACTACAAGTAAGTATACATTTTTACTTGCACCTACATACATACTCATATAAGGCAAGTATTGGTTTTCTGAAAATATACGATATCGAGATTTTGATCAATCTTGGCATTACTATAATAGAGAAACTGAAAAAAGTGGATAAATCAATTCTGTCTGTCTATCTGTACGTATGACCGACTGCAGCCTAAACGGCTGGACGTATTTTGTTCAAACTGAACTTCTGGGATTTGTAGAGTCACAATTCGAGGCGAAATTGGAATTTCCATTCTAACCTCTTAATTAACGATGCTTTTTTGAAAAAAAAATCGATTTTCTCGAAATCGCCTCTTACGATTTTGATCAATTTTCATACCTCAGTTTTAGTGGGCATATACTATAAGTTTTTGCAAAAATACGTATAACTGTACTTTTCTTATTGACAAGCCTTTGAGAATTGGTTCATTCTCGGATATGACTCAGACGAATTTGTTCAAAACCAGTATCTAAACAATATTTGGTCTATTTTAGAAAAGTGTAGAAATATTTTTTTCGATGTTTAACAATTTTTTTGAAAAAAAAAAACATTTTAACTATTTTGCTTAAATTTCGAACTGAGTAATTTGCAAACAAACAACATATGGTTTCAAGTACATGCGATACTTTCGTGCACTTTATTTTTATTTACCTGCAGAACCACCAGCTCGTTTCGTTTTTAATACATTTTTATTTTTGGAATTCATGAATCTTAACAGCTAGACACAAAAAATGCTTAAAACTAGCTTAACTAACTTAACTATGTTATATATTAACTTAATGGACCTACGCGGGCGCTCTAAACTAAACTTATAGCTTAAACTATGTCTTTTGACGTAACATAACTTAAAATTTTTATTGAATCTATACTTACAAATATTGAGAAACTAAGAAAAAAATTTTAAGCAAAAACTTTGTATATGAACTGAATTTTTTATCTATATACAAAACTTACAAACTACCTAAAAGCTACGTGATTAAACACGCGAATTTTGTTTGATATACATACAGTTATGGACAAAACAATTCCATTGAAAAACTCAAATATTTTGTAACTTTTAAAAAAAATTTTTTTCATTTTATTTTTATTTGAATAAAGGAAAATATTCATAAAAAAAAAATTTTATAAAATAATAGTTTTTTTTCAAAAAACATTTATACAAAAGGGGACAAAACAACAAGACTACTACACAAAATGTTAGAAATTCATAATTAATTTGTGATTTTTTTTCAATTAATCTTAGTATTTCGTGAAATACCCTTTATTTTGAATTACTGCACGGATTCTTTTCGGCATGGACTCGACCAGTGTGTGGCAAGTGCTCGTCGGCATGGCGTACCAAGCTGTTTGGATTTTGTTCCACAATTCTTCTTTATTTCTGGGCTTTTCGGTCCCAAGAAATTTTTTTGACATTATGCACTCCCAGCCACCTTTTTACTTTGCCCGCTGTATGCTTCGGGTCGTTGTCGTGCATAAACTGCCACTTTAGTGGCATCTCCCACTCAGCATACGGGAGCATTACCTCCTCTAATATTTTGACGTATAAATGCTGGTCCATGGTGTCTTTTATCCAAAATATTGGGCCCACACCATACCATGAAAAACATCCCCAAACCATAATACTGCTCCCTCCATGCTTGACGCTTTTGCTGGTGTACTGGGGCTGGTATGCTGCATTCTTTGGACGTCTGACCCATCTCTTACCATCCGATCCCACCAAATTTATTTTGGATTCATCGGACCAAAGAATATTTTGCCATTTTTTTTTTCGTTTCCTATCCATTCCAGATGTTCTTTTGCGAATTGGATACGATTCTTTCGGTGCCTTTTGGTAAGAAGTGGTACCTCCCTGGGACTTCTGCCGAAGAGATGTTGTTCTTCTAGTCTCCGTCGCATTGTCCTAAAACAGACTGGCAAGTCCAGTTCGCGTTTAATATCTGCAGCTGACTTAAACGGGTCTTTTTTGGATAGGCGTTTGATTTGGGCGTCATCTTTTGGGGGTGTTTTTCGTGGTCGCCCTGTTGGTGTGTTGGATTTGGGGGCTGTAAGGCATTATGAACAAAGGTTTTTGATCTTCCAATAATTTTGGCCACCTCCCGTTGTGACTTTCCTTCCTGTGTGAGCTTTCGAATCAAATCTCTTTCGGTTGTAGAGCAGTGCTGTCCGAGACCCATATTGCCTGTTTCCGTCAATAATTTTATACATCTAATATAATTTTTTTTTTATTTTTATACTTACTTTTTTTTATACTTGAAAAAGAAAATCAAATTGAATTCCTCGCAACAAAAAAAAATAGGCAAAAGTAACCTGGTCTTATTGTTTTGTCCGCACTTCGAGACAGTTCCTTCACATTTGACTACATTTTGCCTTCATATTCATGTTTATGCATGACCTTTTTTGCTTGAAAGAGAGTACCGTTACCAACGACGAAAAATATCATGACAGACTTTTACAGTTAATTTCATTTTAATGAGAAAAGGATACTTGTTTGGGGTTTTTCCTACTGGTCTTATTGTTTTGTCCATAACTGTATATATATACATATATAGATATATTGTATACCTTCATAATACATATAGTATAAGTACATATATACACATGTATAAGGTTTTTTTAGAGCTTAAAACTCAAACCGACCTTAGAAGTATGTAAGCCGGCCAGGCTATAAAAAGCTACGCCGACTTTGCCCCTTGTGAGGCTACCCGAAAGATGAGGGATGTTCCCTCTCCGTCCCCGATCCACTAGAATTTCTGGTGCTGTCTTACTGCATCTGCCATATCACGGCTTGATACCGGAGACGCTCCGTGGTGCTATGTGCGACGTGTCGGTCGTAGTTAAGTCGCCTGTCCGCAGCATTTCGGGCAACATAGTAGACTAGCGGCACCGCTACCCTATCCTGCATCAGACCTTCTCTATCTAAAAATAGGAACGCCTCTGGGGGCGCACGCTCTCGTGATACAAATCATTGGGGTAGTATGCCCCAGAGATCAGGTTATTCATCGAGGACATTGCTCTTACAGTGTGCCTTCGAACCATCTTGATCAGGAAATTACCCACTCTGTTTATGTTCGCCCTGTTATACAGGACCTCATTAGAATAGAATTTTATGTACTGGGACTCTGGTGTTCTGTACAACTGAAGACAAGCTGTAAGGCAAGCCCTCTCAAACACCCGAATCTTTTCCATTCAGCTTGCTCCCACGTTGAACCACACGGGACATCCATATACGAGCATGGGCCGAATAAGGGCCATGTAGCAGATTACCTTCACCCTTACATAGAGTTGACTGCTATAAAACAGTCTCTTTGTAAGGGCAAAAGCACCTCTGGCTCTGGCCAGAGCAGCATCTACATTTTTGTTAAAATATAGATATTGATCTAGCCAGATCCCAAGGTATCTAACAACACTTCGACTCGTTAGTGGCTGCCCGTGCTGTCCCACGATTGAGAACTTTCGCCAATTCTTTCTGGTATCCCTGGAGGCCCCAGATAATGACGTTCTAAACAGAATAGTCTCTGTCTTCTGGAAGTTGATCTTCAGCTTCCAGTCGTCGCAGTATATCCTGATCTTATCGAAATCAGGCTGCAAGAGTATTGCAATGACCTCGATCTTTGGTCCGGACCTATACGCGACCAAGTCGTCTGCATACGCAATAGCATGGGGAAGAGATCCTACGAGATCACTCGTGTAAATGTTAAAGAGGATCGTCGAATTAACCGCACCTTGTTGCAGACCGTTTTTGATTTCGAACGTCCAGCAGAAGTCACTTTGCCATTTTTCACAATGAACTGTCTACTGGTGAGCATATTACAGAGCATGTACAGCAGTGGTTTACTTATACCCAGCCTGCTCAACTTGTAGAAGAGTCCTTCTAGTCATACGGTATCGAACGCCTTCTCCAAGTCAACCAGGCAGGCACCCGTGCATTGTTTCTTACTTTTGTTCCATTGGATATCAGATACCAGTTTAGACGCGGCATGTACAGTCTCATGACCCGCCTTGAAACCGAATTGGATATCCGGAACTATATGCATGTCCTCAACCCACTTAGTCATTGCTCTATTGACCACTTTTTCGAATACCTTGCTGATGTTCGGAAGGAGACTTATCGACCGGAGATTCGCCGGATAATGTGCATTATTCAGCACATTGTTAAACAGGGTAGTGTAAATGTCCACCACTTCTGGAGGGAGATGTCGAAGCACAATGTTACATCGATACCTACTGATTTCTTCCTTCTCAATGAATCGAAGATCGTTTGGAGCTCCACCTTCGATATGTACGGGGGATGTAACCCCTCATCGGCGACGACATTATTTGCCATGTTATCGTCATTGAACTCGGTAAAACCTATGTTCTCTGATCGCCAGTGCTGTATATCATTTCGAAGGTAGACGATGTGCACACGGACTCGATTTTCCAGGTCGTGGTTCGGGCAAATGCTATCATTCACCTTGTACACTTCCTGGAAAGTCGCTCCTATAGCCTCTACTTTCTCCTGCGGATCTTCGATCATGAAAAATTTGTCATCATCGACAGCGTTCACGGGATCTATGCCTGCTGTTATTAGTATTTGTTCGTTGTTCGTCGTTCGAGGGATCTTAAGACACGGCAGATCGTTTTGATTATTCTTCCGAAAAATTTTATTTATTTGCGGGAACATACTCGGGTTGTTGGATTTTACAGCCCGAATTTTGTTGTTCCAATGCAAATTTACAGAGACAGAACCAGCAGCTGGAGCGTTGAAATTGGACATCTATCTAACACGTGACACGTTGTCCAACTGCAGTTTGTTTGGCTGATTGCATCTAGTTTGAGTAACAATTGACATACTTCTTCCAGTTGCCAATTTGTCGACATCCGCAAATGTATCGTCATCTCAATCGATCAGCCTTAAACACTATCCACTGTCGCCACAGGAAGAAGAGAGACTAGATTGCCCGGCATGATTTGTAGAGAGTTGCGAAATAGTACCATCTAATCACACAAGGGCGCCGTGGCTCAGTGGTTAAGTGCGCGATTGCTGAGCGAGAAGTTTAGGGTTTGATTCCAAGAAAACACAAGAATAAAAAAAATAAAAAAAAATAAAAAATAAAAAAAAATAAAAAATTTCTCACGGTCCCACCTCTCGCGAACGTCTGCCAAACATTTTTTTTTTTTTGAAGCTGGGAGGTGGTACTCTTCAAAAGACGAAACTGAGCCCGTACTCAGTAACAGTGTGGGATTTTTACCCACTAACCCCTTCTCCCTTCTTCGCATTTTCGCTACGGTACCGCCGTCTTGGCATTTCATCGCAGGGCGGGGAGGAGCCAGCCTTCCACTTATTGCACCTAGTCGTTAAACCAAACAGCAATTTGTCTTTCATATTATTTTCAGATTTAGATCTCACTTTGTTTACGTCATTTATTTCTCCTGGTTTTGCTTCACAAATAGTACACACAGTACTAGAACTGGTATCAGTAAGGATTATTATTATTTTTTTTTTTTCCGAGGGTTGGTGAAAAAATCTTCCATAGTCACTATGAGGATAGCAAGCGCGTGCTCATAGTAGTGTCAGATTCTTACTGACTAAAAAAAAACCACCCTGCGATTTAATTTGTTATATATTGCAACTAAGAAGGACCTCATCAAGCAATTTTTCTATGAAAAAAACTCGTTTGACAGGTTACTTTCCACTGAAAGATCCTGCATGTTCCGCAATCTAGGCGCGGTTGATTCCTATCTCGCCAAGTCGAAAGGTTTCGTCCTTTGTAGTCGGCGCAATAAATTGCTTTCATCCAGAATTTGTAGGATTGTATTGTTGACATGTCCGATTAGTCGGTTTCTATGCTTTCTCGAGAAGCTTCTAATTTCAGCTTCGATTGTCGGAATTCCGAGATCCCTGTGGATATCATCGTTTCTAGTACTATATACCACGGTGCGTGGACAATTTCTCTTAGCACTTTATTTTGAAAAGTTTGTAAAATATTGGCGTTTGTTTTCTTGGTACAGCCCCAAAATTGTATACCGTAAGTTCACACCGGCTTTAGCACTTGCTTGTATAAAAGCAGTTTGTTCTCAATACTGGGTTGGGGGTGTTTTCCGAGCAACCAGTTCATTGTTTACGTTTCATTTTCACGTGCGAATTCCATTTCAGTTTTGCGTCGAGTGTCATTCCAAGGTATTTGGCCTCGTTTGCAAAAGGTATTCGGGCCAAGTTTAGGAAAATTGGCAAGATATTAGTTTTCTTATAAGTGAAATTCACTTGAACAGATTTAGATTCGTTGAGGGCGATCCGCTAGTCCCTCGTGCCTTCATTTACTTTATTCAGTGCGTTTTGCAGTTTTGCAGTCGTTTCTTCGATTGTTTTACCTACGGCTAGGATAGCGGTGTCATCGGCAAACCTAGCCGGGATAGTGCCATCTTCTTTCGGTATATCTCGAGTATATAACAGATAGAGAAGTGGCCCAAGAACGCTTCGTTGCGGTACACCGGCCGAAATTTCTTTGAGCTCCGAGTATTCATTTCCATGTCTAACACTGAAGAGTCTATTCCCGAGATATGATTCTAGAATGTCGTATACAGGGAGAACTTGTCGTAATTTGCAATTCAAGCCATCATGCCACACCTTATCAAAGGCTTGCAAGACGTCAAGAAATACGCTTGAGCATATCTTTTTCTCTTCAAGTGCTTTCTCGATTACATCAGTAATTCTATGCACCTGGTCAATCGTCGAATGCTTTCTTCTGAACCCAAACTGGTGGTCAGGGATAAGATTATTTCCATCTATAACCGGTTTGAGACGCCTTAGTAATCCTCTCGAAAATTTTGGATATAACTGGAAGTAGCGAAATTGGTCTATAAGATTTACCTCATTTGGCGGCTCTCCTGGTTTTAAAACCATTATAACTTCCGCAACTTTCCATTGGTTAGGCACGTGTTTTAATCTGAGCGCAGCATTTACAATATGAAGAAGCTTAATCAATACTTTTCTAGGTAAAGCTTTGAGAATTTCTCTGGTGATCAAGTGATAACCAGGAGCTTTCTTAGGTTTTAGATTCCCGATCTCATGTTTGAGTTCCCTTAGCGTTGCACTTGTAAGTGCTAAATCGTCAGATTGTAAATCCGGCCTATTATATTGTCGTAAGACACTTGACCATCGTACGGTTTAAAGGAATCTTCCAGGTGGGCCGCAAAAACGTCCGCTTTTTCTTTATCTTCCCTTGCCCATTCAACGAATTGCACAGGTGATTCAAGTGAGCTTTATGTTGCGGAGCACGACTCTGTTGCCATTTCTTACGCGCTTTTCTTTTTTCCTTGACCAATTCTTTTATATCCGTAGGATATCGTAGACCGTATTTGTCCGGAGTTTTCCTTGGATTGGGAGTATTATTCCAAGAGGCGAGCTGTACGATCTCAACGAAGCAATCAACTTCAACCTCAAGTTCATAGGGTGTCGTAAGTGGAGATTATCTTCAATTTCGTTTCTAAAGCCTTCCCAGTTAGTTGTTCTAAGAAATTCCTTTCACGACGAAAAAGTCTATCGGGTCAGGTATTTTCGAAGTATCAGTTGGCCAGTGGGTCGGTTTACCCGTGGAATGGAAATCACAACTATACTCCATACCTGCCTCATAGAGCATTGTGCCTTTTTGCGAGCTGTGTCTTGAGCCCCAGAATGTATGTTTCGCATTAAAATCGCCGCCAATAATGAAATTAGGTTTCAGCAATTTAAACAAGTTAGTAAAATCACTTTTTTCAAGCGCGGAACGCGGTGGGCAGTAGATAGATGAGATTTTAAGACTACGCTGACTATTATTTACTCGAATCGTGCACAGTTACAAAGTTTCAAGCTCGATCTTTAGGTCTTCGGATTGTTCGATGCAGTCTTTAATAAACAATGATGATCCGCCTCTCGCTTTTCCCGAAGGGTGACAAGCGTGGTAATCATTATAGCCTTTTATTTTTAAATGCGATTCGTTTTTTACGTGGGTTTCAGAAATCAAGCAAATATCGTTATCTTTTTCACGCAAGAATATTTCCAATTCGTCAAGTTTTTACAAAAGTCCGTTTGCATTCAAAGTACATATTTTTAACATTCGTTTTTCATTCATATTTTAGTTTTAGTACGCGTTTTCCCTGAATTACCCTCACCTTTTTGCGCTCTGAACCCGGTAGTTTTAATTTGCATTCTTTCTCCTCCGCGACCTTACGCTTTGGCTTAGTTTGCGGTTTTGATTTTGCATTTAGGGGCTTAAGGAGCGCATCTCTTCGTTTTTGTAACTCTTTAGCAACTTCACAGCTTCTATAATTTGCCGGGTGCTTTCCCTTACAATTAGCACAGGTTGCGGAGGTTTGTTTGTTTACTCCACAAACTTGGAAGAGGTGATTTCCAGCGCATTTCACACATCGCGGTTCTTTTTTGCAGTACATTTGCGTATGATTAAATCCTTGGCAACGTTTGAACTGCGGAATCATTCCTATATTTCTACGCATTGGCTCGATTTTGACTACGATATTTAGTATGGTCCTAATTCGGTAGATATCGTCGATATTGTCAGATTTATAGAAGGTAAGCATAAAGAGCGGAAGTCCATGCCTTACCAAGATGTCTTTATCTATTTCCGTTTGTTGCTTCTCCTTTTTGATGATATTAACGGCATCAAGAATTTTAAAGCCTTTGTTTTGAAGGTCAGTCATAATATCTTCTTTGGTGCATGAGGGGTGGAGTCCCCTTGCAACAACACGATGTGGCCTTTCTGGCTTGATTTCGAAAGTATACCACTCAATTTTTTCGGTATTTAACTTTTGGGACACTGCTTGGTAGTCGTCGTATTCATCGACGTTAATTTTCCACGCATTGTCCCTCAAAGACGTGACCTTATATTTCGATGTTAAAGTTCCTTTAAGAAGGCTTTGCAACTTATTAAATTTCGTTAACCCGACGATGTTAATTGGTGGGGGTGGACGAGATTGCGCTCGAGGTTGCTTTACTTTCTGTTCTTTGTGCTCTTCTTTCTCTTTTTCTTTTAGGGACTCGACTTCGGGCGAAGAGCCGGCTCTCCGTTTCTTACTAGGTCTCTTCTTTGTGACCCGACACGTTTCGCGTGCTAGCTCTTCTTCGTCGGTGTGATATTCCCGACTAGCTAAGCGTGCTGGAGTACACTTTCGTTCTTCCTCTGTACGTGAGCTCTTTAGGACCTTATTTTCTTCTTTTAATAAGTCTACTTCTTTCTTGAGCTCTTGATAGAGTTGATCCATTTCGTGAAGCTTCCTTCGGAGTATTTTATTTTCTTCCTCAAAGCTGTTATATTTCGCTGAGTCCTGAATTTCGCGCGCTGGCGCTTCCGGTGGACTTCTTTTCCCGGAGTTATTCGATCTTGGTGGAGGAGATCGAGATACCCTTGAACTTTTTGAAAAAGGGTCATTGGATTGCAATAAGCGGCTCTCCCCAGAATCCGTAGAGCCGACCTCCGAAGAGGGTGGATTTTCCAGTAAAGCTGGACTGCCACCTGGGCTAATATATCTTTTCGTTTTGTTCATTGCATATTTTGTATACACTATACGCTCGGTATACGGAGATTGGATTTTAGTCGCCTCTTACGACAGGCATGCCTACCTCGGGTATATTCCCCTACCCAAAGGGGAGTAAGGAATTGAGCTACTTTTCCATCGATCATTGTTAAAAACAGCATGTGTTTGATTTCAATCACTTCACCATTTTTATTTAATAGAGTAGCTTGTAACTCATTTATATGTATTCGCTTATCATTAACGACAGCTCTTGTTTTGCCAGGAGTTTCTTTTGAAAACCTGATAGAAATCGGACGACAATATCGTACCGAAGAACAAGTGATATTTTACCAAAGAACCTCGTTTGTATCCATATTAATAGCTATACGGGCACGAGAGAAGCGATGAAATAAGTTGGAGTCAGAAATTAAATTATCTTCTTCTGGTAATATCTGTTTGTATTCACTCTGTCCCGAAGAGCCATCGCAGCCCCACTTGGTAAAGAATAATCGAAATGCGTTTAACAGTATGGTCTAACAGATCTCGCAGCTTGATTTTAGCAATAATATCATTTACCTTGATGCTCGGTTCTGGTGGATAGCACATTTTTTTAGCGTGTGTTAACATCTGATAACACAATATAAGATATACATCAATGTAAATACTCAAAGCCTTGTGAATACAATACGAAGAAACAGTACCGCTCTCATGTGATATTTGCTTCATTATTTCTTTTTTGTCGTCTCTATTCATAGTCCGTATCGTGACTACAAGAAAGGCTTCTTCTATTTCCCCTACAGCCCTAATGCGTTATGTATATGTTCTAGCCCGATTTCTTTAATTAATTTAATATTTTTCCGTTTATTAGATTTTTCAGACAATTCTTCATAAGGTTTTGAGGGTGTTCCATGTTCTCTAGATGTTGATGGTTGCTCTTAATCAAATATCACTTTAAATTCACCATCCAACCAAACGTTCACCGTTTTCCAGACGTTCTTTTGTTCTACTTACCCAACGATCCTTGAATTTAAAAAAAGCAAATTCTTTTGGATATTTTTTGTTTTTATAATTTGTACGTGTTAAAGGGGATATAAATACCCTTATACTAATTTTTAGAACACGTGCGTTTTGCGGAAAGGGGAAGAGACAGAGAGAAAGACTGAGTGGTGTAGTTTGAAACTCAGGTGGTATTAAGTTTCTGTAAACTCCAAGGGTGGCTGTCCAGGTAACTGGGGAGTATTTTGTTTGTTTTTTCGCTATTGTTGTCGTTACTTATGATTCACAGTATTTTTTTTTGTCCGTCCTCCTGATGTCATCATCACGATCAAGTTGCATTTTAGCCATATGACCTCCCTACTGCCAGTGTTATGCCTTCACAGTAGAGTTGACTTAGCTTTCGCAAGTGATCGACTTTTTTATTTATTTCATGCGAAATAAATAGATGATTCTTAACATCAGGATTCGAATGAAAATGTTACACAAGTCGCGTTTAGAAATCATAAATTCACTCATTTTGCGAAAATAAGTTATACTTATGTACATATGTATGCAGATATTTTAATAACTTTTTTTTTACCCTGGGAGGTGGTAATCTTCAACAAACGAAACTGAGCCCGTACTCAGTAACAGTGGGGGATTTTTGTCCACTAACCCCTTCTCCCTTCTTCCCATTTTCTCTAGGGTACCGCCGTCTTGGCATTTCATCGCAGGGCGGGGAAGAGCCAGCCTTCCATTTATTGCACTTAGTCGTTAAACCAAACAGCAATTTGTCTTTCATATTTTTTTTTTTGTTTTTTTAATGCATTTTTATTAAATTCATTGTAACTTCATTGCTAGACAAAAAACGCTTAAAACTAGCTTAACTAACTTAACTATTCTTATTCTAATTTACTGGCCCTATGCGGGCGCTCTAAGCTAATCCTAATACTTAAAACTATGTCTTTCGACGTAAAGTACGTGAAAAATATTTATTTATTTCATTCTTTTAAATTTAAGTGTTACTAAGAAAATTAGCGAAAAAACTTAGTGAATGAACTTTTTTTTGATTGATCTTATATAAAATCTACCTTAAACTACCCTATCTTACTCTACCTTACGTATCTTGCTACGTATTTTTTTTTTTTTTTTTTATTTATTTATAAAGTGCTGTTTTTTTTTTTTTTTTTTTTCTCCATCCAAGAGCTGTGGATATTATTATTATTATTATTTCTTTTTTTTTTAATTATTACCTACAAGCTTATCTACCTAAACTATGTAAGTCGGCCATGGGCAACAAACAGCCAACCTTAAACATTCAACACGCTAGGGGGAAACGACGAAGGAGTTTCCTCTCTTTCGGCTAGCCACCAGAAATGACCGTGCTGACGTTGTACGTTGCACTGCCGTATGCAACGTCTCTGTCGTAGTTGAGTCGCCTATCCACAACTGTCCGAGCAACATGGAAGATTAGCGGCACCGCCAATCTGTCCTGGATCAGACCTTTCTCATCAAAATAGAGGAACGCCTCTGGGGGAACAAAGCCGTTAAGGCGCACTCTCTCGTGATACTCATAATTGGGGTAATAAGCCCCAGAGATCAGGTTGTTCAACCATACGGTGTCGAAGGCCTTCTTCAAGTCAATCAGGCAGGCACCCGTGCATTGGTTCTTGCTTTTGTTCCATTGGATATCCGATACCAGTTTAGACGCGGCATGTATTGTATCATGCCCCGCCTTAAAACCGAATTGGTTATCCGGAATTATATTACTTTTCTCAGTCCACTTAAGCAGGGCTCTATTGATCACTTTCTCGAATACCTTGCTGATGTTCGGAAGGAGACTTATCGACCGGAGATTTGCTTTTTTTTTTTTTTTTTTTTTTTATTGTTTATTTATCCACATTTACACTAACACAATATATTGTTCCAATAAACTTAAAACTATACTATTATTATGCATGCCTTAAAGTAACTGACCTGAAGGGTGCTCAATACTTATGTTATGGTTTTAAGAAAACTTAGTTCTAATGTTTTATTTAAATCGGTATTTTTTTTAATTTCAAATTAATTATTATTATTATTATTATTATTTTTTTATTTCATTTAAAGGAAAAACGTGGGAAAACCTTTTCGAACGCATTATTTTATTTAAAAAAAAAAAAAACTAAAAACTACCTTAACCTAATTCCAATTCCAGGGCCGAACCCTGATATGTGATCTGTGTCCCGCCACCGAAAAGACCAATCAAATGATAGTTAAACCATCAAATCGGTTACTCAGCGACGTTTCAGAAATCACATATCAGGGTCCGGCCCTGCTTAACCTAGGTGCTAGCCTCAACCCAGTCGAGCCACCAATATCTCTCTCTATTCAACCTGTTTACGTTTTCTGAATCCCGCTCAGGCATGCTTACGCAGTATCTCAAGTCAGCGTTTCCTTCTCCTGAGTCCAACGGCTCGTAGAGAATACGTTTATCTGTCGCCCTTCTAGCATGATGGTAAATAATCGGAACGTTCAGCGAATCTGACAAGTAACCATGTGCATCCAGATACAAAAATGCTTCCGGGATGTGTCCACTCACCATAGTACTTCGAAAATACCCAGGGTTAGGATAAAGTAAGCCCGATACAAGTTCGTTCTCCATAACGCTCGCTGACCGCGCGAAATGGTTCCTCACAAGATCCAGAATGACATTGTCGATTCTGGACACGCCGGAGGCATCCAATAGTCTCTTATTAGAAACGTAATGCCGAAAGTCAGAATGTGCGCTTCTATACATACGCATGCAGGCTTGAAGAAATTTTCTTTAAAATAGTCTAAGTTTTTCCATATAAGACGGGCTTAAGTTCCACCATACTGGACTCGCATAAGTCAGAATTGGACGAACGAAAGCTTGTAACATATGACCTTTACCTCGGATCTCAGATAGTTGGAGTAGAAAAGGCATTTGAGAGACATAAATGCCGCTCTTGCCTTTTGCAACTGTATATTTATGTGCTCATTGTAGTACAAAAACTTGTCCAAATGAACACCTAAATATTTCACAACAGTCTTTGACTCGATGTGAAGGCCATTAGAACATGTTATTTGTAGGTTTTTCCAGTTCCGTCTCAAATCTGAATTACCGCGTCTAACTGGGGTGCGGAACAGTATAGTTTCGCATTTTGCCTCGTTTATTTTAAGCTTCCACTCTGAGCAGAAAGCTTGCAGTTTATCAAAGCTGTTCTGAAGCTCTGTCTGTATGTCTTGGATTTTCGAGCCGCTTGCATACAATATAACATCGTCATCGAACGCTATTGAATTATCCATGTCCCTCAGCATTTCCGAAATGTAGATGTTGAAGAGGAGCGGTGCTGTAACCGTGCCCTGTGGCAGACCATTAGTGACATTAAAAACTTTAGTCGTCGTGTATTGTCTATCTGTTACAACAAATTTCTTCCCGTGCACCATAGATGCAATTATCTTTATAAGGTGATGTGGGAATTCATATCGTATAAGTTTATATAGAAGCCCGTCGATCCAAACCGTGTCGAAGGCTTTTTCGATATCCACTAGGCAAGCAGCTGTACATCTTTTGGCGTTAAGATTCCAATTAACGTCAGAAACCAATTTTGTAACAGCGTGCACCGCCGAATGGTTTCTCTTGAACCCAAATTGGTTCCGCGGTATAATCCCCTTTCTTTCGCACGCGAACAAAATAGACTTACTAATAACTACTTCATAAACCTTCCCAATATTAGGCAGGAGACTTATTGGCCTATAGTTGGAAGGATCAGAAGGATCCTTCTTCTTTTTGATTATTGGAAAAACCTTCGATTTTTTCCAATAACTCGGGAAGTAGCAGTTGTTTAACAAATTATTAAATATTACGCAGTATTGCCGTATAATTTCGTTCGGTATATGCTTTAGTATAATGTTAGGAATGTTATCTAAACCACTCGACTTTTTGTTATTTAGTTTCTTAAATATGTATATCAGTTCGTCTAGTGTTGTAAAGTAATTGTCAGTCTGTTCATCTGTTAGTTGGTCAGCTTTTAGTCGCTCAGAAAATCTCAAGAGTTCGAGTTTCGCTATTGCGAAACCTCGACAATTCGTCAATTACTTCGCCAGTTCTGCAGCTAGGGAGATCCCTAGCATGAATTGCCTCAAAGTGAAAGCCGATCAGGTTTAGCTTGTCCGCTCCACTATCTATAACGAAATGATTATCGATAATGGGGCAGTGTTGGCTGTTAATCTCCGCCTGAGAGAGAAGAGACTGGGAAGACAGTGGGATTTTCAGTTTCGGAATCTTGATAACGGCTTGAAAATCTGATTAATTTTAGGAAACATGTTCCTGGAATCAGACTTCAATATGTTTTCGGCGCGTTGCCTCCAATAATCATTGACACTATTCCGAAACTGCTGACTTAGCAGTGTCCTCACATTTCTCAGGAGAGATTTTAACCTTTGCAGCTCTAAATTGGGCGATTCCTCTTGGAACTGGCGCCGTATTCGATTTATCTGAGTTACCAAAAAGCTTTTGTAAGTTTGTAGAGTCTTAATGTCACGGTTTAGGTAACATTCAACGCCATCTTTGGATTTAATTTTCGGAACTGACGACTCCATTGCTTGTAATACCACCATATTTAAGTTCCCGATATAGGAATCGCACTCCTCATTAGTAAGATTCCTACTGCTAGGGATATTAGAAGAGGAAGGGCAGTTCCTATATTTTCTGATGGCGCAACGTTGAAATTTGCACCAATCAGTCTGCCTAAAATTCAATTTAGGGACTTCGTGCTGCGTTGCGAAGCTGAAAGTAGAGTCGCCAGCAAATGTCACCGGCATAACTATTGCATTGTGGTCGCTATCATACGGCAATATAGAAAGTTTATTATCGTGGACCGTTTGAATTTGCAATCGCGCGTCCGCAATGCAAAGATCGAGATATGAATTTCCAGAAGGAAAACTTGGTGCAACTGGGCTGTATAATTTGATTTTATATTCAACCTGGTTTTCCTCAATAAAGCGGTTTAGGAAGTTGCCTCTTCCGTTTGCCCTTGAGTTCAGCCAGGCCGAGTGTCTCGCGTTAAAATCTCCCGCTAAGACGAAATAGTTGTTTAAACTATCTAGTCTCAGTTTTTCGAATATTTTTTCGATTTCGGCTTTAACCGGATTGACGGTACCTTTAGCCGCATATGCTGATATTAAATACAGGCAACCATTATCCCTGATAGGCAGTGAAATAATAGTTGTCTCAAGACAACTGAAGCTCCTAATATCACTTCGTTCAATTCTAGTGTATCGAAGTGGTTTCCTGACAAGAATTGCCGTACCGCCACCTCGAATAGAGTCACGTCTGTCTGTCCGTATTACGTCATAGTTACTAAAAGTTACTTGATGTCTATCATTTAGCTTTGTCTCGTTTAGAAAAAGAACGTCGGGTTTATGATCAGTCACAAAGCGCAGTAGATCACCGCGCCTTCTGATGGCGATTATGGAGTTTACATTTAGAGCAGCTATTTTTAGTGTTGCACAATTAGATCTAATCATGTTGACGACTAAGGATGTTGAGAAGGGCATCGACCTTCGCCGTGAGATCAGCCTGGTCAGACTGTCGACTTGGATTTGCAAACTGTCGTTTGCAGGGCGACCAGTACTCTTGGTTAAAACAATATTGGGGCCAATAGCACTGCAGCACACAGGTTTGGGGCCAGCAGGAGCTGACCCAACACTATTACCTACCACGTTTGCGTAGGATATCCCTCCCCGAAAATGATTGTCGATCATCCTGACTTTTTGTGCAATCTTGTGTTGTGCTTCCCTTTTCTGTGCCTGAAGCCGATCTGCTAGTCGTTTATAGCTTTCGCATCCCCGCCATGACGCGGGGTGACCGGGTTTCCTAAAGAACACAAAATAACTGCTCCTTGCTCACTTCTTTTTACACTTGGCACTTTCCAGGCTCATGCGTATTTTGGCACTTGACGCACCTTCTTACCATCTTACAATTCGGAGAAGCATGTCCGAATCTCTGACACCGGTGACATTGAAGGACACCGTTCCTCCGAATTTTTTCAAAGGACACTAAATGCCCCTCTACGAACTTGATTTGTCTCAAGTTCTGTACTTTGCTATCCGGAGATAGCTGTACCGCAATAATTGGTAGGACCCTATTATCGCGTCTAGAGTTCACCGTAGCATACCTGAATGCGCGAACGAAATTTAGATTCTCAATCAGCATATTGTTTAATTCTTTGGGTTGAAGCCAACACTGAGACCCTTCAGTAAGAATGACTGTAACTTGTCATCCTTGTGCGTGTACGAGAAATACTCCGTACCCGCTTCATTTAATAGTTCTTGGACCTTGTTGCAGTCATTCTTATCTTCTAAGCTTAAGGTTAACTTAGTGCTATTTATATTCTTAATCTTAAATTTACCTTTACCTAGTTCTGTTTCTAATAATTTTGACAGTACTTGGCTGTCTTCTTTGTATATTTTTATTGGTGGAGGTCTTTTTCTCGCCTCCACTGTTTCTCCGTTGTCTGTCTTCTTTTTCTGGCCGCTGCTGTTTGATTCGTCAACGGCTAGAAGAGCAAATTGGTTGTTTTTTAATGTTTTTTCCTCACTTGTAACTGTTTTGGCTTTTTTTTTTCTTTTATTCGATTGTGTTATGACAGAAGAGTCACTATCACTTTGTAGGTCTTTTATAATTTTTTTTAATTTCAGAATTTCTTCTTTATATTGTTTTGCCATTTCTATGGCCTCAATATACTCTCTTCGATTAACTTCGAAGATATCCATCGCCTCTTCACCCCTCGAAGGTGAACCCATGTTTTTTTTTTTTCAGTTAATCAATTTAATTATTCTATATATGAATTGCTTGAACAAAAAAAAATCTGACAATTCGACCGGAGATTTGCCAGATTGTAGGTGTCCTTACCCCGTTTGGGGATGGGTTGTATCACTGCTGTTTTCCAATGCGCTGGATAATGTGCATTATTCAGCGCATTGTTAAACAGAGTGGTGTAAATGTCCACCGCTTCTAGAGGGAGATGTCGAAGCACAGTGTTTGACACTCCGTCGATTCCTACAGACTTTTTCCTCCTCAATGAGTCTAAGATCGCTTGGAGCTCCACCTTCGATATGTACGGTGGATGTACCCTTTCATCGGCGATGACATTATTTGCCATGTTATCGTCATTGAACTCGGTAAAACCTATGTTCTCGGATCGCCAGTGCTCTATATCATTTCGAAGGTAGAAGTTGTGCACAAGGACGCGATTTTCCAGGTCGTGGTTCGGGTAAATGGTATCATTCACCTTGTACACTTCCTGGAAAGTCGCTCCTATAGCCTCTACCTTCTCCTGCGGATCTTCGATCACAAAGAAGTTGTCATCCTCTACTGCGTTATCTGGATCTATACCTGCTGTTATAAGTATTCGTCCATTGTTCGTCGTTCGGGGGATCTTAAGACACGGAAGGTCGTTTTGATTATTCCTCCGAAATATTTTTTTTTTTTTGCGGGAACATACTCGGGTTGTTGGATTTTACAGCCCGAATTTTGTTGTTCCAATGCAAATTTACAGAAAGTCTGTAGTTTTCTCTAATAAATTTTTATAGGTTTTTAATCAACGACTTCATCGTCCTAACCTTCGAGTTTTGTCTGTCAGTAAACTGTCTGTACAAGGTCTTTAGTCTCGACAGCAGTCTATCGTTATTACGGCCGAGTAATATATGAGCCCGCAATGGTCACTGTCATACACAAATGTGTGCAGACAGTTTATAGTTTGTCGGTCCATGTTGGTCAATTGTAACCGTACGTCAAACAGCATAAGATCCAGAGAGGAGCCTCTTCTATTAAACGACGGACTATCTGTAGCTTTCAAATCGAGTTTATACTAGACACTGTGCCGACCCCACCAATTTTTGTCTTTCATATCTTAATGTGTTTATGATAAGTATTCATCTGTGGATGATTACATACTCGTATATAGTTTTACCTTTTTGTATTTTTTTTTTTTGTACCTATCTAGCTAGTTCAAAAGGTTTTACTTTTCTTAATCTCCTAGTCAGTTTGCTAGTATTTAATAGTTCGGGCATTTCTTTTTTTTGTGATTGAGAAGTCTAAGTTTGGGTCTACTTTTTTACTTCATCTTCAATCATTTCAATTTCTAGATCTCTTATGTAGCATTTACTATATTCCGTAGTACTTTATTTTGAAATGTTTTTATTTTCTGTAAATTGGTTTTGCATGTGTAAAATTGTTTTGCATGGTCGGATCCCTTTTAAATCGGTCCAAAGATTGCCGCGACAATCGTTTGCGCATTTGCTTTTGATCGGCTTTCGGCAATGCGGCACCCATCTTGCGCAGAGCTTTCGAATCCCTAAGTTTTTGTGCAAGATGTTTCGCACCCTCTATTCCGATATACATACAGCCTCAGCTATCTCACTCACCTTCACTCGCCTATCGTCCAACACGATATCATGCACTTTTTCGATGGTTTCGGGTGTGGTTGCGGTTTTTGGCCGTCCTTCACGTGGGTCATCTTCGAGGGACGTGCGACCACGTTTAAATTCAGCTGCCCACTTTTTAACGGTTGACATGGAAGGAGCAAAAGTAAAGTTTTGTCAACTTTGGATGAATTTCGTTAGGGGTTGGTTAACCCGTCCAAAACGAAGAATTTTATCACCGCACGATATTCAAGTTTATCCGTTTTAACGAAAAACACGCAACGTCTATTGCAAAAATTCGTGTAAAGAAACTACTTGAGAGAACAAGTTGAAACTTGTCATATGAACTATTGAGAAGTGCATCCAGGCAGGAAACATAAATTTTTGCTGATTGAAACGCCATCTCTGCGTCAGGCCGATAACTTTTCACCTTGCCCTCGTATATCAATTCTGTACCCGCTAGAGCTGCAGTATTTATGTGTGCACGTACTTTTGACAGTGCTTGCTGTTGGACTAGTTTTGATTTCCTTATGGCATGGATCTCTACCTTCATTCCAAGGATATCTTTAATTTCAAGTAAGCATAAACATTGGAACCGGTACTTGGCTTTTAAATTTTAGCATATAACAGCTTCCAATATCTTTAAGTTTTTCCTTCTTAGATCTGAAACTATAATCTCTGGTGAGCATGAGAAGTGCAGTTTTTTTTACAAAAACCTTAATTGGTCTTGTTTGTTTGTTCTGATAAGAGTACCATTGCACCTTTTTTTTTGATTAACTATTTTGGTAAGTATTCTATAAGAATCTTCTTCAGCTACATTAATTTTAATGTCATTACTATTTATTAAAACTGTGTTAGCTTTATTTTTCTCCAAAAACTTAACTAAGCTTCCATACTTTATTATTTGCAGTGCAATAATTGGTGGAGGTTTGGCTGGCTTTAAAATTATATTTTCTTTGTTTGGGACATGCTTGGTAACTTGGTGGCTGTCTTTCGGAGATCTTTGGAGTTTTTTTTTTTTTTTTGCCGAGAGGGTGAACATCTTCCTCCAAACCGCGCGTTCTTATGGTAGTGTAAGATTTTTACTCACTAAAAAAACCACTCTTCAAGATTAATACTTCAACTAAGCCGACGCTTATCGAGCAGTTTTATTTTCGCTAACAAGACTCGTGATCTTTGGAAAAAGATGTTCGTATGTAATTTAAAAAGAATGTAGCGCTTTAGACAGGTTAAATTCCAATGAAAGTTCCAGCTGTTTTCACGACCGGCATATACTATGTCGCGAGGTCAAAAGATTTTGTCCTTTGCAGACTACGAATTGAATTGTTCTCGTTAAGTACTCGAATGACGCTACGGTTACAATGGCCGTGAACACGATCTTTTTGTTTACGAGCAAAATTTGTTCTCTTCGGCGACGCTGGGAATTCCCAGGTCCCGATGAATATCTTCGTTACGTACGTACCACGGTGCGCTAACGATCGTTCTAAGAACTTTATTTTCTAAAGTTTGTAGGATGCTTCTATTGCTTTTCCTGGTACAACCCCATAGTTGTAGACCATACGTCCACACTGGCTTTAGCACTTGCTTATAGATAAGCAGTTTGTTATGTAGGCTCAACTTCGAATGTTTTCCGAGTAGCCAGTACATTTGTCGGTATTTGTTTTCGAGCTCGTCGCGTTTCTTTTTTACGTGCGATTTCCATTTAAGCTTAACATCTAGAGTCATTCCTAGATATTTTGCTTCGTTCGCGTATGATATTTGAGCCGAGTTTAAATATACGGGTAATCTGTCCACTTGTTTGTGGGTAAAGTTGACGTGAGTAGATTTGCTATCGTTCAGCACAATACGCCGAGAATTCGTTCAAGCGTGGACTTCATTAATAGCATGTTGCAGCTTTTCAGTTGCTGCTTCAATTGTATCGCCTGTTGTCAATATCGCCGCATCGTCCGCAAACCTTCCGAAGACGCAGTTTCTTTCCTGCGGGATATCACGCGTGTAGAGTACATATAGAAGCGGGCCGACACTTCCATGTGGGACGCCGGCCGCAATCTCCTTGAACTCAGAGTAATCATTTCCGTGCTTAACACGAACAAATCTTTCGGTGAGGTATGATCGTAAAATTAGAAAGAGTTGCCATGGCAGTAGTCGTTGCAATTTATACTCCAAGCCTTCGTGCCAAACCTTATCGAAAGCTTGTGAGACGTCAAGAAATACACCAAAACAAATCTTTTTTTCTTCGAGAGTTTTCTCAATCATGTCAGTTATTTTGTAGACTTGGTCGATTGTAGAATGTTTGACTCTAAATCCAAACTGATGGTCAGGAATGAGACGTCTTTCATTGATTACGGGTTGTAGTCGTTTTGAAAGTAGTTTTTTCGAATATTTTAGAGATAACCGGTAATAGGAAAATAGGCCGATATGATTTCTTCTCATTCAGAGGTTTGCCTGGTTTCGGGACCATTATAATCTCTGCGACTTTCCATTGTCTCGGAATGTAGAGCAATCTGAATGAAGCGTTAATCAAATATAGCAGTTTGATAAGAGCTTTATTCGGTAATTCCTTGACCACCTGTGCCGTTATCAAGTCGTAACCCGGTGCTTTTTTTGTCTTTAGATTATTAATCACTTTCCTCAGTTCAATTAATGCAACTTTTTTTACTTTAAAGTTGTCAGATGTCGTGACTGGAAAGTCGGGTGTTATCAAAGGGCCGGCGAATGGCTTAAACGTTTCTTCTAAGTGCAAAGCAAAAAGTTCTGACTTTTCTTTGTCGCTTTTGGCCCAAGTTCTATCGTTTTTCCGAATTGGTGGCGCTTGCATTTGAGGTTTCCGGATGCCTTTTAGCGCTTTCCAAAGTGAATAATTTGATTCTCTTCCAGTGGAGATATTTTCAAGGTAGGTCGCTATCTTATTGCTTTTGAATTCCCGAATACTATCTCAAGGGCGATTGCATAGTCGGTTAAGGATATTTGTATGCTGCGGTGCACGAGTGATTTGTCATTTCCTTTGTGCTTTTCTTTTCTCCCTCACCAGTTCAATGATTTTACTTGGATACTTTTCGTTGCGGTTAATCTTATAGCTTCTAGAAGGAGTGGTTTCTCCATGCCGCTCTTTGGATTGCTTCCACGAAACAATCAACTTCGTCCTCCAGTAGGTGTTTTAAGTGATATTTTTGTGTTTAGGCGATATTTGTTTCGAAATCATTTCTAAAGCCCTCTCAATTTGTTCTATTGCTAGTAAGTCTTGTAGGTCCTTCTTTCTTGATCAACGCTTCACCAAGTAATAAAATTACTTTCTTCGACTGTAATAAATTTATCGTAAATACCTTTTGAAACGAGAAAATCGATAAGATAGGGATTTTTTTTCTGAGTCGGTTAGCCAATAGGTGGGTTTTCCTGTCGAATAAAAACAACAACCGAATTCATTTGCCACTTCGTAGAGAATTTTTCCTTTAGAAGATGTACATCTTGAACCCCAGAAGGTGTGCTTCGCGTTGAAATCTCCACCAATAAGGAAAGGTGTCCTAGGACCAACCCTGTATCGGTTATATACAAAGGACATTCCAGTGGACATCAACGCTATCATGGCCACCTTTGCTGATGATACTGCAATATTGGTGCCAGATAAATCCGTTACGAAGGCTACTCAAAAATTGCAAAATGCAGTCGATAAAGTTAGTGATTGGACACAAAAATGGCGTATCAAATTAAACGAAACAAAATCGACGCATATAAACTTTACAAACAAAAACATAAACCATGTTCCAATTTTTATAAACAGTACAGCAGTACCTAACTCCAATACCGCCAAATACCTTGGAATGACCTTAGATTCAAAGCTTAAATGGAAAGAGTACATCAAAAAGAAAAGGGAAGAACTTAACTTGAAGTACAACAAAATGTACTGGTTACTAGGAAAGAACCCTGACCTATCTATCCAGAACAAACTAATGTTATATAAGCAAGCATTGAAACCCGTTTGGACATATGGTATCTAACTATGGTTCTGTACAAAGAAAACAAATGCTGAACCCATCGAAAATTTCAAAGCAAAGTCCTTCGTGGAATAATTAATGCCCCTTGGTATATAAGAAATAGCAATCTACATCGTGACCTTCAAATTGAAATGGTTACAGAAGTGAAATAACCACAATTCTCCTTTCTGTCGTGGAAGTGGTATAACTGTATTGAGTTTAGAATGTGTGTTATTGAGTGCGTTGGTCAGTAACATTTTTAATGTAAAGTCCCCAAAGCTCTTAAAATTGTCCTCTATTGCTCTTTCCTCTTGGCTGATAGCCTTGCTATAGCTTCCTAAATCTACTACATGAAGAACCTTATCGTATCCTTCGATTAGTTTTAAAATTGTGTTTAGATATGTCAATTACTGTTTAGTTATTGATATTTTCTTAATTTTAAATATTAGTCTGGTATTTATTTCGTCGCCTAACTTGATTTTTATAATACCTGTTTTTAGGATTGTCACCATTTGTTGAACGATATAATTTTGAATTTTTTTGTATCTGGGATCTGACTTTCCCCTTCTGTTTTTATTCACATAATTGTTCCTAAAATCTTCTACACTTATTCTATTTCTGTTTATAAAGTTATGTTGAATAACGTCATCTGACATACAATTATTAATAAAATCAATGGGTTTTATTTTTGTGGTAGAATGTATTGAGTTATTATAGTTTATTATAGCTTTAAAAACTTTGTCTTTTAGTTCATCCTTATTATTTCTATCGGCATTGAACAATCTCATATGTTCATTTAACGTGGAATGCAGTCTTTCTACATCTGAATTGCCTGTTTTCAAATAAGGAGTTATTAAATGTAAGCTTATATTGTTTTCCACGAAAAATTGTTTAATTATACTAATTCGTTGTCGGTTATTATTAAATTTGCGTATTTTGTTAGTTTATCTATGGTTGTCAAATACATAACATTCCTCTGTGGAAACCATTTGTCTACATGGACTATTCCATTGTGTTGCTTAGGGGTTTCTTTAAGATTAAACTTGTGTTTGATAGGGTGTCTATCGAACTTGGCCATATTGCAAATTTCACAGTTGTTTAATAATTTATTTATTTCTTTTTTGGAGATTGGGATAGTTGTACTTATCTCTTAATTCTAAGAATACTTCATTTATTCCCCTGTGGTTATTATTAAGATGCTTTTTCTCTATGGTTGATAATAATTTCCCCTTGTCAGCGACATCTCTAGAAGTGTGTTGGTTTTTAAGATTTTCAAATTTTTATTTTCTGCAAAACACTGTCTATAGTTTTCCTGGAATTTTAAAAATAAAAATTTATAATATAATTGAACAATATAGAGCCATTAAATCTTTCTCCAGTAGTATTTTTCATAATGTTAACTCAGTTGCTCTCCGGGCCTATTTTTACAATACTTCTAACTTTTTTAAACAATATTTTCATAGTAATAGATTAGGTTTAATGCTTTGTCTGTAATAGGGCTAAAATCTGCACTGTGTACGGTGTTGCAATCAAAAAGCTCATTTAAGTTTATCAATAATTGGTTTTCACTATTGGTTTTTTGATAATTTATTCTGCTCAGTCCGTCTGCTACTTCATTCTCCCTGCCTTTGATATATTTCACATTAAAATCAAATTCTGTTAATTTAATCTTCCAGCGTTTGAGTTTGCTATTTGGTTCCTTTAAAGAATTTAACCATACTAAAGGCTTGTGATCTGTTTTAATCGTAAATCTACTTCCGAATAAATACGGTGTACAATTGCGTACATATGCACCTTACGGGAAACAGACACCGCGGGAAACTCTTTATCATTGATATCAGTTTTGTTCAGCGCCGCCGAGTCAGCAGCAGTTCCCACGTATTTTAAGTTTTATGTAATAAGAGATCAGGTAATATTAGTATGCGTGTCAGCATAATTTATACTATAAAAATGAGGTGAAATAAAATTTTACGTCGGATTTGAATACGCCAACTCCAACAGAAAGATGTATTAATTTTAAACTATAACCACCCTTTCTTTGATTTATTTGAGCAAGCTATACATAAAAACGATAAGCTTGGGAATGCTCAAAAAATGCATTATCTAAAAACAAACGTGACGGGGGAAGCAGCCAAGATCATTCAGCACTCGCAGATAATGGACAGCAACTACGAGACGGCAAGGGAAGCTTTGGTAAACAGATACGAGAACACCCGAATGTTAGTGAATGCGCAAATTCAAGCATTGATTAACCAAAAGGAGTGCCAATTTGAATCTGCAGAAAATCTGAAAAGACTACACGATACTTCGATGGAGTGTGTCAATGCCTTAAAGGGACTGAACATCGATACGGAGAGTTGGGACCCTATAATACTATACATCATCTCGCAAAAACTAGACAATGAAACGAGAAAGGCGTACGAACAGTCTTTGAAAAAACCGAAAGATTTGCAACCTCTGAACAATTTTTTTACGTTCCTGGAGAACAAATTCCATGTTTTGGACAGTTTAGAAGAAAAGAAGAAGAAAGTGGATATTCAAAGGGACAAAAAACCATTTAACAATAAGCAGGGGTTCGTCAAGAATTTTTATGCAACTGTAACTCCGTTTTGCAAAGCATGCAATTGCGCGCATTGGCTTCACACTTGCAGTACATTTATTCAAATGCCAGTCAAACAAAGGAAAGAGGTTGTGCAAAAGGAAAAACTGTGTAAAAATTGTTTCAAGCCAAATCATGAAACATCAAGATGTCCGTCAGGAAAGATTTGTCAAATATGTCATCAGCGTCACCACACACTACTCCACATTTCGCACTTAGATAGGCAACCTCAACAGCCGCAAACGAATTTTTCTGCGAACAAACAACATAACAAGACATTGTTAGCAACAGCGGTGGTAAAAACCAATTGGAAAGGTTGTGATTACTTCCTTAGAGCTCTTATCGACCAGGGCTCTCAGTCTTCCTTCATCACCGAAGAAGCAGTACAGCGACTGCAACTACAACGGAAACGAGCAAATGCTTCCATTACTGGCTTAGGAGCAACGCATGCAGGAACGGCAAACAGTAAGGTTGATCTACAAATTCAGTCCATATATCCGTCAGAATTTCAAACATGGAGAGAATTCTTAGTACTAAACAAGCTTACAAGGGTACTACCGGAAGAATCCTTTACAACTAACGATTGGGATCATATTAAACATTTACCCTTGGCGGATCCATCATACAACAAGAAAGCGGCCGTAGATATGCTGATTGGAGCTGATGTGTTCCAGGATATAATTCTTGAAGGGGTGATTAAAGGCAACCACGGCACCCCAGTCGCTCAAAACACGCAATTAGGTTGGATATTGTCTGGAAGTATTCAACATCACTCGAAGGCAAATGAAGCAACGGTTTGCTTAATATCGAACACAGAGTTAAACGATCAACTTAAATCATTTTGGGAAATAGAAGAAGTACATGAAGAAAGAGGTCTCACTGAAGAAGAAGCTCGGTGCGAAGAGATATTCAGGGCAACACACAAGAGGGACGAAGCTGGAAGGTACATTGTTCGACTACCGTTCAAAGAAGACACATGCAAGTTGGGCGAATCAAAAGACAGAGCGCTAGCTCGATTTCTTGAGATGGAGAAAAAATTTATGCGAAATAAGCAACTTTATGATGACTATGTACAATTCATGAGGGATTACATTGAGCTCGGACACATGAAAGAAGTCAAACCAACATCGGTTATGAAATCAACGAAAGAAGTGTATTACATACCGCACCATGCAGTCATCAAGCCAGATAGCTCATCAACCAAGGTTCGAGTTGTCTTTGACGCGTCGTCACGAACGAGTTCAGGAGTAAGCCTAAATGACACAATGCTTACAGGTCCAGTTATACAACAGGATTTATACTCTATACTAGTGCGATGGAGAAAACATAAAATTGCATACAGAGCGGACATTGAAAAAATGTACCGCCAAATACTAGTGGCTCACGAAGACAGAGACTTTCAGCGTATATTGTGGAGAGAAAGCCCAACACAAAATATCAAGGAATATCGGTTAAACACCGTGACTTACGGAACCTCATCAGCTCCATATCTGGCGATAAAAAGACTTCAACAACTCGCGTGCGATGAAAAGGAGAAATTTGAAATAGCTTCAATGATAACTGGCCAAGATTTCTACGTTGATGACTTACTTTCGGGAGCGGACACATTAGACGCAGCAGTAGAGGCACAACAGCAATTGATACAACTCATGGCGAGCGGAGGATTCAGACTACGCAAATGGTCTTCAAATACAAAAGCCATTTTGAGAAATATAACATCAGAAGATCAAGAGCAAGGAAGATTCAAAATAAATGGCTACGACCCGATTAAGACCCTGGGAATATACTGGCGACCGGAGTCCGATACTTTTGAATTCAAAGTTAATATTGCAACAGGGAATAAAAATCTGACAAAAAGAGTAATTATGTCAGAAACAGCTAGGCTATTTGACCCATTGGGCTGGCTAGCTCCAATTATAGTAAGAGCAAAGCTAATCCAACAACAGCTCTGGAAGTCGGAAAAAACTTGGGATGAAATACTTTCGGATGAAAACGCTCACGAATGGAAGGTATTCAGAAGCCAACTGTCTTGCATAGAAGAAATTAAAATACCACGATGGATCCAATACGAATCAAAACACCGCATAGAATTACATGGATTTTGTGACGCATCGGAGAGGGCATTCGCAGCCGTGATTTATACAAGAATTACAACTGTTTCTGGAGAAATTATCACAAGATTACTATGTGCTAAGACAAAGGTAGCACCAATTAAGAAGATATCGATACCGAAACTCGAACGTTGCGGAGCAGTCCTGCTGGCAAAATTACTTGAAAAAACCAAGGCCAAATTAGAAATAAAGGATCTGGAAATACATGCATGGACAGACTCATCAATAACATTAGCATGGATCACCGGAAACCCTAACAAATGGAAGAGCTACGTAGCGGCCAGAGTTACGATAATAACCAAATTAGTAAGCTCAGACAAATGGCATCATGTAAAGGGTAAGGACAATCCAGCGGATTGTGCATCTAGAGGACTATGGCCTTCAGAACTCAACGCACACTCAATTTGGTGGACAGGTCCACCATGGCTAGCGCAGGCACAGGTGAACTACACTGACTCCACAACTCACAGCACCAACGAGGAAGTTAAGAAACAGCACACAAAAACCTTCACTTTAATGGTGGAACCAGATGTCGTAGAAAAATTGCTGTCGCAGTATAGCACAATTAGGCGAATAACAAGAATACTCGCGTTTTGTAAACGATTTGTGCACAACTCACGATCATCAAAAAATAAATTGCGGGGACAAATCACATGTCAAGAAATTGAAAGCGCTGCGAGGTAGTTATACGACACGTACAGCAGACAACGTTCAAGGATGAGGTCGTCAACTTAAAGAGAGGAAGGGAAATTGACAGGAAGAGTAAACTTCGGTGCCTCAACCCATTCCTGGATGAGAACGAGGTGATGCGAGTAGGATGACGATTGGCGAAAGCAGAACTATCATACTCGCAGAAACATCCCATAATCATCCCACATTCCGGGTATTTGACTACCATGTTGATAGACGAGGCCCACAAAACCACCTTACATGGAGACTACGCTCTTTCCCATGCACATCTACGGCAACAATACTGGATTCTGAGTGGTCTAAGTGCAGTCAAACAACGAGTCCGTAGATGCACTACATGTTTTCGACACAGATCGTCAACGAGAACTCAAATGATGGGAAATCTGCCACAACCGAGAGTGTCCAAAGCCAGACCATTTTTAAATACCGGAATCGACTATGCAGGACCTATAGATATCAGGACAGCGAAAGGAAGGGGAAACAGATTCAGATTAAGGTTTTTATTGTTTAGTCGTTCTATTTACAAATTGGCTTAAAACTAGACTTATTACTATAAATTTAATGTTGGCTCAACAATAGGGGCCCAACGTATATCTACTGGCTAGTTTGCTAAGGTTTTTTTTTTTTTTTTTTAAAAAAACCTATATTAATGGCTACTTAATCTATTACATGAATATTTTATATAAGAGAATATATTTGGAAAGTTTTTTTTTTTTTGTTAAATAAAGAAATATATTATTAAGGGGACTATCCCCGGTAATAGGCCTTGTCTGCAAGCTGGTAGAACGGTGTTTCTTCGTTGTTCATTATGTCTTCAAATCTTGAATCGATGATTGCTCGTGCACTCAGGTATCGGTGGCTTGGATCGATCTGCTGTCGGATGTAGTCTTGTATTTCCTCGTTAGGGTGGTCAACAAGATTTTGCAGGAGTCTACTTGAAAGTTGAATCATATACTGGTCGATTGGGCTCACACCGGCGTTCTCGTAAAGAAAAGCCTTAGGGTGGTACTTCCTTGTGATTGGGTTTCGCCACAGTCGTGTACAGATTCGAAGGACCTTCCGTTCGAATATTTGAATCTTCTTCATGGTGGTGGGCGATATGGTGAACCATATGGGGCAGCCATATGTGATAACTGGTCTTATCAGCTGCTTGTATACGAGCAGTTTAGTCTTCTTGCTGAGCCCATTTCTCTTTCTGAGTAATGGGTGGACTAAATGCAACGCATAATTGGCCCTCCTTAGGATGATTTCAGCGCGAGGATTAAACTTAAACCTCTCGCTGAAATTGATTCCAAGATATTTGGTGGTTTGCTTGGTTCGCACCTCGGCGTTATCTGGAAGAGAAATCCGTATGTTGTGGCAGCGAGTTGCGAACGCTCGGCGTCCCCTCGTAGCTGTCACTGGATTTCTGAAGCACATTAGTTCCGTCTTGCTGCTGTTGATTTTGATTCCCCATTTGAGGTAATACTCCCAAAGATTTTTGACGTGGGTTTCAACTCTCCTAGCTGCTATTTCCGGGGAAAGCGAAACAGCGTAAGTGATGGAGTCATCCGCATACAGCATTGTTCTGGTCCTTGCTGCATTCAGTGGTTGGTCTGCAGTGAAGATGTTGAACAGTATTGGTCCAAGCCTTGATCCCTGGGGCACTCCAGCGTTGATTCGTTTTATTGAAGTCTTTGCTTGATGTACCTGTACATAAAAAATTCTCTGGGTTAAAAAATTGAAAATTAATCTTACCAGATAATTGGGGAAACCAAAATGAATTAGCTTGAAAACCAGTCCTTTGGTCCAAACGCTGTCGAAGGCTTTCTCTAAGTCTAGCAGGCAGGCTACGGTAGTCTCTTTTTTGTTCAGGCCATGGGTGACATCGCTATGTAGCTTGAGCAGAGGGTGAATAGGAAGGGGAAACAAATCATATAAATATAAATATATATATAGCCGTATTTATATGCTTGGCAACAAAGGCAGTTCATCTCGAAGTTGTTAGCGACTTAACAGCAAATACTTTCATAGCAGCTTTTAAGAGATTGTGCGCCAGGAGAGGACATGTGGGACACCTATACAGTGACAACGGTACGAATTTCGTGGCTGCAAACAAAATTCTTCAGCTAAATGCAAGGGAGGCGAAAGAGTACAACGATGAAATATGCGAGGCATTAACAACTTACCATACGGAATGGCATTTCATACCCCCAGCGGCACCCCACTTTGGTGGCCTATGGGAGGCAGGAGTGAAGTCTGTTAAACACCATCTCAAGCGAACTATTGGTGAGCACAAGTTGACATACGAAGAGATGTCTGCACTATTAAGTCAGATCGAAGCATGCTTAAACTCAAGACCTCTCTGTCCAATTTCAACCGATCCTGATGAAGTAGATGTCTTGACGATAGGTCATTTCCTGATAGGAACAACCTTACTGGCACCCCCGGAAAAGCATAGACTCAATGAAAGGGAAGGTTTAGTGACGCGATGGCAACTGATAGAACGATTACAACAACATTTCTGGAAAAGATGGAGTTCAGAATATATAACGACACTGCAACAACGTCCGAAATGGACAACAAAGAACGAGAATCTTAAGGCTGGCAACATTGTTTTGGTGAAGGACGAACAACTTCCTCCAACAAGATGGATGTTTGGAAGGATACTAGAGACACATGCTGGAGAAGATGGTCTGGTGCGTGTAGTAACCATCAAAGCAAGGAACAAGATCTACAAAAGAACAGTCACTAAGATCTGTCTGCTCCCAATAAGCGATAACGAAGAACAAAGCGAAAAACAAGATGACAGTAAACAGACTGATCAGCTTACCACAACAACCTGCTTGTCAACATGTCCATGGTCGGAACCTGTAAACCAAAGTCAACCGATAAAACTGCCAGACGAAATTCAGAGTAACAATCCAGAAAGGAAGAAAAGGTTGAAGGACGGCCCCTGTTTACAAATTCTGTACACTGTTGGTGATAATAGCATTAGGCAGAAGATGTGCAACGGCATTAGATACAGAACCTGAAGGTTTCAAGGTTACACCGTTTAGAAATTGCCCGGGAATCTACTTTGAAAAAATTGGAAACATTAACCTCATAGTTAATGACTGGAAGATAATCGCATATTATGATCTGACCAACTACTGGCGGGAACTTTCAGGATTCGAAAAACTGATTAACGAAATGAACGAATTCTGCAAAATGAAAGCCGCTGATGCACTGACACACCACATAATTCAACAATTTAACCACCAACTGGCCATTATAAAGGGCAATAACTACCTCCTATTAAAACAAGGAGCTGGAAAAGAGCCAGCTACCAGAATGAAACGATCACCGTTTGACTTCGTTGGAACTGTTGCGAACAAGCTTTTTGGGGTTTTAGACGAGTCGTATGCGGAGCAATACGAGCAGCAGATTCAGCAAACACGATTGAATGAGAACCATCTACTCACGCTGATAAGGAACCAAACATCGATCGCAGAATCAACCAGCAACATCTTGCTGAAAAACACACAAGCCGTGACTGCACAACTCCAAGTATTTCACAACAACCTAGAAAACTTGAAAAGCTATGTAACGCAAACTAGCAACCAGACGGCGTCAGAACAGAAGTTCTTAGCCATATCAACTTATACCACGTTAGCAATGGTAAATTATCAGCAGGTTCAAAATTCGTTATTGGACGTTCTAACGGATCTTCATCACGCTAAAGTAAATCCGCTTATAATTACGCCAGACCAACTTCGCGCACAGCTAGAGTTGATAAGAAAGCACCTACCTCCACAGCTGTCCGTCGCAGAAGACCGAACAGATTCGAATCTGCTAGCACTTTACAGGCTGCTAACAGCAAGGGCCCGAATAACCCAGCAAACCATCATATTCGACATAAGACTTCCGCTAATCAAGTCAGAAGACTATGAAATGTTCAAGGTTATACCAGTACCGACACCCCACAAAAATGAGTCTTCATTGAACCATCATTAGACTACTTAATAGTCAACTTACTGAGAGAGTCATACAACAGAATGGCAAGGGAGGAGCTCAACAAATGTATGAAAATCAGCGACAGATACTTATGCCAACAACAACATCCCATGTTTAATCGCCAATCCAACGTCAGCAGATGTGAAATGGACTTGCTCACCCACACCACGAACTTATCACCGTTCTGCAAGCTACGAAGCATAAGCCCATCTCCTGTGTGGATCCAGCTAAATAACGGAAATAGTTGGATATACGTTTTGGACAGAAAGTACACCTTTAACATAATCTGCGGAAGACGGATTCTAGAAGTCTCACTACAAGACGATGGCATTTTAACATTAGAGTCAAACTGTATTCTTAAACAGGACACGATGAGCATAACAGCTTACGAAAGGATGTCCAGCAAACTTAATACAGCTTTCATTCCGGCCACAAATATCACGGAAATATTATCAGACGACCCAAGAAATGTTTCAAGACCATTGGTCATCTCACATCCCAGTCTCAAGAGTAACAAGAGTACGACACACTAAACAAACGGATAGCAGATCTCCAAAACAGCGAGGAACTACCAGTTGATTCAACGGCTCACCACGTGCACTACAGCATTTCCTACAGCCTGATTGGCGGATTATTCATCACCATCGTGGCATATATAGTGTGGCAGCGTAAAAGGAAAAGAACTATACTGGCACCACAGGCCCCAGTACCTGCTTCAAGGCGGTTCACAACATCGGACTTTAACATATAAGTCTGTTCGGCCCGGCAGAATGTACAATTGCGTACATATGCACCTTACGGGAAACAGACACCGCGGGAAACTCTTTATCATTGATATCAATTTTGTTCAGCGCCGCCGAGTCAGCAGCAGTTCCCACGTATTTTAAGTTTTATGTAATAAGAGATCAGGTAATATTAGTATGCGTGTCAGCATAATTTATACTATAAAAATGTGTGAAATAAAATTTTACGTCGGATTTGAATACGACAACTCCAACAGAAAGGTGTATTAATTTTAAACTATAACCACCCCCCTAGTGGTAAGGTGGTCTTAGTTAGACATAATAATATATCAACAAAATACTTTGTGGCCCAGACTATGGCCAAAAGTTCTTTCTCAATGGTACTATATCGTTGTTCATGACCATTAAGAGAGCGACTGAATTAACTATGGCAATTGCCCTACTATTTTGCATCAAGACTGCACCTAATGCATAATTGCTTGCGTCCGTGATAAGTGTAAAGTTTTTGCTGAAATCTGAATGTACTAAGATCGGGTCATTCTTTATCAGTTCCTTAAGTTTGTTGAAAGCTTCTATATAATCTCTATCCTTTGAGTTTTTTTTTATATACTTTGTTGGGTGGTGAGCAATTCTGGAATAGTCTTTAGTAAATCGTCTGTAATATCCTGTTATTGTTTCTGATTTTTATATAGGGAAGCTGCCTAAGGCGGTCCCCGAAAAATTTCCCATTTCCATCGGCTCCATTCTACTGGCTCTATTGATTCGACTATTTCTCGAGTTTCTAGAATTCTGACTATTTCTATAGCTGTTCCCTGATCTCTGATATTCGTTCTGATGCTGGCCCTGATCTTGGTTCCTATTTGGGTACCGATAGTTCTGATTTCCATTACGGATTTGATTTCTATTTGAGTATTGCTTTTGGTTTTGATTTGAGTTATGAAATTGGTTTCTATTCAAGTATTGGTTTTGATTCGAGTTATGAAATTGGTTCTTATTCAAGTATTGGTTTTGATTCGGGTTATTTTGCCCACTATAGCTATAATCAGGCCATATAATTCTGATGTCTATCTTGTAAAATAATATGGAAAGCGTCTTCCAGCTTATCTGGATTTCTGCTAAAAATCATTGATTTGGTAGGCTCAGGCAAATTTTCCCTAAAAATTTGTAATACTATTCTGTTAACTTCTTCATTTATGAATGTTCCCTCTCCATTCGTTAATATTCTATTGTGTATTCTAGCCGTTAGTCTCTTTATCTCTGAATAATACTGTTCTATTGTTGAAGATATCCTATAAATTTTTAACCTATCCATTAATTTTGTACTACTTTCCTTTTCCCCATAATTCTTTATTAGTACTTCTTTGAGTTGTTCCCAATTTGTTAGTATTCCGTGGTTATGTAAGACTGGCCTTGTTTGTCCAACACATTTATTTCTCAAATAATCAAAAAGTATTCTTTTGGAATCTGCATCAAAATGATTTAACTGTGGAATAACATTTTCTATTTGGTTGATAAAATCTGGTAAATGGTTTTGATCACCGTCGAAAGGCACTATGTTTTTTATGCAATTAAGCATGAAATTGAAAGCCTCGACTGTTACATGATTCATTTTAAAAATTATAGGAAAACAGCCCTTTCTAATTAAATTACCTAACACTTATTTCAGTATTTGCGTGTAACTTTGCCTAAAATATGTACGTTTGTTTTTTTTTTAATAGTTATTTCTTTTCGTGCACATTTCACAATTTAATATAAAATGTTTAAAACAACTTAAAATATAAATACCGACTTCTCTCCTTCGTTGCGGTTTTGCTTTTTATTTATCTTCTTGATCGTTGCTGTTGCCTTTTTTTTCCTCTTGGTCGTTGCGTTTTTGTTTATTTTTCTGTTTATCCTCGTCGCCAGTTGGATGCTAAGTTGCACATCTTTTTTTTTTAATACTGTAACATGCGAGCTACGGCTCGAGTAGATAAAACAATTATTCTGTGAAATTTATTTCTTTATTTTCTAGTCTATAGAACAATTCAAGTTCACACTATACTAGTCTTCGCAAATTCTTTTCTTACAAGGTCTCTTTCCTCTCAAATCACTTTATCTCCTTTCAATTACTTAATTCACAAATCCAAACTAATTACTTTTTCTTGTTCACTCTCAACTTTCAATTTATCACCAAATTACAACTTCGCCCATTATCACTTTTCCAATCTCTTCGCCACGGTTCTAAACCAACTGTGTCTTTTTGATCGCCATCTGTCCTTATATAGCAGAAGTTTCTGATAGCCAGAAACTTCTAGCAAATTCTTCGACCACTGGAACAAGAGAAATAATTCTTGCAGTTATAATTCCCTTTTATCCCTGATATTATTCGTCTCTTTCGTTGACATGAGCTGTGGAGACTTCGTCCCAGACACGAACCTCGAATGAAAGGACAGTTCGAACCAAAATTCTGCCAGAATGGAAAGTCACTTCGGAATTTGCTGCATAGACATAGGAGCGTAGTTATTATTATGCTACAATACAATCAAAATGAACATAATAATTTTTAATTTGAAACAACTTTATTGTTGTTAAGTGTACTGCTGAAGTTGAACCGAAACTGCGAACTGGAAAAAACTGAAGGGTGAAAACATCGTATACCTCGCGTACATGAACAGACATCTAAAGTACGTGCAGGAATGTGCTTACGTAGCACATTCTGAACTGCTCCAGAAACCGGCGCGTCGTGTGCTGATCTTGTTGCTGCTATTGTTGTTGCTGATGTCTTTGACGATCTCAGCAAATGCGCATCGGTACAGATAAACTGTACTGAGCATGAGGGGTATTATATGTCACTATATTCTAGCCCCTGTCCCGAAGGGGGACAGGCATCCGAGAGTAAAACTATCATGAGAAGTTTCTCTCAATCGTAAAATTGCCCTTCGGAAAAGGCATAAAACTGTAGGTCCCAGCCATTCATGAGACGCACAGCACGAATGGCAAAAATATTATTATTATTATTAATCACACAAGGACTAGTGTGCACATTAATGCTTTTTATGTCGGTAAAACCTTTCCGCTTGGGCGCTAGCCTTTTCTGGATTTTATTGTTATGCTTCTCAAGGCTCTCCTCTACCAGAATACGCGCAGAACCTTTCAACGTCTAGGGCCATTCGACTGTCACTTTTGTCCCCGACCGAAGGGTCTTCGCACATCAGGAGTAATGTACTTAAGACCGCTTCTTATTTTGTGGGTATTCATCATGAGACCCTTATGAATCCATTTATTATTGAGCTGACCACTCGGACTGAAGGATCAAAGACCAACAGGAATATCGTGTAATCTAGTAGTTGTTATAGGCGTCCACACAAGAGAAGACTAATGCTTGTCTGTCCGTCAGACTTGGTTTGAAGTGAGGAGTGTGTTTCTCCCTTCACGCGAGTATTTATGTCATTCAGACTTGGTTTGGTAACCTAAGTTCTTAGAGTACTAGCTGCCTTCCAGTTTCGAATTCTGGTGTATTTCTGTATCATTCATAGTTTAGTCCCACAACTAAACTCTCAGTCGGGTTCATTGCCCACGAGAGAATAGTATGTGGTATGAAGGGGATGATTGTGGTTGATTTTCAAAAAATAGAAAAGAAACCCTTACGATTATACTGAGAGTCAGTTGTCTGTCTGTCACAACCTCATAACTTTTGAACCATTTGACATAGAAATTAGAATTTGGGTCAGAAATCAACTTTTCTAATCTGCAGATTGTAAAATATTGGAAAAGTAAAAAAAAAAACAATAAAGTTTTGGAGGTTAAAGTGAAAGTTTAGTCCTTAAGTGTCATTGGTTTTAAGGATGTGGACTAAACTTACCTCTTTAACTCATCTAAAAGAAAATTATTGTTTTCGTGAAAAAATTCAATCTCGAGATTTCGATCAATACTAGCATTCTATAATAGGGAAACTCAAAAAAAGGTGTAATGTATTAGTAATTCTCTTACATGCTAAGCTGTGTATTATACTAGTTTTTCTCTTATATTATAAAACGATTGTCATAGATGAGTTGAGTAGTGTTATATGATATATGATAGTTTATGTGAATATTTTGTAAGGCAGTATAGAAACTAAAGTCAAATAAAGAACGATTTCAACAGAAATTTCAATCTGAGGTTAGTCAACCCGGAGCTTTTGTAAGCGCACGTCGTGTTCCTACTCAGAGTTCTTAGACTTTAATCCCTCGTTTTTCGAATAGTTTTGCTACCAAGATTTATAAGCGCGCGAGAACGCCTAATTCCGAGGACAATCCTATGTCCTCGGATAAAAAATCCAAAATCTTGTCGAAAATGGTTTCAAAGAAAAAAGACCCAAGGGCAAACTATTGGAGCCCACTCCAATGTTTACCCGATAGTAACAGTGAGGAGATGGACCAAATTGTGTCTCTGAATAAATCTCCAAATAAAGTTAAATTCCCACCACCAATTAAACTATTGCAAAAAACCTCTGATTATGTGCATAATTTCATGAAAAACCTTAATATCTCAGACTATTCTATAAAAAAAATTTCTATTGGTATAAAAATCATGTGCGAATCAATTAAATCTTACAGTGCCGTGCTCAGTAAACTAAAAGAAGAAAATTGTCAATACTTCTCACATGACCTTAAAGGTGAAAAAGCTTTTAAAGTAATTTTGTTTGGTTTAGGCGCACTCGATGTTAGTTTATTAAAAGACGAATTAATCAATCGCGGTCTTAAGTGCAAAGAGGTGAAAATTGTTAATAAGAAATACGATCATTATTCGGACACTTTCTATATTGTTTCACTTGAAAGTGGATCTGTAAAATTATTTGACATTAAAAAAAATATACGCTCGATTTTCCATACGCAAGTCAACTGGAGTTTTCAACAAAAACAAAAGAATAAATTAACGCAATGCAGAAACTGTCAAATGTTCGGCCATGGCGAGAGAAACTGCCATATCAAAACATACTGCTCAAACTGCGCTGGTCCCCATAAGACAGATGAATGCATGAATGCTGGTGTTCTCAAGTGTGCAAACTGCAGTGAGAACCATAAATCCACCGACAGTGCATGCATGAGCCGAAATCGATATCTAGAAATGAGAGCGAAAATTGCAACCAAAACAAATCGTTCTAAATCTCGCTCTCAGCCAAAGCTGAATAACACTGCAGTAAATGTAAATACTAACCCCATTAACTACATGTCAGTGAACGATTTTCCCGCTCTACCTCAAAGTAGTAGAGTTTTCCCTTTTACCAGTGGTTCATGCTCGCTATGTAGAAAATCTAGGTATAGAGGTAAGGCTGGATAATGGTAGGGCAATCAAAATTATTTGTGTCTATTTTCCTGGTGGTAATTCATCTGCTGAAAAAAGACAACATTTGAACACCGATTTAAGGAAAATGTTAGCGATAAACGAAGACTATATCATTGGAGGTGACTTAAATTGTAGACATGAATGCGTTGGTAACTTACTGTCAAGTCTGTCAAATGTGTTTCCGTTCTCTATATTGTTTCCGTCTAGTCCTACATATATTCCATCTGGTTCGAGAGGTCTCCCATCTACACTCGACATCTTCATAACCAATTCACCTAGTTTACTCTCTCAGCCGGTTGCGATAAACGAACTTAGTTCGAACCACGCTGTATCTCAGCACCTCGGTGACACAGCCACCAACGCTCTGGTAAACGAAGCCTATGGAAGGGTTTATCTCCAAAGCTGTGACCCATCCCCAGATGAGTATGTATCTCGAATAGAAGTCGAGGACGTGTTGAAAAGTTTGCGATTGATGGTATTAAAAACCTGTATCTCAAGCAATTACCAAAATCAGGGACACGATTTTTAACTTTTCTGATGAATGCATGTTTAAAGCTTCAGTACTTTCCGAATGCCTGGAAAATTGCCAAAGTGGTACCGATTCTGAAGGCTGGGAAGCAAATTCAAAATCCAGATAGTTACAGGCCGATAAGTCTACTTAGTTGTCTCAGCAAAGTTTACGAAAAACTACTTAGAAAGAAACTTGTGACATTTATTGATGACAGACGTATCTTCCCTGATGAGAAATTTGGGTTGAGGGGTTACCACAGCACATCTCATCAAGTGCTTAGAATATGCCAGCATGTCAAGAGGAACCGTGCGCTAGGCAAATCTACCGGTTTAGTACTGCTCGATATTGAGAAAACTTTTGACTCCGTTTGGCACAATGGGATTGTGTACAAAATGATTGACTTCGGTTTTCCTCTGTATTTAGTCAAAACTATACAAAGTTTCTTGACTAATAGACGGTTTAGAGTCTACGTCAATGGCAAAGCATCGTCTCTACAGCACGTTTACGCAGGGGTGCCCCAGGGCTCAGTTCTCGGTCCAGTGCTTTACAATGTTTACACCTCTGACTTTCCAAGGCTCCCAGCATGTGAAACGCTAATGACACAGGCATATTTTCATCGCATGAGTTTAGTATCAATATTGAGACTAACCTCCATGCGATTAGAATATTAGTCGATTATTTCAATAAGTGGAAAATAAAGTTTAATGCCGGAAAAGTGCAATCAATCTTTTTCAGCCGAAAAAGAAAGAGTTGCTGTCTGCCGAACAATCCGCTTAACGTGTGTGGTATAAGAGTCGAGTGGAAACCTAGTGTTAAGTATCTTGGAATTCATCTAGATGAAAAACTGACCTTCAAAGAACACATTTCCAACACCATTAATAAAGTAAATATTGCCATCAAGATGCTTTATCCATTTATAAACAGGACGTCAATGCTAAGCAGCTTCAACAAAATAGTAATCCACAAAGTAGTATTTCAAGCAATACTACTTTATGGATGCCAAACGCAGAACATGCGGAACTTGGGGAAATTGTGCAACAAGTCACATAAAGAAGCTACAAGTGTCGCAAAACAAACTGCTGAAAATGATGCTTAACCTATCCAGATACCATTCTACCTTTTATCTTCATTTTCAATCGAATGTTGAACTGATCTCCGATAGAATCATTAAGTTGACAGACAATTTTTTACAAAACTGTGCTTTTTCAGATAATCCTCTCATTCATATTCCTCCTCTTGTTCCAATTCATGTATCTATTTATTTATTTATCTTATCATATATTCATTTATTTATAATTATATACTTATTCATAATTTATTTATTTATGTATGTATTTGTTTTATTTATTTATTTTTTTATATATTTATTTATTTATTTTTTTTAAATTTATTTATTTACTTATTTATTATTAAATTTATTTATTTATTTATTTATTTATTTATATACTTATTTATTTATTTTTTCATAAATTTATTTATTTATTTACTTATCTATTTATTTATTTATTGATAAATTTATTTATTTATTTATACTCTGTTACTTTGTGTTTTTATCTTATTATATACATATACACTATTATTTATTTGTTTAATTATTTAATTATGTACTTTTTTTTGTTGTATTCTTCATATTGAAGGTTTTTCGTAGTTTCCTTCAGAGCAAATTATTTTTTTTTTTCATTTTCCCTTTATTTTATAGTTCTAAAAGATAATGTTTCAGTTGAAAGATACAAAATTAGATATCGAATCTCTGAATGTAAATTGTGTGGCAACAACCTTAATGTGAATTTTAGTACGAAAATGAAAGATATCTATCTATTAAATCTGAGGTAATATGGACGTCTGCAATAAGACTGAGTACCCAGTTTTTCTTTAAAAAATCGAATAACGGAACTTCACTTATTAGCGGATTTATATAAATTGGCCATATCTCAGTTACGGCTTAGACAATTTTTTTCATAATTGATACCCAAGTCATTTTGAACACATGTGTGGACATGGCATTAAAAATTTGGACATATGAAAAAAAAAGAAGTTGTTTAGCCTTGTAAAGTTGTTTCTACATTTATAGGCATAGTTTCGAAAAAACTATTATTTTCAATCCACCCTACTACCCAATGGTTAAACAAATAGATTATGTAGATGCTTTTAGTGCAATATGGTTTATGTGGATGCCATTATGTAGAATTATCACATATCTCTACCGTTTTGAGGTCCTTAATTATATAAGTACTTATGTAATGGACTCTCCCTAAGTCGAATTTCTCTCTAACTCGAATTTTTTCGCCATATTTTAGCATTCCCCTCAATTTTCCATACAAAAACATCCTCCAAGTCAAACTCCCTCTAAGTCGAAACTCCCTCTAACTCGTACACATTCTCTCGATTCTTGGTCTCTTTTTTCACCCCTTAAGTCGAATTTTTGTCTGAAAAAAAACAAAATAAAAAAAAAATACCCTCTCACAATTCGTATTTGGTTATATAATATAACTACGTAAACATCAAGTACCTACACACTTCAACACCCTAAAAATCTGTAGCATCGCGTATGCCATCATCGTAAGTGCGTTGTGTTTCCACCTACCCATATCCAATACATAATACGTCTAGGTACCTACCTAAAAAGATACAATTTGTACAAAAATTGCAGGGCCAAAAAAAAACAATGTTATCCTTTTCCTTGTGTTGTTCGTTGGATTCAAAACAGTTTTTATTTCAAAGCAATGGAAATCTATCTAGAAAAAAGGATCTTGTTTTAGTGAAATTCCAGTTGGTATTCGAAAATCAGTTGATTCTAGGCAGTTCAACAGAGCTGATGCAGTTATTCTGTGCAAGTTGGTAGTAAGATCAATTAAAAAAATTGTAAGTTACATGTTACGGAATTACATATTGCAAAGTAAACCGTGTGGTCAAAAGTTTTGTTTATTTAAAATGTATTGATTTTAGCTTTAAGGCAATAAGGCGTTGAGTTGGAACAGAAGATCTAAACAACAATAAATTAAACTTTTAAGGGATTACATCATCAGATTGGAAGGTAGGTGATTGTATTCTATATGTGAGGGAGCATCTATTTTTTACAAATGAATACGTACAAACTTTTACAGATAAATTATGGCAAAAAGAAAATTGAAAACATTCGATCTTGGCACGAAGAATCGCCTAATTGAAGAAATTGAGAAGGGACTTAAAACCAAAATTGTTGAAGTTGTTGATATTCCTCGTAGTACACTTTCATCGATATGGGGTGCAAGAGAAAAATTATTTAATCAAGTTAATTAATCAAGTAAAGCGGAACAAAATCTGTGAGTATGAAAGTGTTGACAAAGCCGTTTTCAAGTGGTTTGAGTGTATGCGTGCCAATAATTTACCAGTAAGTGGTCCAATCATAAAAAAACAAGCTCTGGAATTTACAAGCAGCTCAGCTTGGCTGAGCAAATTTAAAACCAGGCACAGCATTCTTGGCAAAGTTTTATCAGGCGAAAGCGTTTCTGTTGACAAAACAAAAGCTGATGAATGGAAGCAACAGTTATCAGAGGTTGTCAGAGGATTCAAACCGGAAGTCATTTTTAATGTCGATGAAACCTTGGCTTTTAAGGGTGAAAAATGTTTTGGAGGCAAACACAGCAAAGAAAGAGTGACATGTCTTATAGGATCCAACATGACAGGATCAGAAAAATTAAAACTCTTAATTATCGGCAAGAGCAAAAATCCACGCTGTTTTCAAAAAATAAAATCTTTGCCGGTGGATTATGTACCCAACCAACGGTCTTGGATGACGGCAGATCTTTTTACGAGTTGGCTTTTGAAGCTCGAAGCAAAATTTGCAAGATCAAAGCGAAAGGTCTTACTTATCATCGATAACTGCCCAGCTCTCCCTAAACAAGTAAAATATAAATTAAAGTTTATAAAGCTTGAGTACTTCCCACCCAACATGACTTCAATAGTTCAGCCAATGGACATGGGAATAATACAAAATTTTAAAGTAAACTATAAGCGCTGTATACTAACAAAAACCTTAAGGATTTGGGAAACCAAAAAAGAAGATTACAAAATATCGCTTCTAGACTGTGTACACTATAAGCGCCGTATACTAACAAAAACCTTAAGGATTTGGGAAACAAAAAAAGAAGATTACAAAATATCGCTTCTAGACTGTGTACGGGAAGTTTCAGGAGCATGGGTAGAAGATGTAACTACATTAACGATTGAAAATTGTTTTAAAAAGGCCGGGTTTAGAGACGAGACGTGGGACGAAGAAGATGAAATTCCGCTCAATTTACTTAGATCTGAGAACAAGGACGCCCATGAAATCGAGCAAAGTTAACAGAAGCGAACAAGTTAACAGAAGCGAATTATAATGTTGCAGATGTTAATTGGAAAGACTTTATGGAAGTCGATGACGGTATCGTTGCTACCGAAGTACCTGACAATCAGTCTGTTTTGGAAGAAATAATTAATGCTGAAAATAACGCAAACGAAAGTGAAAATGAAGAAGAACCCGAGCTAATTAACATAGAAATGCCAGGAAAAACGAGAACGCGATTGAAATGCTGCAATCTGCAATAGAATTGACTAACCAAGTACCAGATGAAGTTCAAAACTGTCTTTTTAAACTAGAGTAATTTTTTAAAAAAACAAACACTCCACCTGTGATGGCCCAATCAAAAATAACAATTTTTTTTAAGTAAAGTTATTGAAATAAGATTCTGACGATATAATAATGAATTTATGTGCCTTATTTTAATTTTAATTTAGCAAGAACATGTTTTTTATTTATTTTATTTCATTATTTTATTTTTATTTTTATGAACTCTGTGTCCTTATTTAATTTAAACCAATCAAGAAGCTATTTTTTTTTTTTTTTTTTGTTAACTTTTTTAAATTATGTTATCCTTTTTTTTTATTAAATAAACGCTTTAAAACAAAAAAAAATTGTTTCTCTCTCTCCAAAACTCCCTCTAACTCGAACAAATCATGGTATCCCGTGGAAATTCGACTTCGGGGGAGTCCACTGTATGTATATATAAAGGGTCCATCTGCTGGTTTCTTTTTAAAATTGCTATAACCAAAAATCCGTTCAATATTTTTTGAAAGTTTTTTATTTTATTGATTACTTTTAAATGGCTGCCACGACTGGCTTGGCAATAGCCCATTCTGTCAACCCAATTTTGCAGTTTATTTTCGATGGTTCAGGGCTTAAGTGGCTGAATCGTTTCTGGATTGTCGTCATAACATCGGTCTTTAACGGTACCCCACAAAAAAAGTCCAACGGCTTCAAATCGTAGCTCAGCGGAAGCCAAGCAATATCAACAATTATTATTATATTATTGAACTTAGTGCACGAAAAATCGATTGTAGGACGGCTTGTATGGCACGTAACGCCGTCTTGTTGGAACCAGAGATCGTCCAAGTTCATTTCCTCAGTTTCTGGTAGAACAAAAATTGGTTATCATTATTTGTAGCGTTCTCCGTTGACCGTCATGTTGTTGCCATCTTCATCTTCGAAGAAAAATGTGGCAATAATGCCGCGATTCCAAAAACCACACCAAACAGTCACACGCTGAGGATTCACTTTTCTACGATTACGTGTGGAGAGCGACACAAGGATAACTTGTGTTATCAATTAGCATGAGTGATGTTTATTCTAAAGTGTTCTCCGCACATTCCAACGAAATCCGTCTTAATGCAACATTTATTTGTATACATGTGCTTACAATATTCAATTGAGTTGCAAATTAAATATGCTCAATTAAAAACACTGCTTTAACATCCATTTCTGTTCACTCTGTTGTGTCGCACTGTCATAGCCAAAACAACCAAACACCGCAGTCACAATGGCAACCCCAAAACTATATAAACCATTCAACACAAATTGACGTCGAACAAAATATTCTTCTCTTTTCGGAGATAGTAAATTAAAATGCCGCGCGCACCGTCATAACTGTGTCAATCTACTTGTTATTAAATTCAGTTACTAGAGCAGCAACCCAAAAAAATATCCATATAAAAAAAAGTTTTACCACATTCTTTTATAGACAACCGTCTGTAAAAGAACATGAATATGTGTTCTCCAGAAAACTGCGCACCCAGGCTCGATACAAAACAGTTTCTACACTTTTTTTAGTGATAAAGATGTTAGCTTTCAGTATTACGAGTATGTTGCTTTTCACATATGTTGTATTTTGCATATTAACGTTTATTTGGTTAGATTCATTCATTCATTCGCATTTTGGCAGTAGATGTGTACCTAAGTCATTGTTTTTAAAGCAGTAAATGTATGTAAGAGCAAAATATGACTTGTCGATGCGTTATTGAAAAATTTTTGAAGAAACCAATTTCTCAATTAAATTCAGAAGAAAAATTGGAAATAATTAGTTCTGGAAGGCCAACACCGTCTCGTCCAGATTTGATTTGTAAGGTGGTAACTAAAAGTAAATCTTAGACGTAGACATTTTCAGATATCTAATTATGAGGGAAAATTTTGGTTGTGTGGTTGTCCCGTTTTTAATAAATCATTTTGTTGGCCTTGTTTACTTTTTTCAAGTAATCAAGAAAGGGGTGTCTGGACAACAGGTTACAATGATCTAAATCATTTAACTGCTGCAATAACAAAGCACACAATTTCGCAAGTACGAAATACTCGAATTGATTTATTGCTCGATAAACAAGAACTAAATTCAGTTTTACGTGACAATGAACAAGTTTCTGAAAATCGTCAAATTTTGGAACAGCTGTGTGTTTCCTTTGGTTCTCAGGAGTTAGCTTTTAGGGGCAATGATGAAAGTGAAACATCAGACACTTGATTGCTAAATATGTTGGCCTTGTTTACTTTTTTCAAGTAATCAAGAAAGGGGTGTCTGGACAACAGGTTACAATGATCTAAATCATTTAACTGCTGCAATAACAAAGCACACAATTTCGCAAATTGATTTATTGCTCGATAAACAAGAACTAAATTCAGTTTTACGTGACAATGAACAAGTTTCTGAAAATCGTCAAATTTTGGAACAGCTGTGTGTTTCCTTTGGTTCTCAGGAGTTAGCTTTTAGGGGCAATGATGAAAGTGAAACATCAGACACTTGATTGCTAAATATGACGGAAAATTATCTACGGCTTTAAGGGCACTTCAAACAACATACAGAATGATTTAATAAATTCAATTGCAGTTGTTATTGATAGAGAAATAAGTGAAGCGCTATTTCTTTCTGTAATGCTTGACGAAGCCACAGATATCAAGAAAAAAGCTCAATTATCCGTCGTTTTCCGGTTGATGCTAAAAGTTTAGTGAAAACAGCTAAGAGCTCAAATTGCAGCAACTCCAGCAGCAGGGAGGATCGAGCTTGAGTCCCTATATCGCATGAAGATGAGAGAAGTACAGCGTAGCGTGAGACGTGACAAGCGCAATTACATCAATGCGCTGGCTACGGAAGCAGAAGAAGCAGCAGCGAGGTGCGACAGCAGAACCGTTTATAGAATCACTAAAGAGCTTATAGGTGGCCGAAGCTCTACTCAACACCCAGTGAAAGGCTTAGACGGTTCGTTGCTAATATCGGATGAGGATCAACTGAAGAGATGGAAGGAGCATTTTGCTTCGGTTCTAAACCGAGTATTCGCCAGCAATATGCACCCAAGTCAGACTGAAGTGTCCGTAGAAAGAAGTTCCCGAATTCGCACCACAACCCCCAATAAAGAAGAGATTATTACCGCAATCAAAGCACTGAAAACTAATAAGGCGGTAGGACTTGACGGCATACCCGCGGAGCTTTTTCAAGCTGCGCCAACAGCATCGGCAGAGCTACTGTTCCCACTTGTCGGGAGAACATGGGAAGCCGAGAGTTTTCCAGATGAGTGGAAAAAGGGAATGATTGTCAAGCTCCCTAAAAAAGGCAACCTAATGCAGTGCGAAAACTGGAGAGGTATCTGCGTGCTGCCTGCTGTGGCCAAGATAATAGCTAGAATCATCCTGGAGCGAATCAAAGAACACCTTGAAGACACACTTGACGCCGAACAAGCAGGTTTCCGCTCTGGATCCTCCTGTGTCGACCACATCAACACCCTGCGGATCATCATCAAGCAATGTGTTGAATATCGATCACCACTTCACCTGTTGTTCATCGATTTTGAAAAAGCGTTTGATAGTGTCAATCGGGAATTTATTTGGCGTGCCTTGCGCAGGAGAGGCATTCCGGATAAATTAATAGCAATTAGCAAAGCTACATATGATGGGTCCACATGTCACGTTTTGCACAGAGGAAGGCTGTCTGAGGAATTCGAAGTCCAAAGTGGGGTTCGGCAAGGCTGCATACTTTCACCAATATTGTTTTCGGAAATGGAGGAAATGGAGGAATTCGATGGACTCTTACATCTGAACTCAAACACCTCGACTACGCCGACGATGTATGCCTACTGTCTCACAGAATAATGGACCTTCACCAAATGATAGCAAATGTGGAGAGGGAAGCAGACGTCGTTGGGCTGAAAATTAACTCGGCAAAAACAAAAATGATCAGCCTAGGACCAAACTCATCAACTCATATATGCATTGCTGGACAAACGGTTGAGAGAGTAGAGAGTTTCCAATACCTTGGGAGTATTGTCTCAACCGATGGCGGAACCGAACTGGATATAGCCAGCCGAATAGGTAAAGCAAAATCTGCGTTTGGGATGCTATACATAGTTTGGCGAAGTAATGCAATAAGCTTAAACACCAAGCTACGACTGTTCCGTTCCAACGTTGAATCCGTGTTGCTATATGGATGTGGTACCTGGAGAGTGACCGTCACTATCACGAGGAAGCTGCAAACGTTTGTCAATAGGTGTCTACGTTACATCTTAAGGATATTCTGGCCAAACCGTATCTCTAACGAACAGCTTTATCAGAGAACGGGCCATGAACCTATAGGCACAACCATACGACGACGAAAGTGGCAGTGGATCGGTCACACTCTCCGAAAGGGTGACAGGTCCATAGCTAACCAAGCGATGCAATGGAACCCGCTTACCCAGGATGGCAGGATACGCGGCGGTCCTAGGAGTACGTGGCGCAGAACAGTTGAGAAGGAAGCACGGCAACTGGGAAAGAGTTGGGGAGAGCTGAGGCACATTTCCAGAAATCGTACACGATGGCGCGTAGGCGTTGTAGAGGCCCTAGGACCCACAAGGGGATACAGGACATAAGTAAGTAAAGTAAAAGTTTAGTGAGAGAGCGATTTTATCAATTTTGGGATATGAGTGTTGATCGTACGGCAGCCGCTATTGTTAAAAAATTGATAGATTTAATCAAATCTAAAAATTGGGGTGGAAAGCTAGTAGCTCAAACCTACGATAGTGCAGCGGTTATGTCCTGTGATTAAATGGAACACAAGCCAGGGTTGCTCAAATGCAATTTTCGTACACTTTAATGCTCATATTTTAAACCTTGATTTATCACAATCTGTGAATTTCCTTCACGAAGCTAAAATCTTTTTTATTAGTTTGTCCGGACTATCGGTTTTTTCTCTCAATCAACTAAGAGAACTTTTTTTGGAACAAATTGTTAAGCGCAGAATCCCAACAGTTGCCCCCACGGGATGGAACTATTCGTCTCAACTTGTTAATGTGGTTCATACTTATATGTATGATTTGACCATATTATTTGAAGAAATGATTGATGATCCAATTTCTTGGGGTGCCGATGCAATTCAAGCAAGAGGCTTTCTACAATTTCTTAATACGTTTAACACAGTTTTTTACGATGTATTGTTTAATGTATTACAAAAAAAATCATTCGACATTCAATATTGCTGTGAACAAATTAAAGTAACAAAAATGCGAATTTTAAACAACAGATCTCAGTTTCAAAACTTGTTCAATGCTGCTAAAAATGTTATCCATCCAATTCCAAACCGATGCGAGGATTTAACAGTTTTTGAGTTGCGATACAGGCGAGTCTATTTTGAAATTATTGATACTTTGTCAACATAAATTAATGTAAGATTCAAGTCCCTGAAAGATTTAAAATTTTTAGAATTGTTGAATTCAAAAAAATTTAGTTTTTACGAAAAAAGCGTCCCAATCCAAGCTTTCGAAAGCCTAAAAAAATTCATATGGTCCTTTCTTTGATTTGGTTAAACTTAAGAATGAGTTAAATGTATTTTTTTCTCATGCGCAATTCCGCAACATTTTCGTCAAAAACATACTTGGGATCCTTCACAATATGGACTTGAAAGATACATTTTCAGAAATTTTTAAACTAAGCTCTTTAATACTAACAATACCAACAACAAGCAGTTCAGTTGAAAGATCGTTTTCTGCACTTAAGCGAATAAAATTTTATTCTAGAAATACAATACTTGAAGAAAGATTGTCGGAGCTACGTTACGTTAGGTAACTGGGTGCCCTTGTTGACAGGGTTGTCAAGAGCTCACTTGGACCACTATGTGTCCATCGTGCCCAATATTTAGAACCCTGGGAACCTTAAAATTTCAATCTTCGACCGCTAGGCTAAACCACCCAGATAAATATATGAATCTCAGAAATGTTCTTAGCTCAATTCTACCTAGCTCATCCAGCTCTGAAAAGAAGTATCTGCCAAAAGCACGGCTTCTTTTGCTGCCCAGAGCTGGACAGTCACACAGGAGATGGTGACTGGATTCTATTTCCTCTACGTCTCTGCAGCTTCTACAGTAGTCGTTATGAGGTCACCCCAGCCGTGCTGCGTGATTACCTATCACACAGTGCCCTGTCACGACGCTAACATCTAGGCGGATATCCCTTCGACTTAGTTCTATAAGATTGATAGATCTCTTTTTGTCGAAGACTGGCTATAATGATTTGGCTGTAGCGCATGTATCTAATCGACACCAGCGTTCATTAGCTTCCTCATTAGACTCGATGTCTATCTCCCTGTACAGGGTGCTAAGCGGTACACTAGCATCGGAAAGGGCCCGCGTTTTCCTTTCTTCATTTTCTCTGGAGGATCCTCCATAACGAAAATTAACTCCTTGGTACCATCTACGTTGTCTTCTACCGCAACAATTTCCCAGTCATCCTCAGGGACCGCTGGGTTTTATACTTTCAAGAAGCAGAGAATTTCCTCTTTTTCAACACCCAGGTCAGGTACTTTCAGCCTGTCCTTAGGATGGCCTCTCTGGTACCTCGTCTAGGGAGACTGTCTTGAGGACAGCTGCCTCCTAGGGTTTTAGAGTTAATATGGTCTTCTTCGCGAAGTCATAAAATAGCTGGTCTTTTCAGTCCACTCTACTTATTCCGCGCTTCCAGTTAGATAGGTCGAACGTGGGAGCAGGAGTACCAATATTCCTATGATTGTGCTGGCCCTTATCCTTTTAGGTGGGTTATTTGTTTCTTCCTAGTATCGTTCCCTTTTGAAAGCAAACTCCTTCCTATTTGTTTCGATGGCGCTGGTGTTCTGCCCTTGGCCGTCTTAGCGACTGTGGTTTTGGGTTTTTTCCCGGATCCGCCTTAGCGGCTTCGATCCATGGTGTGGCTTTCAGCCTCTCACCAGCGTTAAGCATCTTGGTTCCGCAGGGACCCGCCTTCTTGGCTTCGGTTCCATGAATCGTTTTGCGTGTAACAACCTTGGCAGCTTTCTTGACGGGGTTCATCTTAGCGATGACACCCTTGCAGCTAGCTGCTGTGTTGTTTTTATTTTCCGCCTTTGGTCCCGTCAAGGCATCTTTCTTGATGATGTCTTCGGGCCACGCGAATTTTTCTTTCTCCAAGTGGGAGAGTGAGGGGATGCCTCTCTCCACCAGCATGCGCTTCAGGTGTATGTCTTTTTTGTACAGCCTAAGCCACTGCATACCTTTGGAGAGGCACCTTTTCTTGGCGTTCTCCTCTTTCGGAATATAAGTTTCATCGTGGTCCTTGAGAAAAATGAGAATAGGCGTTATTATCTAACAAAAAAAGAAAAAGGAAGTGTAGAACACCCTGTTGAAAACATCACGGCACGTCCCTTTCTTTCTTGACAAACTTGCGTACAGCAGGCACGTATGGTGTATTATTTCAACCGCAATTTCTTTTCAAAATTCGCACAGTTTCCGCAACGATTCATTTCGTACCGCGAAGATATGATACTGTGTTTTTGTCAATTTTTTGAGCGCGTAATTTTAAAAGAAACCAGCAGATGACTCAATATGAGTTTCAAATGAAAGGTGCCGATCCCTGATTACAAATATATATAGTCCTGTTATTTGACTTGCCAATAAGTTTTAAAAAAAAAATTTCAAAACATGAAACATGTCAAAAACAAAAACATGTCTGACATATACTCGTATATGTATACTTTTCAACATAGTCTCCTTTTAGCTCTATATACTTCATCCAACGCTTCTCCAATTTTTTGATGCCCACCAAATAATACGATTTCTCGAGCCCCTCTAAATAAGCGTTTGTTTCAGCGATGACCTCTTCAGTCGACCTAAATCTCTTACCTCCGAGCCATTTCTTCATGTTTTGGAAACAAGAAATAGTCGCAGGGGACTAAATCTGGGGAATATGCTGGATGAGGGAGGAGTTCGTAGCCTAACTCATGCAATTTTCCTATTGCGATTACGGACTTGTGCGCTGGTGCGTTGTCCTGGTGAAAAAGAACTTTTTTCTTCGCCAAATGCGGCCGTTTTTGCTTCAAATTGGCTTGGAATCGATCCAGCAGCTCTGAGTAATATGCACCGGTGATCGTTTTACCCTTTTCAAGGTAATCGATGTGAATAACACCGCACGTATCCCAAACTGTCGCCATGACCTTGTTTGTTGACAAACCCGCTTTGGCCTTCTTCGGCTTCGATTAACCAGGAGAAGTCCATTGTTTTGACTGTTCCTTGGTTTCTGGTGTGTTGTGGTGAATCCAGCTGTCATCCACGGTTACGAAATGGTGCAAAAACTCAGCCGAATTTTTCTGGAACATCGCCAAACACACCTTTGAAGTAGTCAAACGAATGCGTTTGTTGTCGATTGTGAGCAAACTCGGCACCCATCCTGCGGAAAGCTTTTTTATGCCCAAGTATTTATGTAAAATCGAAATCACTGAGCCATGTGATAAGCCTGTGGCCTCTTCAAGCTCGCGCACTTTCACTCGCCGATCGTCCATTATCAAACCATGGATTTTGTCGACCATTTCTGGTGTGGTGACCTCAATTGGGCGACCAGAACGTTCGGCGTCACTTGTGCTTGAACGACCTCACCGAAATTGAGTAAACCAGTGGTGAATGGTTCCAATCGATGGTGAAAAGTCCCCATAATATTTGTCAAGCTTTTGTTTGGTTTGCGTGATAGTTTTTTTCTCGCAAAAAATAGTGTTTAATGAGCACTCGAAATTCACTTTTTTCCATTTTAACGAAAATGCTAGTAGGCGTCTATATAAAATGGCTGCCACAAAAAAACTATTTGACAGATCTGTCTGAAAATTTGGGTGCGTTCTTTTGAAAGATGCTTCTTGACTTATTGACCCACCCTCGTATATATATTTTTTCGAAAGCAGCATACTTATTCTCATTCCTGTTTATCATTATTTGTCCGAAACCCTCGACACATGAAGCAAGTTCATGCTTGTCCGTCTTTTTAGTTGTTGGGATCATCTGTGGAAGAATATGCCTAAAAACTCGGACCTATCTTTTCTATCTTCATAGCGTCGTATTTACCACATTTCTCCGAGGTTTGGCATGTCCTCCTTCTGAAGATTACTTCTTACTCTGCATTTCAGCCGATTTGGCTAGTAAGAGATGTCCTCAAGTTCCAATTCATGTAAACAACGACTTAGCAGCATCAGTGCACTATTAGAGCTACACATTGGTTTGCACCCAATCCACGTCCGTCCTTTGGTACTAAATAATCGAAAGCGATAACACAATTATGCTTCTTCACCCTTTAAATCGAAGGGTGTAATTTCAATATTCATCCCAACACTTCCGGTTCCTATCTTAAATTTCCATATTCAGCCCATATTATTATAAACCCAGTTTTATTTATTTATTTATTTTGTATTACAATTTTCACAATTTACAATACAGAGATATGATATAATAATATCTTACTACTGAAACCCAGTTCGCAATAAAATGACGTGAGTCTATATGCAAATGGCCTGAAATTTCAAAAACCTAGACAGTACAGTATAAAATCATTTCATATCCTTTTGAAATAGCTAAATGCTTATGGGCAATAAATAAGCAAGTTAATGTTAATGAAAAAAAATAAAAATCTAGGAGAGGATAAGGATAATTCACGGGGCATACTTTAGTTGACGTTATAATGTACGGATATCCTTCAGGGTGCTTCTGCAATTTATCCTGAAAAGAAGATCATTCATCGGAACAGAGGAATATACTTCGTTCTAAATATTTTCATATAGTAATATGACAGGGCATTTATACCTATACATAGTATATGCATTAATATTTTTCACGCGTTAATATTTTTCACTCTCTGGAAAGTGCCGTGAAGTACTATATATTTCGAAAGTTAACAAAATGGAATGTTCTAAAAGTTTAACCAAGAATTTACTTTATTTGTGGTTTTCTTTTTGCTGCGAGAAAGCTCTACGTCCATGGAAAGAATAATGTTTACTTTAAATGCTTTATTTTTTTTTTATAGAATTTTTGGGCGAAAATCCGGCGCAATACCAACATAAATTCAGCAACAAACATGATGGAACTAGAACCGCGTGTAGCTATACTCCAAGATCTGCGGCTACAAACGTTCGATTCAATTCGCTTTGCCTCATATCGTACGGCCTCCAAGTTGCGCTACATACAAAAGTCGACAAATCTTCATCTCGTCGATATATGGAATGTGATTGAGGCGTTTCGCGAGAATGGCCTTAACACACTAGAGCCACAGAGCGAAGTCAGTGTGGCTCGATTAGAGACACTTGTTTCGTCGTTATATCATAATTTAAATAAGCGTCTTCCAACTTCACAGCAAGTTCCTGTCGATTCAAAAGCTGGACTTTTATTAAATTGGCTTTTAGCTGCATATACTAGGTGAGTAATAGAGTTCGTCTTTCTTAACAACTTTATTTGTCTATGATTAAATTCCTAGCTAATAGCGGACAGTTTTCTTAAGTTTATTTTTAATTGTGCACTGATGATGTTTGTTTAGCTTTTTATTAATTTGCAGTGATGATGTACTTACGAAATACTGTATGTACTACGAAATACAACAATTAGCCAGAAGTGACAACTTTTCGTAAATTGTGATAATTGTTTGCTAAAATAAAGGTGAATTAGCCGTCAGATCATGTCGAAAATTTAACACTTGGCTAAATGTTGCATTTGGTAGTACATATGTGTGTACGTCATCACTACACATTATAAAAGGAAGTACCGCTATGACTGTCGGTTTGTTTGTATGAAAGCGCTAATCTTAGGAGTCACTGCACGAATTTTGGTGCGATTTTCAGCATTTTATAACTTATTTCTCAATGAAGGTATATGGGAACAGAGTGTGGACCAAATTTGGAATTCTAAAGTACTTCACAAATCTTTTGCAAGGGTCGTGAGACGCAATCTCCCACAATCGCTGATGCTTGTCTTTCTTGTAAATAAACGAAATATATACATATACATATATGTATTATATATTTGCTTGAGTCAATGAAGATTTTCTTTGACATAAAGTCTTCAAGGACGTCAGAACAGATTCAATTGGTCTTGCCCCACGCAGTACAGACTAGCCCACCGATAGCTGTCGCCTGAGAGAGACCCAGAGATACTCCTACTTACTAAACAAAATAAAATCCTACGCTTTATCACACTCAAGCTTATAGATGTTCTACCCTGAACTTTCTGAGTACCACTTGAACTCAGACTAGGCATCAAGATAACAAATAAATATTACACTGTTCTCTTTCCACTTACACCTGTAAGGCAAGTATCGGTTTCCTGAAAATTATCCATCTCGAGATTTTAATCACACTTGACATTACTATGATAGGGAATCTCAATAAAGTGGGTCTCTCAATTTTGTGTCTGTCTATCCATCTGTACGCATGACTGCAACCTAGACGGTTGGACGGATTTTCTTCTCCACCTGAGTCATCATCACGATCAAATTGCATTTAAGCCATATGACCACCCTACTGCCAGTGTTATGCCTTCGCAGTAGAGTTGACTAAGCTTTCGCAATTGATCGACTTTTTTTTATTTATGTCAGACGAAATAAATAGATGATTGTTGAGATCAGGATTTGAACCGTGAACCAAGAGCGTGGCAAGCGTTGATGTTACCACTACACCACGGCCACCCTCAATTTTCCATTCCAAACCCAAAATTAACGCTAGTTACTAATGGACTATTTAAAAAAAACATTATCTCGAAAACGGCTCTTCTGTCTTTGATTAAATTCGATATTTAAGTTATGGTCTACTATGCTATAAAATGGTGTTCAAGGTTTTTGCCAAAAAATTCACATAACGGTACTTTACTTATTAACTGTTATACATATGTAAGTATAAGTACGTGCAACGCAGTCGTGCACCTGGTGTACTAGGTTTTTCCCAAAAAAATACGTTCAATGGTACTTTGCTTAGCAAATTGGTTATTTCTTGGGATTTAAAAAAAAGTAATACCTTTTAATGATTTTGCTTAAATTTTAATTCTCAGTAATTTGCAATTAAACAACATTCATATATATATACATACTCGTGTATGTGCAAGTACGTGCTACCCAGTCATGCACTTTGTTTTTATAATTTTCTCTCATGAGACGAACGCTGAGCCAATACCCCGAGATGTTTGTAGAAGAGCAGAATCAACACTACTCTTGAATTGCTGGATATTAAAGGGTTCTGGAAATATGTCTCCTGGGAGTGAATTCGAGAATGACTTTTGGAAGGTATGGCCGCGCTGTTTCTAGGTGAACACAGAGGTGATGGACTCTGGTGGCCTCCCTTGTAGAACAATGAAATATCGCATTCTTAGCGATCATTCTATTGAGGTGTTCGTACATCTCCATGATAATATAGGCATAGGTCTGCTACCAGTCTTCGGTGAATTAATGATTAAAGATTATTAGTTAGTGCAGATTCTTCTATTAGGTGCCTAACTAAGTTCTCAATAGATGGCTCCAGCAGTAAGTGCTGGTCGATTTTGACATATCCAAAACATCATGAACCGAGCTTAGACATATTGTAAACAAACTGTTTTGACATATTAGTGATTTTGTTTTGGCGTCATATTCTTTTGGTTGTGTGAAAATGTCTGATTTTGTGCCAAATAATCGTCATTTGCGAAACTGAAGTGTTGATTTTCTTCTTTCATTCGAAGAAGACAGCGGCTGAAGCACATCGATAGCTTCAAAAAGTTTACGGAGATGCTGCTCTAAGTGGAACAACGTGCCGTGATTGGTTCCGTTGCTTCAAAGACGGTGATTTCGATGTTGACGACCGTCCGCGTGAAGGAAGGCCAAAATCTTTCGAAGATGCTGAATGGGAGGCATTGCTCGATGAGGATCCGTGCCAAATGCAAGAACAGCTTGCTTCAGCATTAGGAGTTACCCTTCAAGCCATTTCCAAGCGATTGAATGCGTTTAATGATTCAAAAACAAGGAACTTGAGTTCTTATGATATGAAGCCAAGGGACGTTGAGCGTCGTTTTTCCGCCTGTGAACAACTGCTCCACCGGTAAAAAAGGAAGAGTTTTCTTCATCTTCATCAAAAATGGATTCATTACAGCAACCCAAAGAAAAAAAAAGGGACTGCCCGGTGCTTCTACGTCGTCGGCTCGGCTGAATACTCATGCTGCGAAGATTATGCTGTGTATTTGGTGGAACCAGCGGTGTCATTTATTATGAACTGTTGAAACCCAACGAAACCATCACTGGGGAACGGTATTGATTTCAATTGATGCGATTGAGCCGAGCACTGCGCGAAAAACGGCCACAATACGAGCAGAGGCACGAAAAAGTGATTCTACAGCATGACAACGCTCGGCCTCACGTTGCCAAACCCGTTAAAACCTACCTGGAAACGCTCAAATGGGAAGTCTTACCCCACCCGCCATATTCCCCAGATATTGCGCCATCCGATTATTACTTGTTCCGTTCGATGGCACATGGTCTGGCTGATTAGCAGTTCCGCTCATATGAAGACATCAAAAAATGGCTTGATTCGTGGTTAGCCTCAAAAGATGAACACTTTTACCGGTATTCGAGTTCTGTGAGAAAGATGAGAAAAACTGGTTGCTAGCGATGGGCAATACTTTGAATGATTCATTTGTAACCATTTTTTCACAATAAAGTTGCATTGCCATCTACAGTACATAGCATTGTTTGGTCTTTTTTATTGATCGCTGTTACTGTGTAGATTTATGTATGTACATAGGTATGTTAGAGATGTGCGATTTGGTGGAGCATATACATACATATGTAACTCCTCCCGTCGAAGTGTGGACTTAAAAGGTTCAGTTAAGTACGATGCATCTAATTGTTGCAGTTTATCCTTCTCACCGCTTCGTAGCGTTTTAGATTAAGTCCACCCTGTGTTGGTTATTAGTTGGGGAAATAGGATGGGTGGGAGATGGAAATGGATATGGATAGTGTGCTGCTCCTTACACGTGTAATTATAACAACGCGGACTCGAATCCGAACACATTACAAACACGGATATCCATATACTTAATTATCCGTGTAATAGAGACCACTAGTAAAATCTCACCAAAGTTCAATGTAAATGACATGGCATTTGAAAAAGACGACAGGAGAAACAAACTTGCAGCTAAATTCATAGAGCATGAAGTAGCAAACGATTCACTGCACAGGCCCCATTGCGTAATGCACCTGAGGCACAAGGCGACTTGCTGACGATCTTGCTCTCTATCCAGGGGCAGATGGGACAGTTACATCGCCAGTTACAAGAGCAGACGACCCGTGTGGACAGGATCTACGCGCTTCTGCCTAGCCTAACGCGTCTTCAATCGTGATGGGTACGACCGCGACTGAAAATTCTTTGAAGATTCTAGCGGTGAATGTAAATTCATTGATTAGGATCGAACGAAGAAAATCGCTTTACAAGTTACTCGACGACCAAAGCCCTGATGTGTGTCTGGTTAGCGAAACTAAGCTAACCCAGAAACGCAAGATACGGCATAAAAACTATAATATAGAAAGAAGGGACCGACCCAACTCCACTCAAGGAGGAGGTGTTGCGATCTTCATTCGTAAGGAACTTAGGTATAAGGCCGTGTACAGTGGTGAAGTGAGAAGGTTCCAGGGGTTAGAAGCGTGTATTGTGTACATCCCTCTCCGTAGTGGAAAGAAGATGTACGTGGTAGCTCTTTATGCTGCTGAAGCTGCTCAATCCACTTTATTTATGTCAGAGCTCGAGGCATTGTTTCGATGCCTAAGGCTAGAGTCGGGGGAGAATTATTTCCTCATGGCCGAAGATCTAAACGCTAAGCATAGAGAGGGAACTCACTATTCAATTGGTGGGGTCAACACAATGTCGAGTTTCGGCTCGATTTGAAGGCTACAGATAGTCCGTCGTTTCCCAGAAGCGGCTCCTATCTGGATCTACTGCTGTTCGACGAACGGTTGCAACTGATCAACGTGGACCGAGAAACGATAAACTGTCTGCGCACGTTTGTGTATGACAGTGACCATTGCGGACTTAGTGCCGATATAACGATTCCCAACGAAATTGCGGAGTTGGAAGAGTTTGTTCAAACGTACTCCTACAACTACAGTAGGACTCGTTGGACTCGCTTCTCCCGAGAATTGACAAGAGCACTCTCCTCGAACTCGCTCAACCCACCGCCCAATAGGAATCTGTCAAACGAGGAGATTGACAGGTACCTTAAACAAATGGACGAGACAATCAAACGAACGATGGACAGTACGATATCTCGGTATCGACCAACTGACAACGTGTTCCGCAATGCAACAATCGACGCACTGCACATACAAAAAAGTAGACTGCTTACAAGACAAAAAAACTTTTATAGGCAGTTTACTGATAGACAAAACTCGGAGGTTAGGACGCTGAAATCGTTGATAAAGAACCTCCAAATACAAATTAGAGCAAATTTTAGGCGGTCGGCCAATTTGCACTGGGGTAACATGATTCTGGCTATCAAGTCTGATAACCCGAGTATGTTCCCCCAGATTAATAAAATATTTCGGAGGAACGATGTCAACGAACTTCCGTGTCTGAAAATCCCCCGAACAACGAACAATGAACGCTTACTTACAGCAGCAGGAATAGATCCAAGGAACCCTGTCGATGATGACGACTTTTTTCTGATCGAAGATCCGCAGGAGAAGGTGGAGGCTATTGGAACTACAATGTTTTCGAGGATGTGTATAATGTAAATGTTAGCATTCACCCGAACCACGACCTTGTGCACAACTTCTACCTTCGAAATGATATAGAGCGCTGGCGATCAGAGAACACTGGTTTTACCGGGTTCAATGATGAAAACTTGGCAATTAATGCCATCGCCAATGAAAGGGTTCACCCCCCGTACGTATCGAAGGTAGAACTCCAAACGATCTTCGAATCACTGAGAAAGAAGAAATCAGTGGGAATCGATGGAATTTCGAACATTGTGCTTCGACATCTTCCTCTAGGAGCGGTGGAAATTTATGCCACCCTGTTCAACAATGCACTGAATAATGCACACTATCCAGAGCATTGGAAAACATCTGTAGTACAGCCGATCCCCAAAAGAGGAAAGGACTCCTCCAATCCGGCAAATCTCCGGTCGATAAGTCTCCTTTCGAATATCAGCAAGGTATTCGAAAAAGTGATCAATAGAGCCCTGATTAAGTGGGTTGAGGACAATAATATAATTCCGGATAACCAATTCGGTTTCAAGGCGGGGCATGATACAATACATGCCGCGTCTAAACTGGTGATATCCAATGGAACAAAAGCAAGAAACAATGCACGGGTGCCTGCCTGATTGACTTGGAGAAGGCCTTCGATACCGTATGGTTGGAAGGGCCTTTTTACAAGTTGAGCAGGTTGGGCATAAGCAAACCACTACTGTGCATGTTGCTTAATATGCTCACCAGTAGAAAGTTCGTTGTGAAAAATGGCAATGTGACTTCTGCTAGGACGTTCGAAATTAAAAATGGTCTGCAACAGGGTGCGGTTAATTCGCCTATACTTTTCAATATTTACACGGCTGATCTGATAGGATCTCTTCAGCACGCCATAGCGTACGCGGACGATTTGATTGCGTACAGATCAGGACCTAAGATCGACGTCATTGCAACACTCTTGCAGAGTGACTTCGATAAGATTCAGCGATATTGCGACGACTGGAAGTTGAAGATCAATCTTCAGAAGTCGGAAACCATTCTTTTCAGAACGCCGTTGTCTCTGGCCTCTATGGATACCAGGAAGAATTGGCGAAAGTTCTCTATCGTTGGACAGCACGGTCGTCCACTTGCGTGTCAAAATGTGGTCAGATACCTTGGACTTTGGCTAGACCAATATCTATATTTTAACAAACATGTAGATGCTGCTCTAGCCAGAGCCCGAGCTGCCTTCGCCCTTACTAAGAGACTTTTTTATAGCAAGCAACTCGATGCAAGGGTAAAGGTAATCTGCTACTCGGCCCTCATTCGGCCTATGCTCGCATATGGATGTCCCGTGTGGTTCAACATAGGGGCAAGTAGGATGGAAAGGATTCGGGTGTTTGAGAGGGCCTGCCTTCGGACCTGCCTTCACTTGTACGCAACACCAGAGTCTCAGTAAAAAATATTCTATTCTAATGAGGTCCTATACAACAGGACGAATCTGATAAGAGTGGACAAATTCCTGGTCAAGATGACTCGAAGGCACATTGCAAGAGCAATGACCTCAATGAATAACCTGATCTTCGGGGCTTATTACCACAACCATAGGTAGCATAAGAGGGTGCGCCTTAACGGCTTTGTCCCCCCAGAAGCATTCCTCTATTTAGACCAGGCAGGTCTGATCCAGGATAGATCAGCGGTGCCGTTAATCTTCCATGTTGGCCGGACAACTGTGGATAGGCGACTCAACTACAGCCGAGACGTCGCACAGAGCACTGAGGAGCGTCTCCGATTCAGTAGATCGGTATCGCTGCGCGATGTTATAGATATAAGTAAGCAGCACCAGCAATTTTGGTGGTTACTAGAGGGAGCTCCCTCGTCGATCCCTTTCGATCCGGGGTAGGTGCCTAGTACGGCAAAGTTGGCCGCCATATTTTTGCCTTGGCCGGCTTACATAGTTCTTAGGTGTCTAGGGTTAGGTAGTATAAGTGTAGGTTTAGTATTTTAAGGCAGACGCAGCACTTGGATATAATAAAAAAAAATAAAAAAAAATATGCATATTTAATTATGCAAGTAGTTAAGTTAAGTAAAGATTTATTTTTGAGGTAGCTTTTAAGTTTTATATTTAAGATAACAAAAATAAGCATTTCTGGTACTAAGTTTTTTTTTTTTCGAAATCAAATTTTTTCTCAGTCATAATTGTTCTTAAATAAAATAGTAACTATATAACATAGTTAAGGATTAAGTTTAGCTTAGAGCGCCCGCATAGGGCCAGTAAGATAGAATAAAAAGTAGTTAAGATAGTTAAGCTAGTTTTAAGCGTTTTTGCCTAGCGTGTTATACTTACTTGAATTAAAATTAATAAAAAGCTAAAAAAAAAAAAAAAAAAAAATAATATGTGCAGTTACACTCAAATAAGTTTCCTGTGATACCGACGACCAACAATCAGTTAAACCAGTAAGATAGAATAAAAAGTAGTTAAGATAGTTAAGCTAGTTTTAAGCGTTTTTGTCTAGCGTGTAAGTGTAAACGAATTAAAATTAATAAAAAGCTAAAAAAAAAAAAAAAATTAATATGTGCAGTTACACTCAAATAAGTTTCCTGTGATACCGACGACCAACAATCAGTTGTACAGATTATGCTTGTCGCAGCATCAAATTCTCTTCTTATTTTTGGTCAACTGGTTATTTTACGGAAACTAATCTTCTTTTAATTGCTTCTTCTTCGCATAAATTATAGTTCGGCTCAACAACAGAAATGAAGTTTTTAAAACCAATACTTGAACAGAATGAAAGAGGCAATTGATTCGTGGCTATTAATTTGGCTTCATGTATTTGTTCGCTTCTCTTTCGATTACACACTCGCGCAATTATGCCACGATAATCGGACTGTCTCTGGCGGCGTCTTTTTCTGTTTGAATCTTCTGCAGCTACATAATCTTTATTAGCTTGATTTTCAGTAATTACAATACTTTCATCATCCGTGTTGAGTGACTCGTCGTCAATACTTGTTGACGTACTTAGTTTGCTCACATTTGCAGATTTCAATTTTTGAATTAAGAACAAATGCCTGCCTATTACACCTGTCGTTCCACCAGCGCATAATAATTCGTTATTACTCTCCCCATCGCACAGCATACAAAAAGCTTTATCACCCTCACGTTTGGCATACTGCCATACCCAGATTTTTCGCTTAGACATTGTGATTTACTGATGTGCGATCAGTTGTTATAGAAAACAATCAGACCTAGAATATTAACTTTAATTAATAAATGAACACTTAGAAAATTACACCAAGACTTCACCTTTCCACCTTTAAATTCAACGAACTGCAACTAACTCTTAAAATGAAATTCTAACGGACCAAAACAGTAAGTTTTCACAAAACCAAAAAGTAATCGAAGAACATGTAAACAAGTTGCAAGTGTTTTGAATACAATTAACAGCAAATCCTTCTGCACTATCTCTTGTTCATTATCAACTGACTGATATACCAGAAAATCAAAAACATATCAATTGTAAATGCAGCCAACAGTTGAACTAATCATGAGAATCAGTGTTATTTGGCTTATATAAGTACACGGATTCCGTGTACACGTGTTTGGTAAGTACACGTTCAAAATCGTGATCTCTAGTTTTTACGCATTTCTACCATAGAGGTAGGGTCGGAAATATTTGGTTGCCCAAACAATAGCTAGTAACTCTTTCTCTATTGTACTATAATTTTCTTCGGGTTTAGACAAAGTACGGCTTGCGTAGCAAACTTTGTACTGTAATATCGGTTCATTACATAAGAGATTCTTGCAAGTTTCGAAGCAATCTACATAATTTGAGTTTAAAATGATTCTTTGACCTTTCCGGAGTCATTCCGTCATCTTAGCAAAATCTCTAATAAATTTCCGACAGTAGCCTAGAATGACTTTATTTGTTTTGGGGTTCTAGGTATAGGGAAGTTTTTAATGGCGTGGATTTTGTCGGGGTTTGGCTTAACACCATCAGAAGTAACTAAATGGCCAAGGAAAGATACCTCTTTTCGCAGGAACTCAGATTTAGTTAGCTGTATTTTGAAACTAGCGTTTTCTAGTTTTCTAAAGACACGTTTCAAGTTCTCAGTATGCTCTTGGAGTGACGTTGAGAAGACAAAAATATCATCCATGTAGACGAAACATTTGTAATTTTTTAAATATTCATATATAGTTTTTTTTTGGTTTTTTGCCAGATTTCATCACTTTTAGTTTGAATATTATTGTTCACTGTACATTGTTTTGTAAATAAATAATTTTTTTTTTCCGTTAGTGTTAATTCTAATTATTTTTTTCATTAATGTTAATTGTGTTTTATATTCATGTGTAGTTTTTATTTTTTATTTTTGTTTTTTGCCAGATTTCACCAGTTTTAGTTTGAATATTATTACTCACTGTAGATAGTTTTGTACCACAAATATATATATATGTACATATGTTTTAATTTTGCTCTTTGATATTCACTCGAAATAAATTCTTTTTTTTCGCTAGCAAAAGGTAAGCTACTTTATTAGTATTCACTTTAATTATGCTAGACGAAGCATACCGACTGCACCAGTTATGATCTCTTCAGAAAAAATAAAAAAATCTTTTCCTTTCAGTCAACTAATCTTTATTCTTTCTGACTTAAGACTAACTTTCTTAACATGATGAAACTCTAAAAAAAGATTTTAGTTTTAGCACATATATTACCAGATGTACAAAAAATGAACAAACAAGATCTAAGAAAATTAAGCTTGGCTGCTGACCATAGTTCAGCAACATCGAAGGCTTGATCGTAACCGATGCTATGGTCGGTGGTTACGAGTACGCTGTTATCATTATAAGCTGTTATTGTTGATGATGCTGGAGTTGCTGTTGCGATCTACAGTACATAGCATTGTTTAGACTTCTTTATTAATCGCTGTTGCTGTGTAGTTTTATGTATGTACAGAGGTTTTTTTTTACAATTTGCACGTGTCAAAAGGGATGTTATTGTTGATGATGCTGGAGTTGCTGTTGCGATCTACAGTACATAGCATTGTTTAGACTTCTTTATTAATCGCTGTTGCTGGGTAGTTTTATGTATGTACAGAGGTTTTTTTTACAGTTTGCACGTGTCAAAAGGGATGTGAATACCCCTTACTAATTTTAGGACACAGGCGTTTTGTGGAAAGGGGAAGAGACAGAGAGAAAGACAGATTGGTGTAGTTGGTTTTAAGTTTTCAGTGAACTCCAAGGGTGGCGTCCAGATAAATGGGGAGTATTTTTGTTTTTTGCTGTTATTGTCGTTGCTTATGATTCACAGTATTTTTTTCTGTTCTCCTGATGTCATGATCACGATCTAGTCGCATTTTATCCATATGACCACCCTACTGCCAGTGTTATGCGGTTAGAGTTGACATAAGCTTTCGCAATTGGTCGAAATAAATAGATGATTCTTGACATTAGGATTTGAACCGTGAACCTGCAGCTGATAAGCGATGATGTTACCACTGGCCACCATGGTGCGATTTGGTGGAGCATATATGTAACTCGCGCGCCGTCATAGCTGTGTCAAGCATCCTTTCCAAACCAATTCATATAGGTGAAACCAGTTGAGCACTTAATTTCCTTTGTCTACTCACCGAGTATTACCTCTGGACCCAATTTCAAGACCATCAGTGAGTTAGTTAATCAGGCAGTCAGTCAGGACTTATGTGTGTATCTTTTGTTTGTCGGTGTAAGGTACGTACAAAATATATCACAAAATGCTATGAAAGACTATTAAAATAAAGAGCACGACTGGGTCGCAAATACTTGCTCCATATGTGCAGCTCTTTTGTAAATTATTCTGTTTCCAAATTTAGGCATAAGAAGCAAATAAATTTGTGTTTTCATATAATGTGTTAAAAAGGTACATTTTTTGTTTACCATATGTCAACAATTTTAATGTCATACCCCAGCCGAAAGTAACTTAGATATACATTTTAAACAGAATCGTCTCATTTATAATTTTCGCAAGTCCACTAATATGTAAAGCACCGTTATTTAGCGATAAACTGAGTATGCAGTCTTATTGGAAACGTTAGAGCCATTTTCGAGAAAATTACACTTGTTCAAAATTGGCCTTAAATACAGTGCCTTTAATATTGGAATACAAATTGCTATTTCACCTCGGGGTAACAGCTACAGGTTTCAGATATGAAGATTGGAGTAAATCTGTCCAGCAGTTTAGGCCGCAGTCTGAGGTACAAACTAACAGTCGGACAGAATTTTGAGACCCACTTTTTTTTAGGTTTCTATCGAAAATGTTCACGAAAACAATACTTTCTCCTTTATAGGAGTAAGTAAAAAATGACTTAGAAAATAGATATCTCTAAAATGAAATTATCTATGACTTTCGGTTTGTCATCAAAATAAAGGATACTGAATTTCCTAAAGCATTGCCCATCCATTGCTGCTTTGTTGTAATTACTACCGGATCTATCAAAACTTTTTGTTTTGGGCATGGTGTGTGAAAGTAGGACTCTCCTTAAATTCTATATATCTTTGTGGATATTGGGTATTGGGCCCTACCCATAGAAAAACATAGAAATTCTCAGAACCTGTCCAAGGCCCATCTTTTAACGAATCAGCATCGGAATGCATACCACCCTGTACAGGCAATTTGCGTCAAACAAGGAAAATAATTCTAAATTAGAAGGACTGCGATAATATTCAATTCAATAAATACCATGTATCTGTATTACCGGTATACTGAGTAACTTCTCCCAGCCGATATTATCAGAAAACATTAGGCTACTAATTCAGCTCCAAGGCTCAAATAATCCCGTCTGTTCGGAAATATTAGAGATATTAAAGAAAATTATTGTTATCTAATTGTCAGATTTTGCCAAACATTAGAATTATACCCTATTTAATGTAACTGAACATTATGTAAAAAAAATTGTTTGGAATTCCAGTTTCAAGTCAGCCAACAGTGTGTGAGATCGATTTCTCGTTCACTTGGATTGCGACCACAGGAGAGATAAGTACCTTTTTGTAATAAAAAACACATAGAATTTTTCGTCGCTCTTTTTCTTCGGCTTTTCTCTTCTCATTTCGGCAAGTGCCGGTCCTTCAATTCTACGTCGCTATCGTTCAATTCGGAGTCTTTTACTCAGAATTTCTTCGTATTCTCAATCACCTTTTGGTCCAAATCGAGCCGGATTTGGATATCATTGGTTTTTTCGTTTTGGAGCAGGAATTTAGTATTCCACATTCTTCATCGTTTGTGATTAACGGAACTGCCGTTAATCAAAATCATCATCGTTTGATTACTGTTCTCTACGTCGCACTTGGATTTATAGTGTATACATACATAAATCTCTTCTACTAAGTGATCTTAATATAAATCTCTTCTACTAAATGATCTTAACATAAATCTCTTCTACTAAGTGATTAATTTAAATAAGACTTTGGCGAGTGGTAAAAATAATCTACTCGTTGAATGCATGTATGAACATTTTGTAAATTGAAAGTGAGTACCCTTTCCGTTTCGGTTTCGTGGACAATCTCGTTGGTGCTCACGTGTAATCTTTTCTAATAGCTGCATGAACTATTTGATTTGCATGCATCAATAAGTGATAATATACAATAAGTTTTGCATGAAAGAATAATTTCTTTGCTTGGTAATCTAAATTACAATTCGCACATCACGCAGTACTTAAGCCAGACAGCACATCAACGAAGCTTCGTGTTGTATTTGACGGTTCGTTTAAGGACACGGGCGGAAATTCCCTAAACGATTCGTTATTGATTGGTCCACCTATCCAACGAAACCTTTTCTCGGTCTGCTTGAGATTTCGTCGTCACAAATATGTGTTCACCGCAGATATAATAAAAATGTTTCGGCAGATTTGGGTATCAGACGAAGATACTGATTACCAAACGATCGTCTGGCGAAAATCGGAATCAGATCCTATAGAACATTATCGTTTATGCACGGTTACTTATGGAACCTCGTGTGCTCCCTATCTTTCGGTACGGGTCTTAGAACTATTGGCGTATGATTATCGTGAAAAGTATCCTGTCGCCGCGGAGATACTTCTAAATGACTTTTACGTTGACGACGTTGTGTCAGGTGGAGACTCTTTCATTGATGCAATGTCAAAGAAAAAGTGCTTAATTGAGCTTCTTTCAAAGGGTGGCCTAAAACTCAGCAAGTGGCAAAGTAATTTCAAGGAACTTCTGCAAGAAGAAGAGCTCATTCAAAATGAAATCATTTCATTAGATAGTGAGGCAGATTCTTGGGTTAAAGTACTCGGTTTGTACTGGAACTCTAAAATCGATTATTTCTCGTTTCGCTTAAATTTAACACCGAATGAATCTGTCACAATACGCCAAATTCTTCGTGAAGTTGCTCGAATTTTTGATTCCCTCGGTTTCCTTACTCCTTCGGTCGTACAACTAAAGATCATTTTTCAAAAATTGTGGCATCGAAAACTCGACTGGGACGATCCTCTCCCAGACTTCATCGTTACACAGTGGTGTAACCATCACCAAGAACTTCCTGATCTCACGAAAATCAGCATACCTCGGTGTATAGGTACAGCGGATGCATCATTTGAATTGCACGGTTTCTCAGATGCCTCGGCCTCCGCTTATGCCGCCGTTATATATTCGCGTCATATTTTACCCAACGGATCAATCTAAACTAATATCATCGCAGCCAAGAGTCGAGTTGCACCAATTAAACAGTTGAGTATTCCGCACCTAGAATTGTGTGGGACGCTTTTGCTTGTACGACTACTCGTTTCAGCACAGAAGTCTTTGAACACTACCTTTTCAAACGTCTTCGTTTGGTGTGACTCTCAGGTTGTTCTCTTTTGGCTCTCGTCTCCTCCTCGTCGTTGGGATATCTTTGTCGGAAATAGAACTTCCGAGATCCTGAATACCATTCCCAGAAATAGATGGTTTCACATCAGGTCTGAACAGAACCCCGCGGACTGTGCTTCTCGGAGTATAACACCATCGGCCCTTGTTTAGCATCCAATTTGGTGGACCGGTCCTCATTGGTTGGGAAAAAATGAAAACCATTGGCCTATCGAAAAACACTTTCAGGAACACCCAGATTGCAAACAAGAGGAGAAAAAACAATTCTAACAGTCTTGTTTAGTCGTAAATGTGGAATACCTATTCCATATTCTATTTCCTCGTGTATCTTCTTCCATGCGGCCAATGCGAATCGTCGCCTTCATCTTTCGTTTTATTTCAAGGAGTCGTAAACTATCGCATGAAACTGCACATCAACTTCGACCTCAGGAAATTTACAACGCTAAAAGTATGGCTACAGCATATTTACTTCGTAGAAGATATCTCATATTTTCGGGAGCACGGTAGGATCCAGAAAGCAAACGTCTGTTATAACATCAAACATCCGATCATCATACAAAAGGGATACCCGATTGCCCAACTCATCGCTATCGACTTTCATTAACGCATGCTACATCCTGGTGTATCAGCACTATTCGTTTTGCTTCGTTAGGAATTTTGGATCATTGGTTGCAGGAACCTGCTTCGAAAGATAACCCATGATTGCATCAAGTGTTTCCGCCAGAGGAAAGTTACATCAACTCAAATCATAGGAAATCTTCCAGCGCAGCGGATACAAACACATCAGCCATTCTCACATTGTGAATGTGACTACGCTGGGCCCATCGCTCTAAAAACAAGGCTACACATCGCTGTTTGTGTGCCTTGTCTCAAAACCCATACACTTAGAGCTAGTGAGTGACCTCACAACGGATGCGTTTCTCGCAGCTCTTCGCCGTTTCATCGCCCGCCGTGGAAAGCCATCACACATGTATTCAGACAATGGTACAAATTTCCGCGGGTCTGCCAAACAGTTGTCCGAAATGCATAAAATTATCATGTCTGAACATCATAATTCATTAGTGGCTGAATCCCTTGCTCGCGATGCCATCACTTGGCACTTCATTCCCCTTCAGCACCACATTTCGGCGGTTTGTGGGAGGCGGGGGTGAAGTCTGTTAAGCAGCATTTCAAACGCGTCATTGGCTCTGATGTTCTTACCTTTGAACAACTTTACACTCTTCTTACCCAATCGAAGCCCTGTTAAATTGTCGTCCTCTATGTCAAACCTCTGATAATGATTTTGATCCACTAACCCCAGCCCATTTCATTATAGGTGAATCGTACTCAGCTGTTCCCAAACCATCGCTTGAAATCATCCAAAATCGTCTGCCTTCTTTGAAATCACTGCAATCAAAAATACAAGGATACTGGAAGCGCTGGAGTATGGAGTACTTGACTTCGCTACAACAACGCCCTCGATGATCACAACCACAACCCAACGATTTGGTGGTCATCAAGGAAACAAACATGCCTCCTGGTAAATGGGCTATGGGACGAATCATCAACATCCATCCTGGAAAAGATGGACATGTCAGAGTCGTTACCCTACGTACCGCTAATCGGAACCTCGTTCGACCAATTCATAAGTTGGCACCACTCCCTATAAACTGAAACTTTGTTCCAGGGGTGGCGGAATGTTCGGAAATATTAGAGATATTAAAGAAAATTATTGTTATCTAATTGTTAGATTTTGCCAAACATTAGAATGATACCCTATTTAATGTAACTGATAATTATGTAAAAACAATTGTTTAGAATTCCAGTTTTAAGTCAGCCAACAGTGTGTGAGATCAATTTCTCGTTCACTTGGATTTCAACCACAGCAGAGATAAGTACCTTTTTGTAATAAAAAAACACTTATAGAATTTTTCGTCGCTCTTTTTCTTCGGCTTTTCTCATTTTGGCAAGTGCTGGTCCTTCAATTCTACGTCGCTGTCGTTCAATTCTGAGCCTTTTACTCAGAATTTCTTCGTATTCTCAATCACCGTCAATGGAAGGAAATTAGACACTGGACATTCCATTCTACTGAACTCCTGTCCACTCAAACAGATTCCAGTATGAACTAAAGGGTGCTTTTTTAGAGGTTTGTTTTTCGAATTGGCAATACTTTTTCCAGCGACAGCCAATTTGGCAACTGGATCAGTTCACCCCAGAAAAACGCTTGCTAATTATGCAAATTTATTTCAAAAATCGTGATTCAGTTCGCGAAAATTACCGTGTGCTAGGTCTATTTTACGGTCGACATAATCGTCCATCCGAGCAAGTAATGTAATAATCATGGATCGTTTTCGCACCACGTATACTCTAATTCAATCAGTCGGAAAAACAATATTAACACTTCTGATATAGCTGACATTTACAGAACAAACAAATGAAACCCAAAAAAAAATCATCGATAACGGTTTCTTTGATAAGCTATGCATGTAGAACAAAAATTATAAGAAATGTGAGGTCTATTCGCAATATTGAATTAAAGAAGATTAGAGAAAACACGAACAACAATCAAAACCGAGCCAGAGAATAATGCTATTGTATTTGTTAAAAATTTGTTCTTCTCTGCCACACTTCCAATAGTCCCTTCATTTTGCCTTAGGTCAACAACCTAGAAAAACATCCGGAACAATTTTCCATACCGAGCTCCCACTGCAACAACATCACCATCACTCAGTAAATCGCAACGCTTGTTTTCCGATCGCAGCTGGTACCCACGATCCATGGCTTTTCCTGAAGAGAACAAGTTAAAATTAATTTCCGGCACGTATAGTACATCTGTGATACGCCTTTTGATCCATTCATCACCATTGAGCGCCAAAAAATGTATATCACATTTTTCTTGGGCTACGATCTTTGCACCGTTTCCAATTGTTACTCCAATCGATGCCTCCCTGAAGTTTTGGAACCATCCACGGCGATGGCTCATGTAGTCGCTTGCAGCTGAATCCAAAACCCAAACGTCTTTGTCGTTAGCTGGAAAAGAGACTTGCCACATAAAAGCATCACGCGACGTTACCCTGGATTCATTTTTCTTGCGGGGACAATCTCTCTTCCAGTGACCTCTTTCACCGCACAGAAAATATGAGCCTTTAAGTTTCTCATTTTTATTACTATTTTCTCTGGTTTGATTCGAAGCATTACACCTTTTGAAAAAAAATTATTTTTGACCACCAACGCTTCCACACTTTGACTTTGAAGCCTGTTCAGAAGTGCTCTTGAGTGTCTTCCACATTCCACATGCCGTTTCATAATTCATTATTTGTAGCAACGGCTGCTTGTAACATGCTCCTGAAATTGCACGTCGAGCTTTGGCATCAGTCTTTTTCCATGAAGCAATAAGTATTGCACAACTACTACTGGAGCCACCATGTTAGCTAATTAGAACCAGCTTCCAACCGGTCTATACTAAATTTGTCTCCATCCATTAAACAAAATTTTAATCGTATGTTGTACCAGCAACGACTGTAGTTGCACCTAAAAAGACAAGCAAGTGTATTTTTTTCTTAACCAAAACTACTGCTTAAGCCCATTGTCTGGTCAGAGTTCACTTTTTGTAGCGACTGTAGTTTTTGCAGAAAAATAACTGCGCAAGTGAATTTACTTGCTTAAATGAATTTAATTATATACTACTCTACTTTTAAACGGAATGGACTAGGCTCATAACCTTTTGAATTTGTTTTAATAAATAAAAACGTAGACCAATTTAAATCTGGAGAAAAATAACTTTATTTGGTAAATTTCCTGAAGTATCGACAAGCGCTGTGTAGAAAAAAAAATGGAAGTGAAAGAGCGTGTAAAATACACTTGACATTTTTAGATATTTTATGTGCACCAAGAGCACAAGCGCTGCCTGGTGTAACTTAACTATCTTAAAGGCCCATTTACATTACAATATCAATACATATAGGCTTTGTTAACGATGTGAATAAAATCTTCATCTAACTATTTTTTTTTTTTAATGCATTTTTATTTTTAATTCGTTACAACTAATATGCTAGAAAAAAAATGCTTAAAACTAGCTTAAGTAACATAACTATGTTATTCTAACTTACTGGCACTATGCGGGCGCTCTAAGCTAAACCTAATACTTACAACTTGTCTTTCGACGTAACTTACTTGAGTTCTTTTTTCATTTCATTATTTTATTATTTACTTATTTACAATGACAGACAAATTTTTAATAAAATTAAAAAACTTAGTAAACGAACTTATTTTTTGTTTGTTCTTATATAAATAAACATTAAAAAAAAAAACTACCTTAAAATAAATTTTAAAACTACCTTATTCTACCCTATTCTATCACACCTTATTCTAAATACCTAATTAAATACGTATTTTGTTTATTTATTAAGTGCTGTAATAATTTTTTTTTTTTTTATTCAAGTGCTGTGTTTTTTTTTCTGCCTATAACTACGTACAATACCCTACTATACTAAACTATGTAAGTCGGCCAATAGACTAAACCACAAAATTTAAAGGGGGCTACCCCGGATTGTGAGGGAACGACGAAGGAGTTCCCTCTCTTTCGGTTAGCCACCAGAATTTTAAGAACTGACGTTCAACGCCCTTCATATCGCGACTTATTACAGTCCTACTGAACCGGAGACGCTCCACACTGCTGTGTACAACGTCTCTGTCGTAGTTGAGTCGCCTATCCATAGCTGTCCGAGCCACGTGGAAGTTTAGCGGAATATAACTATTACATTGAAATGATGAACGAAATAGAAAATCGAAAGAGAAGAACCAAACATGATGGAAAACCAATATAATGCCGCTGACATCGATTTTAGGGTAATGCATGGTTTTACAGGCATCGATGCAGATTTTATTAAAAATATGAATTTTTGTTGTGTGTGTTTTACGTCAGATCAATACGGACAAATTGGAATGTTTTTCTTCTGAAATTGAGAGTTCTTTAGTTTCAATGTGAAAGAAGAAGAAAATTAGTTCTATAATATAAAAGGATTTAATATTGAATCCCTTAATAGAAAAAAGAGCAAAGGCGGAGGAATCGCAGTTCATATTAAAAATAAGATACGGTACCAAAGAATTTATTACGATACTGAATTCTATGAAAACATCGAAATTTTTTTTTTTTAATAATTCGCGCGCGCCAAAATGAATATGAATACCTTTATACTATTACAGGGCACGAGCTTTTAGGAAAAAAGAGGAACCGAGGAGAAGCCTGTGCACGTTGGCTTTAAATGTTTGAAGGTTGTAGTGATGGGGAAATACAAAGCCTGGGTATCATTCCACATTCGTGTCGTTCGGCTTATAAACGAATCCCTATATTTGACAGTTAGGCTTTAGGGTGAACTGATGTGCATTCGAAGCATGTCGCGTATTGTGGGTGAAATTTTAAAGGGGAGGAATGCAACTGGCTATTTCGCTGGAGCATTTTAAAAAAAAAAAACGATAAAACAGGGAGAGACATGAGACATTTTTCCTATGTTCAAGTGAATGTATAGCATTCACAATGTCTCTATCACCTATAAATTTTAACGCACTATTTTATACCCTATCAAGAATGTGCAGAACGGTCTTGGGTGCACCAGACCAGATATGGACGTTATATTCTAACTTAGGGCGGATGAATGCCTTACAAATTGAGGCCAGATCAGACGGGGTAAAATAATAGATAGTAAAAATAAATAGCAAAAATGGGAAAACATACATATATTCATGCGATCTATAGGCCTCCAAAGTTATTATTACTATTTGTGTAGGGTTATCTTGCACTGCCACCTAATGGTCTATTGTGCCCCTTGCTAATACCTAGGATAGGTTTATTACCTCATTGGAGTTTCCCTCAGAATATAATTCCTTCAGAATTTTTATCGAGGGTTAAGCACTCTTTCCTTGCCTTGGCAAGAATAGTACACCCTACAGCATCCTCTCTAATCCGGTTTCACTTAGAAATATGGGAATAAGAAATGGGTCTATGGTTGGCATATCCTCATCTGATAGGTGGTACCCCCCCAAGCATTTCAATCGTTTGTGGGCCAGTGCCACACAAGACTCCAGAAGATGTTCTGGAGTCTCACTGGACTCATTGCAGAATCTGCAAAGGCCTTCGTTTGTTATACCTAGTTTCCTTAAATGCTCCCCGAGTTTACAGTGCCCCGTTAGAAAGCCTGTTAGTATACGTGAGTTATTCTTGTTAAGACAGATGCACGTTTCGGATCTCTTCCGGTTGTAGTGTTCCAGAAGTTTCTTAACTTGTCTCAGACCTGGAGTATTGACCCAGGTTCTGTTTTTTTTTTTTTGTTCTCCATCTTCCTGAATTATTTGCGTTTGGTGTGATTTCCTATTCCGCAGAATGGTTCGGGTCCAATAAAGGATTCTGCTGCTTCTTGTGTTGCCAAAGGGTCTGGTTCTTCGTTGCCACCAAAGTTGAGGATCGCAGAATTTATAGAAGAATTGGAAAATCATGTAAAAAGTGAGAAAGAATTAATCGGCTTAGGTGATGCAAATATAAACTTAAGAAAATTAAGTCAACAAGTATCTAGAAATAATGACATCAAAGGGCAGTAAATACTTCAACAATAATTGGTCAATTTTTTTGTTAGCATTACAAAAACAAGACATTGTATCGGCTGTTGCTGAAACCGACATATCTGACCACTACACCACAATATATGCTACAAGAAAGTACACCGAACGTCAATATAACGAAGAAATGCCTGCAAAAATTAACTAGTACAAAATGAACCACCTAATTGAGCAAACCAATTGGCAAAGTTTATATGAAGAACTTGACGTTAGGTGTCTGTATAGTAACTTTGTAAACAAAATGAAGGGTATATGTACAGTAGTGTGCAAAACATTTGCAAGTTTTTTTCAAATACAATAATTCCCTTTAATAATTGCTCTAAATGAAGAATTCGAATGAAACCTTTAGTCAAAAGTGTTACTTACAGTTTAATATTTAAAAGGAAGGAAAGAAATCCCCAACATGTACCCTTGATATTTTATAATTAATAAAAAAAGCCACTTTGAAGCTGTGCAAAACATATGCAATTTTTTTTTAATTTTCAATATTTTGTCCAAAAACCATTATTTCTAATAACTTCGGCACACCTTTTAGGCATGGAAGCAATAAGAGAGTTTGTTAACTCACAGGGAATTTTTTCCCACTCATCCTTTAAAGCTTCATAAAGAGCCTTTTGCGAAGTAAACCGTTGCCCTTTTATCCTCTGTTTTAGAATTCCCCATAAGTTTTCTATAGGATTTAAGTCGGGGGACTGTGGAGGCCAATCTAAAGCATTAACTCCCCGAGCTCCTAAAAATTCTTTAACGAACTTTGAGGTGTACTTCGGATCGTTGTCTTGTTGAAACCTCCACAACAACGGCATCTCTTCCTCAGCATAGGGAAGCATGACTGTGTCTAAGATGTCCTTATACACAAAGCGATCCATTATTCCCGTTATTTGGTGTAAAGGACCACATGCTTGAGCTGAAAAGCACCCCCAAACCATAACGGAACCGCCCCCATGCTTCAAAGTAGCTCGGATGTTTCCCCGATTTAACCGTGTCCCTGGCTCTCGACGAAGGTAAGCAATACCATCAGTAGATAAGATATTAAATTTGCTCTCATCGGAAAACAAAACGGTTCTCCATTGTGTCAGGGACCAAGTTGAATATTTATGAGCAAATTGCAGTATAAATAATATTAAATTAGAAGCAGTTTTTTATCAAACAAAGCGCCTACCTTTTTTGCCGGTGTTTTGACGGTGTTTCGAGGCTTCTTAACAGCTCGGTATGCCCTCAAATTGCTTTCTTTTGCACGTCTACGCACTGTGCTTGCATCAATTGACAAGTTGAGGTCCTTCACAATTGCAGCTGAGAGCCGGAAAGGGTCTCGCCGGATAATATTTATAATTTTTTTTATCAGTTTGCTTGTCTGTTTTTCGGGGACAACCACCAGAATGAAGCGTTGCAATTGATAAATTTTGTCGGAACTTTGTAATTATCCGGGAAACAGTTGATTCGTGAATTTTGAAACGTTCAGCTATCTCTCTTTGCTTCGATCCGTTTTTAAAAGCCTCGATTACCAGCTCCTTTGTTCGGGAATCATACTTATTGCCAGCCATTTTTTACACGCAAATATAGTGAACACTATTTTACTAACCTGATCTGAATATCCCGAAAGTTAAAATAGAAATGAGGGCAAAATAAAAAACTTGCATATGTTTTGCACAGCTGCATAGTTGGCAAGCTAACATTTTCTCCGGTAATAACAGACCTAACTGTACTTTTTTCCGTTTTTAGTGCTAAGACCTAAGAATGTACTGTCAGTAACAGATTTATCTTGAAATTTTTAAAATATTATCCTTCTTTGTACAGTTAGTCAAACAAAACTTCAAGAGAAAAAAATCTTGCAAATGTTTTGCACACTACTGTATATACACAATCAATAAAAGTTACAACAAATACAAAAAATCTTAAACAAAAAGTGTGGATGACGCCTGCTATAGTTAGAACGTGCAAAAGGAGAGACGATCTCTACAGAAAGTGCAAAAACAACCCACTTAACCAAAGCTACGAAAATGTATATAAACAATTTCAAAATGTAGTGAATAAAAGCTTCTAACTATGAAGACCAACCTCTACAAACAAAGATTCACAGATGCCAAAAACGACCCGAAAAAACATGGAATGTTCTAAATGAACTGCTGGGGCGCAAGAAAAGATCGATTGATAAGGTATTTATGAACAACTTTCCCGTTGAAAATGATGGAATGAACCTAGTAAATAAATTTGCAGAACAATTTTCAACCCAAGGATCCAAAATAATACATAGTTGCGGTCATAAAACTTCAAGCACAATCAATCTATGTAGAGGAAGCTAGCGAATAAGAAGTATACAGAATCTTGTGTTGTTTAAAAACTAACAAAGGGCCAGGAGCGGGCAACATTAGACCGATAGATCTTAAGTTAAACGCTATACATGTAGCTTCAACAATTGAAACAATCATCAACCGAAGTATAAGCCAATATTGTATACCGAGGGTATTAAAAACTTCGATTGGCCATATTGGAAATTATAAGCCGATTGCAATTTTTCCAGTTGTAGAAAAGTGTTCGGTGGAAATAATAGTACGAAAAATAACAAACTTCATTCATTCACATAGTTTTACAAACAACCCAATACGGTTTCCAAAAAAAATAAGAGCACCAATAGCATATTGGGAGATCTCTCAAATGTCATGAACAATGGATTAAACAAAACCCACCACGTCTAGACAGCAAGGCCTTCGATACAGTGAGTCATGAGAAGATAATCGAAAGTCTCAATAGAATTGTCGTAAGAGGCATCTTAGCGAAGTGGATTGAAAATTACCTGTCGCGAAGAACAATGCAGGTAAAAGTAAGAAACATTCTTAGCGAAGAAAAACCGAGCTTATATGGTGTACCACAAGGCTCCAAGCTGGGACACATCCTTTTTATCTTGTTCACCAACGAACTTCTTCGTGTCTTCAAAAAAAGTGCAGACTTTGCCTACGTATATGATATAGCAATTATTGTCAAGCACAAATGCCTTGTTACTGCAGTAACTACAATGCAAGAAGAATTTAATAGTCTCAAGATGGTGCTACGACCAAAGTTTGATGATAAATGCTGTTAAAACGAAGATGATGCACATACGTATGCCAACCCGAAACTTCTATTGATATGTACCAAATGTACAAAATGAAGTTTGAAGTGGTCAAGACAATAAAGTATCTTCGAGTAATAATTACTGATCACTTCTTATAGTATGAACATGTGAATAAGATACGGATGCAGCTAAAGAGTGCTATTTTTGCGATGGTGTACCTCAAAAGATATACTAGCGCTGAGGTGCAGAAGCAGGTGTACCTCTCATTAGCTGAATCGCGCTTAAGATTTGGGATATTAGCTTGGGGAAATGCATCGAAAATCCAGCTTGATAAGATATTATATCTTCAGTATCGACTATTTAAAATTATTAATACTAATAGCACAGATAATAAACTACCCAGATATCGCACGCCCATATAAAAAAATTAAGCATATTTTTGTCCTGGCAGACAGAGAGCTTTCAGAAAAGTACCACAAATAAAGCTTTTCTTTTTCCTCACTCCGTTCGCTCGTGTGGGAAAAGTTATTTTTTCTCATCGTGAGACATGGAAATGAACGAGGTGATGAAGTGTAAAGGGGTATGCGGGAAGGGGCATGAAAATGCATGACGTTGTGATTTGCGTACCACCGCAGCAAAAGAATAAATTTTCATGAATGGAAGTTTTGTGAACGCGTATGCGTTGTATATGAAAAGGCGTAACTGAAGGGCGGCAAAAGTCAATCATTTCGTTGCACTTTGTGATGAAAAGTAGACGAAAGTTACAAAATATAAAAGTGCGTGATTTGTGCATCCAGATTTTATATGGAGTATAGATCGTATATATATATATGTAGGATTGGAGCAAAGCAACACTTAGATAAGTAGCATCAATAGTTTGTGTAATAAGTATATTTCCAGGTCGTCGCCGCGGTCACATTCCATAGCGCACATCCCACTATGATTGTAGTCGAGTCGTGGCGAAATCAATATGGAAATTAACAAGAGAATATTACAAGAGCGCATTCTATGGGACGTTTTTGTTCGTGGATATGGTGTGGCGATGACACTGGAGAGGAAGGCAATTTTGGGTGGAGAAGATGACGTGAGAGAGAGAGAGCCCAATGTTGGAGAGCAACGAGTTCGGTCGTCCAGAGAAAGCATAGGAGAGTTTGATTCGTTTTAATATACTATATATTAATAATATATATATTAATATACTGATGATTGCAGTCTGTTGTGGAGAATTTAAAAGGAAAGTAAGGCAAAGAGGTATTGATCTATACTATGGGTTTGGGGGCAACGCAGCAGTGAATGGACGACTTACTGGAGTTGAAGACCCGCGAGCTGCAGCAGTTCTTAAAGAAAAAGAATCTGTCTTACAGATATAATCTGAAGATCGAGTTAGTGGAAAGGATACGTGGAGTTTTCAGCACAATCACCGCGGCAGAAGTGCGTGGAGAGGTCGCAGGAGAAGGGGACGCCGAACCGGACCAGGAAACCGAAAATCGAGAATCCAGTTAGCGAAAGCAGAAACATCTCAGACGGAGGAACCAAAGCAGTTGCAACGGAACCACATGGCTTCAGAAAACAATTTTGTGTTCAGAGATGTGGAAGAGTCTCTGGAACATTTTCAGGTAAGTCAGGCAAAACAATTACTAAGTGGATAAAAGAATTTGAGGAAAATGCTACCGTCTGCCGCTGGAACGAGATACAGAAGTACTTGTATGTGAGAAGGCTGTTGCGTGGAGCATAGAAGTTGGCAGTCGAAGCACGGTCAGGTGTCTGCAGTTATGCAACATTAAAGTCGACATTGGAAGAGGAATTTAGTGATTCGCGACCGTGTATAGACGTCCATCGATCGCTCGAAGCAGGAGAAAGAAACCTACTGAAAGTATGTTGGAATATGTGTATTCTATGCAGAACTTAGCGAATGAGGGGACCGTCGATGAACCATCACTGGTAGAGTACATAATAAATGGTATTCCGGATTCCGTTCAGAACAAAACAATCTTGTATGAGGCGCCGACAATCGCGGAATTGAAGCGGAAGCTCGAATGCTACAGAAGGATGCAACGACCGGCCTCAAACAGAGGATTGATAATAGGAGTAACGCTAGGCATACACCACACCAAAGAGGGCCACCAGTGCCAACAACAACGCGGAGATGCCATAATTGCGGGGCAACGTCTCACTTAGCTGCAAATTGCCCGGACAGGGCGAGGGGAATGCGTTGTTTTCACATTGCTTCGAATTGCCCTGTCGAGAGGGTGCCGGCATCTGGATCCGGAGGAGCATGTCAAATGAGACGGATTCACTCCGACGGGAGACACATCAAGGTTCTCATTGCAGGTAAACCGTATGACGCTTTCGTGGACAACGGCAGTGATGTGTCAATTATCTACCAGTCGTTACAAAAGACAATCGAAGGAGCGAGATTAGAGAGACCAGGCATGACGTTAGTGGGATTCGGAAACAATTCGAAGAAGACATTAGGATCATGCCTACTAGCGGTGCAGTTGGATACTCAAACTCACTGGGTCCGGTTTCAGGTAGTGCTAGACGGTTGGATTTCCGACAGAGTTCTTGTGGGAAAGGATTTCCTGAAGAATGTTAATCTGTTGTTCAACCATGGAGTAATAGAGGTAATAAAGAACTTAGCCGTCGAGGACACGGAGGATCAGAGGGTATACGACATCGAGGAAAACGACATTTCTAAGATAGAGGCAATAAGCAACGAGGAGGTGGAGTTACACGTAGGCAACGAGGAATATCGCGAGATCGTGGAGGACATCGTCGGGTCGTATTTACCAAAGAGGCAAGAAAAGTCATGTGTACAGATAAGCTGATGGATGACGTTCCGGTACATCGGACGGCCCGGAGACTAGCGGCACAAGAACAAAGAGCAGTAACCAAACAAATAGAAGAATGGTTGGAGGAGGGGGTAATCCGCCCCAGTTGGTCGGACTATGCTAGCCCGATAATGCTCGTAAGAAAAAGGGACGACAGCTATCGGCTATGCGTTGATTATCGAGCCTTGAATGCGTAGATGGTAACGGACAGACACCCGATGACTGTTATGGAGGACGTGATAGAGAAGCTGACGAATGCGAAGATTTTTATCACTTTGAATCTGAAGAACGGGTTTTTCCATGTAGATATCGCTGAAAATATAAGAAAGTACACCGCGTTTGTTACACCAAACGGGCCTTACGAGTTCCTCAAAGTGCCCTTTGGTCTGTGCAATTCACCGGCCACCTTCCAAAGGTTCATCAATCAAGTTTTTCGACATATGATATCAAAGGAATATTTACTTATTTACGTAGACGACATTATAATATTCGCGGAGACTGCTGAGGAGGCGCTGGAGAAGCTTAGGGGGGTGTTGAAGGTCGCAGCAGAGCACGGATTGATCATCAACTGGAAAAAGTGTAGTTTTTTATGCACATCCTTGGACATGTGGTAGAGAACGGAAGCATTAAGCCATCTGCGGAGAAAGTGAGAGTGGTCCAGAAGTTCCCGATGCCGGCCAACGTGAAACACATTCAGAGCTTCCTGGGGTTGATGGGTTTTTTTCCGAAAATTCGTTGCTGGGTACTCCATGATCGCAAAGCCGCTCTCAGATTTGTTACGCAAATAGGTCAAGTTTCAGATGGGCGAAAAGGAGGTCGATGCGGTAAACACTCTAAAATCATGTTTATGCAGGGATCCTGTGCTGAAGTTATTCAACGAGAAGCTACCGACGGAGTTGCATACGGATGCAAGTGTAATTGGTTACGGAGGAGTCTTGCTGCAAAAGCAAGCGACTACAGCCGAAACTACACTAGTTACGAGCTAGAGGTCCTAGCCATCATGAAGTGTCTGAAGAAGCTGAGGGTGTATCTCCTCGGATTAGAATTCACAATTGTCACGGACTGCAAGGCGTTTCAGGCTACCATGATGAAGAGGGTAGCCAGGTGGGCTATAATGCTGCAGGAATACAACATGAGGGTAGTACATCGTGCAGGCAGTGCGATGAGACACGTAGATGCACTGAATAGGCACCCACAGGTGGCTATAGCAAGAATCGAGGGCAGCATTCTGTATCGGATCAAAACGGCTCAAGGTAAAGATGAATATTGTCAGTTAGTAATGAATGCACTTACAGCTAATGGAACCTATAAAGACTACGAGGTGAGTGGAGTCCTTCTCTATAAGTTTGAGGAAGGGGCACATCTACTTGTCGTGCCCAAGGCTATGCAGAGGGAGTTGATACGGGTCATTCACGAGCGGGGACACATCAGTGCCGCAAGAGTAGAGGCGATCTTCAAGCAGGACTACCACACTCCGAAACTGGTGAGCAGCATCCAGAAAGTTCTAGCGAATTGTGTGGCGTGTATTCTGGTCACCAGGAAGAGCGGAAAAGGAAAAGGGTTCTTACACCCCATCGAAAAGAGTGACGTGCCGTTACACACGTACCATGTGGACCACTGGGACCCCTGCCATCGATGAGTGAATTCTACAGCTACATTTTCGTGATAGTAGATGCATTCACGAAATTTGTGTGGAATTATCCGGTAAGGACGACTAAAACCGAGGAGGTCATAAAGAAACTGGAATTTCAGAGTGAAGTGTTCGGAAGTCCCGTGCGAGTAGTCTCTGATCGCGGACCAGCGTTCACGTCCAACACCTTCAACGAATACTGCGAAGGGAATCATATTCATCACGTGTTGACAACAACCGGCGTGCCCAGGGGAAACGGGCAGGTCGAGCGAATAAATCGGGTCATCATTGAAGTCCTCAGCCGATTATCAGTTGATGATCATAAGAAGTGGCATACTCATACCAGCAGGGTACGATTTCGCGAAGTACCAGTCGGAGCCCATTCCAGCTCATGTTTGGGACCATCATGAGAACGGAAGGAAATCACGATTTACGCTCATTACTAGAGGAGGTAATGAGGGACGACTTTGAGAGCGGGCGAGAGGAGGCTAGGAGAGCCGCGAGGGAGCAGATTGAGAAGATTCAGCAGGAAAACCGCAAAAGGTATGACGGGAAGAGAAAAGCGGCCAGGCAGTACAAGGTGGACGACCTAGTTGCTGTGATGAGGACACAGTTCGGCGTGGGCCTAAAGCTACACGCAAAATATTTCGGACCTTATTAGGTGGTGAGGGTCAAGAGGAATGAACGTTACGTCGTTCAAAAAAGGGGCAGCACGAAGGACCGAATACGGCCTCAACCGCAGCGGATTGTATGAAACCCTGGGTCACGGAGAAGGAAGACGATGGTCCAACTGATGAGGACGTGCAAGATAGTGGACTCGACTGAGGGCAGTCGAGAAACTCAAGGATGGCCGAATGTAGGATTGGAGCTAAGCAACACTCAGATAAGTAGCATCAATAGTTTGTGTAATAAGTATATTTTCAGGTCGTCGCCGCGGACACATTCCATAGCGCACATCCCACTTTGATTGTAGTCGAGTCGTGGCGAAATCAATATGGAAATTAACAAGAGAATTTTACAAGAGCGCATCTATGGGACGTTTTTGTTCGTGGATATGGTGTGGCGATGACACTGGAGAGGAAGGCAATTTTGGGTGGAGAAGATGACGTGAGAGAGAGAGAGCCCAATGTTGGAGAGCAACGAGTTCGGTCGTCCAGAGAAAGCATAGGAGAGTTTGATACGTTTTAATATACTGTTTCTGCAAAATAAATTGAGTCAGTTGAATTATACATTTGATCGTGTTTTGTTCATCTCCGCAAACGGAAAAATTAAACTTCCTACATATATGTGCAAATGGTTGGGCTTATATTGTGTGCTTGTTATTTTGTTTGTATGTATGTACCTTATTTTCAGCATTTGATTAAATAAAGATCGAAATTCGGTTTGTCCTTTGACATTTCTGATCCCTAGTCAGAGATATTTTTTTGGGGAATACCAGAAATGCTGATAAAATATTTTAAGGCTTTAATTACTGATAAACTATTTCTTGTTGAGAAAGTTAAGGCTGAGGCAAAATTAGAAAACTTGTCAATTATGGTTAATATTTGATAGTTGTTTATGCTGTATATATTGGACTATATCTAAGGGTTCAGAAGAACTTTCAGATTTGTCGTACTTTATTTTTGGGGAATGGGGGAAAATTGATTTATTGCTTGGTATTGATCAAAATACTAAGACATTTTCGAAGCTCATTTTATCTGAGAGTACAAAAAAATACACCGAAGAGGAGAAGTGGATTTCGCAGTGCATTTTTTTCCGTTCGTCTTCCGGATACAACTTTTTACGGGATCAGCTTGGACTACACTTGCCGCACCCGTCTTCATTACATAGGTGGATTAAGATTAAAAGTCTGTCACCTGGAATAAATAGAAATGTTCTAGAGGAAATAAAGAAAATAACTTCGACATTATCACCAAAAGAAAAAGAAGTCGTGATTATAATTGATGAAATGAGCCTTCAGACGAATCTAACCTACAGTAAATTCAACGATGAAATTGAAGGTTTAGTTGATTACGGAAGGAATCAAAGATCTAATATATGCGCTAAGTCTGTGTGCATTTTTATGATTCGGAGTGTATGCGGAAATTTTAAGCAAGTTTTATATCATGTGAAACAACTTGAGATTGAGGTATATAATTGTCTTGATATATGCGCGGAGCTCAAACTAACCGTTAGAGCTATTTGCTGTGATCAAGGACCCACAAATCGTAGTTTATATAGTAAACTTAATCTAAATGAAAAAAACTTTAACTTCACTTACAAAAATAAATCCATATATGGAATGTATGATATTCCTCATCTTATAAAGAGTATTCGGAACAACTTATTTAAATACAATTTGACCACTTTTGATGGAATTGTTAATTGGAAGGTAATTGAATACCTTTATAACACAGAAAAAAGTAATACTACCAAAATATGTCCAAAACTTACATCAGCACACATTGATCCTACTGAGTTTCAGAAAATGAACGTGAAGTTGGCTGCACAAGTTCTAAGCAGATCTGTAGCCTGCGGCATTGAAGCTTTAATAAAACTCAACAAATTTTCCAAGTCATGTAGCCCATTTTGCAAAATCTACAGCTGAATTTATAAAAAAAAATAGATCGACTTTTCGACCTATTAAATGGAAAACCAGCACTTATACGGAATGATCAAAATATGCATTTTATACAAGAAATGAAGGATTATATACAATATTAAAACCCACAAACCCAAGAAATAGATCATTTTGTTTCAAAGGCTTGGCCTTAACAATAGAAAGCGTTTTAAGAATAAGAGACGCATTATTCATGGATCATAATGATTTATATTACATTAATGTAAATAAATTTAATCAAGATCCGTTAGAGAACTTATTTGGTAAAATAAGAGCGCGGAATATTAATAAAAGTAATCCAAGTGTTTCCGAATTTAACTACCTGCTAGCCAAAGTTATATCGATAAAATTTTTATTCAAATCGAAATGTTCCAACTGCGAAGAAGACGATTCGGAATATCTACAGATGGATTGGAATGCTCTTTTGCAGAATGATATAGAAGAACAAATAATACTTACAGAAGAGCTATCACAAAATCATGACATTCTTAAGAATGAGGAATGTTTTGAAACTAACATAAATACGAACAATATAGTTAATCCAGATGAAGACGCAATATCAGTCAAGGTACCGCTGGTCAACGACCTTGCTACAAGATACTTTGCCGGATACTGCTTCTTTAAAACAATAAAAAAAAAATGAACAAAATCTGTGAAAATTGTGCTGAAGAAATGTCAAAGGACAAACAGAATTTCGATCTAACGGAAGTATTGATAAAATTAAAAGAATATGAAAATTCAAAGGAAAATACAGTTCTCTTATGGCCGTCGGAAAAATATTTTCAAATATTTAAATAAAAGTAGAATTTCCAGAAATAAAATAAACAAATTGCAAAATGTAATGAACGCTTAAAAAGTAAACTCGACAGATAAATTGATAGTGATTATTGGTTGGGGGTCGATATCCTGCCACGTCCTCGTTCGTGTCCCCTGGAAACTACTTCAGTTAAGGTGATTTAACTGCAATTTAATACTAACTTAATTTAAGTTAATGATTATTTTGTTAAGTTAGTTAGTTTTTTTATAATAATTTCGAACATTAGTCGCCTTCACTTAAGTAGGCCAAGAGCAGTGATCAGTTATTATAAGGGCATAAATATAAAATGCAGTATGCAAAACTCATATTCATACCCATTTTCAGACCAAATTTGTGTCCACAATGTTTACAGAGTTTTTATTTATTTAATCAAGTGCTGAAAATAAAGTACACACATACAGACAAAATAACAAGCACACAACATAAGCCCAACTATTTGCACATATATATACGATCTATACTCCATATCCATCTTACCAACGTGTCGGCATCAGAACTCCGTGACCGCAGTCGCACAAAATATTTTTTTTTGTTTCTTTTTTGCAGTGAAAGTAAACAAGGGTATGTGTGAATGACACGATGGACTAAAAAGAGAGCAGAAAAACCAAATGTTCTGTGTTCTGATTTTTTCCCTTTTGTAAGAAGCGTAAGCTTTTTAAAAAGCTTTTTTTTAGTGAATTTCGTTTTCATATATCTTCTTCTTCCCATATGAATGAGACATCTGGGTAGTTTATTATCTGTGCTAATAGTTTTAATTTAAAGGTCCTAGATGTTAACGGCATATTTAAGATGACTGTCTTACTACAACTCTACCAACAAAGTATACGCCATAATCAGCATACAAGAAGACGGGGTCAGGTGCTTTTGGAAATTCCAGAAACTTTCAACATCTATGGAAGAAGACATCCAAGCTACGCCATACCAACAATAATGAATTCACTACCAGCAGATCTTAAAAATATTGTCAATTTAAAAAAAAAACGTAATAAATATTTAAAAAACTTACTTTCTTAACATGCATTTTGTAACTTAAAGCTATCAACAAATAGAACTAAATTGAATTGCAACTAACCGAAATGAAAATGTATAGTTAAAAATTGTAAAAATACTTTTGAAAATCTTCGAAACCATTAAACTCCAAAACTTTATAAATATGATATATCTAATCCGGGAACTCAAACAATTGTAACGTTTTTAGCAGAATAAAGTATTAAAAAAAAAAAAAAATATAATACGCATCCGCAAAGACGTCCTACAGTGCGCACCGAAGAAGCTTCGTGGAGTACACACGTGTGTTTCGACTTGTAGTAAGTGTAGAGTAATCTTTCAAGTAATCAAAAAAGCCTAAATAAGAAACCATTCTTTTTAGGACGACGTTGTCAGATACCTGGGGCTCTGCTTAGACCAATATCTATATTTTAACAAACATATAGATGCTGCTCTGGCCAGAGCCAAAGGTGCTTTTGCCCTTACAAAGAGGCTTTCTTATAGCATGCAACTCGATGCAAGGGTAAAGGTAATCGCTACATGGCTCTAATTCGGCCCATGCTCGTATTTGGATGTCCCGTGTGGTTCAACGTGGGAGCAAGCTTGTTGGAAAAGATTCGGGTGTTTGAGAGGTCTTGCCTTCGGGCTTGTCTTCATTCGTACAGAACACCAGAGTCCCAGTACATAAAATTCTATCCCAATGAGGTCCTATACAACAGGGCTAACCTAATAAGAGTGGATAATTTCGTTATCAAGCTGATTCGAAGACACATTGCAAGAGGAATGAGCTCAAGGAACACCCTGATATCTGGGGCTTATTACCCCAATTACGAGTATCACGAGAGAAAGTGCCTTAACGGCTTTGTCCTCCCGGAGGCGTTCCTCTACTTTGATGAGAAAGGTCTGATCCAGGACAGATTGGCGGTGCCGCTAATCTTCCATGTTGCTCGGAAAGATGTGGATAGGCGATTCAGCTATGACAGAGACGTTGCACACAGCAGTGTGGAGCGTCTCCGGTTCTGTAGGGCGGTATAAAGTCGCGATATTTATGACGTACAACGTCAGTACGGACATTTCTGGTGGCTAGCCGAAGAGGGGAAATAATCGGATGGAAGATATTCCAGGGTAGTCTGTTTGATGTTCAAGGTTGGCTGTACATTGCCCATGGCCGACTTACATAGTTAAGACATAGTTTTAAGTATTAGGTTTAGATTTAGGTTTAAGATAGATAATCTAGTTTTATGCGTTTTTTGTCTAGCACATAAGGTATAATGAATTGAGAAATCAAAATGCATCAAAAATGAAAATGAATGAAACGTTCGGTGAATAGGCCGAAAACGAGATTGCTCTTAACCCTCATTTTCGCAATAAAATTTTGTTCGAGCATTTGGAGTGAATTAAATCCACAAGCCATTACTGAGACGGTGTTACATCCACAAAAAGTCAGTGTTTTGTGTGCTTTACGGGCTGGTGGAATAATTGATCCACATTTCTTCAAAGAGAGCGCTATAGATCCATAATTACTGACGTTTTCATTCACCAATTAAATAAATTAATGTGGAAGAGCTGTGGTTTCAACAAGATGGCACAAGATGCCACACAGCGCGCAACAATCAATTTATTGAAGGAAACATTCAATGTGAATTGGTCTCGAAGATCGCGTGACTTAACACCTTTGGATTATTTTCTGTTGGGATATGTGAAGTCGCTCGTCTACGCCGATAAACCAGAGACGTGAACGACTTGGAAGCTAACATTGGCCGCGTTATTGCCGATATACGGCCCCAGCTGCTCGAAAAAGTTGTCTAAAATTGGACTTCCAGATAGCGCTTTATTCGAACCAGCAACGCCGCCTAATGCTCGAAATCATATTTAAACAGCAATGGGATACAAAACCCGGACAAAGAAAAATGGGAGCATCCATTATTCTTTAAAACGTGTCACTGTTTATTTCTACTGATGTGTATACTTAAACCAAGTACAGCGCCTTCTAAGAGGATCTGAACATTAACCTCTTGTTTAACCGTCCCAATCACTGCAATGCTTTCCCAGCCGCAATCATCTCTATTTCTGGATGATCTGAAGGCGAATATCGCTAACATATATCAATAGTCAGGGTGTCGTTAGATCCCTCATATCCAGCAGTATCAAATCTAGACTTCTGCATATCTCTGCAATATAGCTAGAGGTGGCCGTGATGTAGTGGTTGATTCACAGTTCAAATCCTGATGTCAAGAATCATCTATTTATTTCACATGAAATAAATAAAAAAAGTCGATCAATTGCGAAAGCTAAGTCAACTTTACTGCGAAGGCATAACATTTTTATTTTCAAAAATGGCCAAAACGGCCGACCCCTAGAAAATTGTCATACCGCCTATAAAAGTTTTACAAAAAAATTGTGATTTCATCCACAAACTGCTAAAGGAACTTAATATCGTTTATTACTCGGTTCGCAAAATATCGATCGGAATAAAAATTTTCTGTGAATCAATAAACTCTTTGACAAAAGTTTGCAATGCATTAAAAGAAAATAAATGTCAATTTTTCACGCATGATTTGAAGAGTGAACGGTCTTTCAAAGTGATTTTGTTTGGCTTAGACGAACTAGATACCGATTCTCTTAAAACTGAGTTAATCTCTCTTGGTCCTAAGTGTAAAGACATTAAAATAATTTAAAAAAATCACGAAACTTTCCAAGATGTGTTCTATATTGTTTATTTAGAAAATGGTTCGATACGCCTCTCAGACTTACGTAAAAACATTAAAACAATTCTTCACACGCAAGTCAGATCGGAATTTCAACGCCGCTTTAAAAATAAAGTCACCCAATGCGAAATTGCCAAATGTTCGGGCATGGTGAAAAGAATTGTAATGTTAAGACTTATTGTGCTAATTGCTCTGCTAATCACAAGACTTCAGATTGTTTTTCTGTTGGTATTCTAAAGTGTGCAAACTGCAAAGGTAACCATCGTTCAACCGATCCAGTCTGTATAAGTCGTTCAAAATACTCTGAGCCAAGAGAGAATTCATCAAAAAAACCAAACACGCGACCTCAATACACAAGATCATAGTGTACCAACAAAAACATTTAACTACATGAGTGCTGATGCTTTTCCACCTCTCCCAAAATCATCGAACCACGTGAAACGTCAGCAACCATCACAAGTACCTGCAGTTCGTGCGAATGCAACAACTAGCTACTCCAAATCAGCGAAAGAGATTTCGCCGACCTTGTTCTCTGAAGAGGAATTATCCTCTCTTACATCGGAGATGATCTCTCGTCTGGGAAGCTGCAAATCTAAGGCAGAACAATTCAATGTTATTGCACAGCTAGCTACAAAATATCTTTATTCTAATGTTAAGTAACACAATTAATTCCTTAAAATTAGTCTGTTGGAACGCCAGAGGTATTCGTAAAAAATGTACTGAATTTTTCAATTTTCTCTGTTCTGGTGATGTTGATATATGTCTTGTTTCTGAAACGTGGCTCAATAGTAGTTTTAATTTATCAAATAATAATAATTATATTGTGTATAGACTGGATCGCCTTAATAGAAGTGGCGGCGGTGTAGCCATCATTATAAAGAAACGAATTAAGCATACTCTGTTACCTTTAGTTAGTACGAAGATAATAGAAGCAATTGGTGTAGAAATAACACTCTCAAATTCTTTAAAACTGAAAATCTTTTCGGTTTACTTTCCTGGAAAAAATTCTAACCCACAAAACATTTATAACTTTAAAAGTGACTTGCGAAGACTATTCTGCTACGATACTTTTGTCTTAGGGGGTGACTTAAACAGCAGACATCGCTCATGGGGATGCTTAAAAGCAAACTCGTGGGGTAATGCATTACATGACTTAATGTTAAAATATCCAGTGCAGCTTTTGTATCCTAGCAGCCCCACCTATATACCAGCTGCTACAATATTTTCACCTTCAACTCTAGACGTTTTCATAATAAATGTCCCAAATAGTCTAACTCAGCCATTTGTCATAAACGCACTGAGTTCAGACCATCTCCCAGTTGAATGTAGGATCTTGTGCACTCCTGCTCTCAACGAAAAAACATTTTTGGACTATAAGAAGGCTAACTGGGACCTGTTTAGATCTCACTTTACGTCAAAAGGTCGTAATTACTCCACAGAGCTATCAGGTGTTAGCTGCACGCAGCAGATAGACCAGAATATAGAATTTTTTGAACTCAATCTTTTGAACAGTGTCCGCTTTTCGGTCCCAATTAAAAATACAAGGAAACGAGTTATAGTTCTTCCCCGCTATATACTAAACTTAATAAAAAATAGAAATCGATGTAGAAGACTTTGGCAGAACAGAAGGTCTCCAAATGATCTCAGTGAAATGAAATTCTTAAATCGATTGATAGCATTTGCAATCTTCGAATTTAGAAATAAAGAATGGAACACAAGACTTTCTTCTTTGGATAAAGGTTCCAAACCTTTCTGGAACTTGTCTAAAATTCTTAGAAAGAAGAACTCGCGAATTCCCCAACTCGAAGTTTCAGGTAGGCTTGCCACCCCAAATGTTCGGGCATGGTGAAAAGAATTGTAATGTTAAGACTTATTGTGCTAATTGCTCTGCTAATCACAAGACTTCAGATTGTTTTTCTGTTGGTATTCTAAAGTGTGCAAACTGCAAAGGTAACCATCGTTCAACCGATCCAGTCTGTATAAGTCGTTCAAAATACTCTGAGTTAAGAGAGAATTCATCAAAAAAACCAAACACGCGACCTCAATACACAAGATCATAGTGTACCAACAAAAACATTTAACTACATGAGTGCTGATGCTTTTCCACCTCTCCCAAAATCATCGAACCACGTGAAACGTCAGCAACCATCACAAGTACCTGCAGTTCGTGCGAATGCAACAACTAGCTACTCCAAATCAGCGAAAGAGATTTCGCCGACCTTGTTCTCTGAAGAGGAATTATCCTCTCTTACATCGGAGATGATCTCTCGTCTGGGAAGCTGCAAATCTAAGGCAGAACAATTCAATGTTATTGCACAGCTAGCTACAAAATATCTTTATTCTAATGTTAAGTAACACAATTAATTCCTTAAAATTAGTCTGTTGGAACGCCAGAGGTATTCGTAAAAAATGTACTGAATTTTTCAATTTTCTCTGTTCTGGTGATGTTGATATATGTCTTGTTTCTGAAACGTGGCTCAATAGTAGTTTTAATTTATCAAATAATAATAATTATATTGTGTATAGACTGGATCGCCTTAATAGAAGTGGCGGCGGTGTAGCCATCATTATAAAGAAACGAATTAAGCATACTCTGTTACCTTTAGTTAGTACGAAGATAATAGAAGCAATTGGTGTAGAAATAACACTCTCAAATTCTTTAAAACTGAAAATCTTTTCGGTTTACTTTCCTGGAAAAAATTCTAACCCACAAAACATTTATAACTTTAAAAGTGACTTGCGAAGACTATTCTGCTACGATACTTTTGTCTTAGGGGGTGACTTAAACAGCAGACATCGCTCATGGGGATGCTTAAAAGCAAACTCGTGGGGTAATGCATTACATGACTTAATGTTAAAATATCCAGTGCAGCTTTTGTATCCTAGCAGCCCCACCTATATACCAGCTGCTACAATATTTTCACCTTCAACTCTAGACGTTTTCATAATAAATGTCCCAAATAGTCTAACTCAGCCATTTGTCATAAACGCACTGAGTTCAGACCATCTCCCAGTTGAATGTAGGATCTTGTGCACTCCTGCTCTCAACGAAAAAACATTTTTGGACTATAAGAAGGCTAACTGGGACCTGTTTAGATCTCACTTTACGTCAAAAGGTCGTAATTACTCCACAGAGCTATCAGGTGTTAGCTGCACGCAGCAGATAGACCAGAATATAGAATTTTTTGAACTCAATCTTTTGAACAGTGTCCGCTTTTCGGTCCCAATTAAAAATACAAGGAAACGAGTTATAGTTCTTCCCCGCTATATACTAAACTTAATAAAAAATAGAAATCGATGTAGAAGACTTTGGCAGAACAGAAGGTCTCCAAATGATCTCAGTGAAATGAAATTCTTAAATCGATTGATAGCATTTGCAATCTTCGAATTTAGAAATAAAGAATGGAACACAAGACTTTCTTCTTTGGATAAAGGTTCCAAACCTTTCTGGAACTTGTCTAAAATTCTTAGAAAGAAGAACTCGCGAATTCCCCAACTCGAAGTTTCAGGTAGGCTTGCCACCCCAAACGTTCGGGCATGGTGAAAAGAATTGTAATGTTAAGACTTATTGTGCTAATTGCTCTGCTAATCACAAGACTTCAGATTGTTTTTCTGTTGGTATTCTAAAGTGTGCAAACTGCAAAGGTAACCATCGTTCAACCGATCCAGTCTGTATAAGTCGTTCAAAATACTCTGAGTTAAGAGAGAATTCATCAAAAAAACCAAACACGCGACCTCAATACACAAGATCATAGTGTACCAACAAAAACATTTAACTACATGAGTGCTGATGCTTTTCCACCTCTCCCAAAATCATCGAACCACGTGAAACGTCAGCAACCATCACAAGTACCTGCAGTTCGTGCGAATGCAACAACTAGCTACTCCAAATCAGCGAAAGAGATTTCGCCGACCTTGTTCTCTGAAGAGGAATTATCCTCTCTTACATCGGAGATGATCTCTCGTCTGGGAAGCTGCAAATCTAAGGCAGAACAATTCAATGTTATTGCACAGCTAGCTACAAAATATCTTTATTCTAATGTTAAGTAACACAATTAATTCCTTAAAATTAGTCTGTTGGAACGCCAGAGGTATTCGTAAAAAATGTACTGAATTTTTCAATTTTCTCTGTTCTGGTGATGTTGATATATGTCTTGTTTCTGAAACGTGGCTCAATAGTAGTTTTAATTTATCAAATAATAATAATTATATTGTGTATAGACTGGATCGCCTTAATAGAAGTGGCGGCGGTGTAGCCATCATTATAAAGAAACGAATTAAGCATACTCTGTTACCTTTAGTTAGTACGAAGATAATAGAAGCAATTGGTGTAGAAATAACACTCTCAAATTCTTTAAAACTGAAAATCTTTTCGGTTTACTTTCCTGGAAAAAATTCTAACCCACAAAACATTTATAACTTTAAAAGTGACTTGCGAAGACTATTCTGCTACGATACTTTTGTCTTAGGGGGTGACTTAAACAGCAGACATCGCTCATGGGGATGCTTAAAAGCAAACTCGTGGGGTAATGCATTACATGACTTAATGTTAAAATATCCAGTGCAGCTTTTGTATCCTAGCAGCCCCACCTATATACCAGCTGCTACAATATTTTCACCTTCAACTCTAGACGTTTTCATAATAAATGTCCCAAATAGTCTAACTCAGCCATTTGTCATAAACGCACTGAGTTCAGACCATCTCCCAGTTGAATGTAGGATCTTGTGCACTCCTGCTCTCAACGAAAAAACATTTTTGGACTATAAGAAGGCTAACTGGGACCTGTTTAGATCTCACTTTACGTCAAAAGGTCGTAATTACTCCACAGAGCTATCAGGTGTTAGCTGCACGCAGCAGATAGACCAGAATATAGAATTTTTTGAACTCAATCTTTTGAACAGTGTCCGCTTTTCGGTCCCAATTAAAAATACAAGGAAACGAGTTATAGTTCTTCCCCGCTATATACTAAACTTAATAAAAAATAGAAATCGATGTAGAAGACTTTGGCAGAACAGAAGGTCTCCAAATGATCTCAGTGAAATGAAATTCTTAAATCGATTGATAGCATTTGCAATCTTCGAATTTAGAAATAAAGAATGGAACACAAGACTTTCTTCTTTGGATAAAGGTTCCAAACCTTTCTGGAACTTGTCTAAAATTCTTAGAAAGAAGAACTCGCGAATTCCCCAACTCGAAGTTTCAGGTAGGCTTGCCATCACCAATGAAGAAATATCTGAAATCCTAGCGGACGCCTTCCTTCAAAATCATCTGGTATCGGCAAATACTTCAATTTCCCAAGTAGATTCTTTAGTCCAGAATGCAATAGATGACTTTAATAACCGAGAGTCTGAAACTCTGCCAATAGATGTCTCTATTGAAGAGGTTAAAGACATTGTCTTTGAACTAAAGAACCACAAATCACCTGGTCTAGATGAAATCAACAATTTGGTCTTAAAGCAACTACCATTAACTGGCTTCCGACTGCTAAGGTTCATAATCAATTCGTGTCTAAAATTACAGTATTTCCAAAAAAAATGGAAAATGGCCAAGGTAGTACCCATTCTAAAAAGTGGAAAACTTCCAAACATGCCAAGTAGCTATAGGCCAATTAGTCTATTAAGCACTTACAGCAAAATCTTGGAGAAAGTTATAAGGAATAAGCTTCTTTTATTTCTTCATGAAAAAAATGTCATACCATCTCAACAGTTTGGGTTTAGAAAACACCACAATACGTCTCACCAAATTCTTAGAATTTGCAAGCATGTGAAAGCAAAATTAGCAGCGAAGCAATCGACTGGTCTAGTACTTCTCGATGTCCAAAAAGCTTTCGACACAGTGTGGCACCAAGATCTTCTTTATAAACTGATCAATTGCGAATGCCCTCCACATTTGATTAAACTTATTCAAAGTTTTCTGTCGGACCGATACTTCACCGTGTTCATTAATAAAAATTACTCCAGCCAAAGAATAGTTCCAGCAGGGGTTCCTCAGGGATCTGTATTGGCGCCAACTCTCTATAATGTCTACATCTGAGTTTCCCACTATCCCAAATTGTGAAATTGCGATGTATGCAGACGATACTGCAGTATATTCGTCTGATCAATATGGATATGCTATAGAGGCCAATTTACAAAATGCGTTAAACACCATCTTCGAGTACTATAAGCACTGGAAAATTAAAATCAATGCTGAAAAGTCTCAATCTATCTTTTTTACAAGAAAGAGAAAGAATTGTTTCTTACCAACAATTAACTTAAAAGTCAACAACTGTGATATTCCCTGGGTAAGCTCAGTCAAATACCTTGGTATTTACCTCGACAAGACGCTAACCTTTGGTGAACATGTGAAAAATATTCAGTGTAAAGTAAATGTGGCCATAAAAATGTTATATCCCCTTATAAATCGCAAATCATTACTGAGCGAAGGCAACAAACTGCTCATTTTTAAAACTATTTTTCAAGCTATAATGCTATATGGATGCCCAATTTGGGGAAATTGCGCAAATGTTCATCTGAAGAAGATCCAAATTCTACAAAATAAACTATTAAAAATTATATTCCGCTTACCTTGGTTCTTTTCTACAATGGTTCTACACGAGAAAGCCGGAGTCATACCAATCACAAGGAAAATTTTAAACGAAAAATTCTTACTTAAATGTGAATCTATAGATAACCCTCTCATAAATAATTTACCACATTAATAATAAATGTATTATTCACTATCCATTGTATTATTTATTCATACATTTATTCACACACATGTATATCATTTATATCCTACCTAAATCTTATTTATTTATTTATTTATTTATTTATTTATTTATTTTATTTTTATTTATTTATTTATTTATTTATTTATTTATTTATGTATTTATTTATTTATTTATTTTTATTTATTTATTTATTTACTTGTTCACTAATTTATATATTTATCTATTTATTTACTTATGTACCTGCCTATTTTAGTTACTTCAAGAAACATTCTTACTTACTGTGATACTTAATATCTACATATATATATATATATTTATTTATAATTAATTATATACTGGCATTCCAATGGTTCGTATTTTCTTTTTAAATGAAGGTTTTTTCTCATAGTTTTCCTTCCATAATTGAATTCATGTGCGTAGTGCAGTTTTAAGCCCATTGTATATTATTCAGTAGTAAGACATAGAAGAAATGTCATATCTCTGTGCAAGCTATGTAAAACGAAAACAAAAATCCAACTTGTTATGCATTGCACTATGAAAATAAATATATCTATCTATCTATCTAAGAAAATTAGACAAAAAACTTAGTGAGCTAACTTTTTTTTGATTGATCTTATATATAAAACTTAAAAATCTACCTTAAAATAAATCTTAAACTACGTTATTCTAAATTTTGTTTTTTTTTTATCGAGTGCTGTTTTTTTATTTTTTTGTGTTTTTTGCGCTTTTTTTGTATTTTTTCATCTAAGTGCTGTGGATTTATATTTTATTTATTTATTTATTTATTTTATTAAATTATTACCTACACTACCTAAACCTAAACTATGTAAGTCGGCCATGGGCAACAAACAGATTAGGGGGAAACGACGTAGGATAGATAGATATTTATTTTCTTTTTATAGTTAAACATTTACATTCATTTTTTATATTTAGCACAGCTTGCACAGAGATATGATTATTGATACCTTACTACTGAAAGATACAATTGATTTTTAAATGCTTTTTGTATTAACAAGTATGTTGAGAGGAAAAATTATAGAAAAAACCTCCATATAAAGGAACAATATATGTTATATTATATAGATATTAAAAACTATATTATCACAGCAAAAGCCTTAAGAGTAGATAGATAAATAAATACTTAAAGTAATAAATAATTAAATAAATAAATAAATAAATAAATAAGTAACTAAATATATAGTTTAATAAATTAATAAAAAAGTAATTAAATGAAAATGCATAAACAAGTAGTGAATACGTATTTAACAAGGAAATCTACAGGTAAATAAATATATAAGTACGAGACTTGATGCACAAATAAATAAATAACATAATAAATAAATTAATTAACAATAAATAAATAAATTAATTAACAATAAATAAATAAATTAATTAACAATAAATAAATAAATTAACATGTAAATTGGATAAATAATTATGAAAAATTAGAACATTAATAAAGAAATGCAAACAAAAAATACAAATTTATTAAATAAAAGGCAAAAGTTATAATAGTTCTAGCTTGTTGACTAGATGATTTTCTACATTTAAACATTTAGAGACAAAATGTTCATTGAGAATCTCAATCCTTTTTGCAATCTGGATAGCTCCGGCTCTTTCATGCAGAACAATTGTTGAAAAGTCCCACGGTAGACCCAACATCATTTTTAAAATCTTGTTTTGAGCAATCTGCACTTTCTTAATGTGAGTTTTAGCACAGTTACCCCAAACAAGAGAGCCATATGTCATCAATGCTTGGAAAACAACTTTAAAGATGATCATTTTATTTTGTTTACTCAGTAGTGACTTGCGATTTATCAAGTTAGTCTTTTTCTCGTGAAAAATATAGCTTGGTTCTTTTCGGCGTTTATTTTGATCTTCCAATGCTTGTAATATTCGAAAATTGTATTTAGACAGATTTGTAAATTACTTTCTATAATTAAACCAAGCTCGTGTGATGAGTATATAGCACAACCATCGGCATAAAGTGCTATGTCACAGTTAGGTATGCTGGGTAGATCAGCTATAAAAATGTTGAATAATATTGGAGCAAGGACTGATCCTTGAGGAACGCCAGCTGGTACAATTTTTGGAGAACAAATACTTTCTTTTATTGAGACTATGAATGTCCGATTACATAGAAAACTTTGTATAATTTTAATTAAATATTTCGGACAACTAAATTTAATCAGCTTGTAAATTAGTCCGTTGTGCCTAACTGAATCAAAAGCTTTTTCGATGTCAAGTAAAACTAAACCAATCGATTTTTTTTGATTTAGCTGTTGCTTAACTTCCTTACAAATCCTTAGAATTTGGTGAGAAGTGCTGTGGTGTTTTCTGAAATCAAATTGTTCCGGAGGCAGTATATTTCTTAACCCCATGAAAGCATCAAGCTTCATTTTGATGACTTTCTCTAGAATTTTGCTACATCCATTTAAGAGGCTAATGGGTCTGTAGCTGGTTGGATTAGATGGGTCCTTTCCGCGATTTAAGAGGGGAATAACCTTGGCATTTTTCCATTTCATGGGGAAATATCAGGTTTTCAAGCAAGCATTTATAATAAATGTAAGATAAATAAGAGCACTAGTAGGAAAGTTTTTGATGACTTGATTATTGATATTATCCAAACCTGTTGATTTTCGATTTTTAAGATCCGAAACTATAAATTCAATATCATCAGCAGACACGAGTTCATTTGTTGGAAGTTGAGTATCAGTTTCATTAAAAGCAGAGAGTTCGTTTACGACAGTTGTGTCCAGAGTGGAGATTCTGTTATTTCGCGAGACATTATGATTTTGTAAGAATGTAAGAAATCTGCTAGTAATTCAGCTTTATTTTCATTGGATGTTATTAAGAACCCATTCACCTCAAAACTTGGCATATAAGTATTTTTCTTTTTCAATATTTTAGCAACGTTCCAGAAAGGCCTAGAATTGTGATCGAGTAAGCCTAATTTTTTATTCCATAAAGAATTTCTGAACTCTGAAATTTTATCTTTGATTAGGCGAGTTAAAATATTAATTTCTTTGAAATCATTAGGTAATCTATCCCTCTGCCAATGCCTTCTATAGTAGTTTCTAATTTTAATTAGGTTTAATATTTGGCGAGGAAGTACGATTGCTCTTTTAGGAGATGTTGTTAAAGGGACTGATGTACGAACACTTTGAGTTACTTTATTTACGAAAGTTTCAATATAATTGTCAATCTGTTGGTGGTTATTTACACTTTCTAAGTTTTTAGGATAATTACGAATATTATTAGTAAGATGGTATCTAAACACATCCCAATTCGTGTTTCTATAATCTAGGTATTGCACATTATTTAATATAGGACTGAACAAGATACCACAGCTGACAGGAAGATGGTCTGAACTTAATGCATTATTGACGATAGGGTTGGTTAATGAAGTAGGTGTATTTGTCAAAAAAAAATCTAATGTAGACGGAGAAAATCTACTAGAAGCTGGTATATAAGTAAGACTAGAAAGATACATAATTGTAAAGTTATGCCTCATTGATAAATTGTTAAGCACATTTCCCCAAGAATTTGCTCTTAAACAACCCCAATTGCGATGTCTGCAATTTAGATCACCTCCTATGATAAAATGATCACCATTGAGTAATTGTCTCAAGTCGTTTCTCAAGCATTGTGCTTTGTTTACATTAGATGACCCCCCTGGAAAATAAACTGAAAAAACTTTCAAACTAGTATTATGATTATTTCTTAGTTTAATTTCGATTCCAATGTTTTCTATAACCGTAGTATATATTGTTGGTAATATAGTGTGAACGATATTTTTTTTTTACTAAGATGGCAACTCCACCACCTCTTCTGTTCACACGATCTCGTCTATGACATATATAATTACTACATGAAAAACGAACACTATTATCGAGACCTGTTTCGCATACAAGACAAACATCAACATCTAGATTGGATAGAAAATTGAAAAACTCAATGCTTTTGTTGCGAATGCCTCTTGCATTCCAACATAAGAGCTTAAGATTAGACTGCCTATTACTTAACATTAGAATATAAATATTTGCTTGCAAGCTGTGCTACCACTTTAAATTGCTGTGTTTTTGTTTTGCATTTTTCAAGCTCAGAGATCATTTCTATCATAAGAGAGGATAGTTCCTCATGAGAGAATAAATCATTTTGCGCTGAAGAATAGGATCCGTATGATGGGCGCTCTGGTACACGTTGCTGAATTGGTGATTGTTTTTGTTTTGGCCACTGCTGCTGCTGCTGCTGACGTGCTGAATTTGGAAGAGATGGAAAGTCTTCTACGATGTTGAAGTTAAACGACTTGAGTGTCACTGTTGGTTGTGCTTTTGGTCGCAACTGGATGGGAAAACGTATGCGAGATTTTTGAGTAGATTTTCCAATTATTTGTATATACTCTGCTCGACTTTTACATGTTTCGTCTGTCGATTTATGATTTCCTCCGCAGTTTGCACATTTGGAGATGGCGGTAGAAGTACAGATGTTTGTTTTGTGATTACCTGAGCAATTTGCACAGAAGGTTTTCACATTGCAATGCTTTTCACCATGCCCCCACATTTGGCAATTGTGACACTGGGTGATATTATTTTTAACACATCGTTGGAATTCCCATCTGACTTGTATGCGGAAAATTGATTTTATATTTTTGCGGGGATCGGCTAAACGAATTGAACCATTTTCGAAGTAGACGATGTAAAAGAATTCAACATACTTTTCATGTTGTTTTTTAACACTTTTTATTTCTTTGCACTTTAGTCCAAGTGTTAATAGTTCAGTTTTAAGAGAGTCGGTGGAGTATTCATCCAGACCGAAACGAATAACTTTAAATGACCTTTCACTTTTAAGGTCATGAGAGAAAAACTGACACTTATTTAATTTTAAAGCACTAAGTACAGAGTTGTATGAATTAATTGACTCACAAAAAACTTTAATGCCTAACGAAATCTTTCGAATCGAATATTCGGTGATCTTTAATTCTTTAAAGAGTTGATGAACAAATTCACGTAGGAGTTTCCTCTCTTTCGGCTAGCCACCAGAAATGACCGTACTGACATTTTACGCCATAAATATCGCGATCCGATACCGCCCTACTAAACCAGAGACGGTCCACACTGCCATCTGCAACGTCTCTGTCGTAGTTGAGTCGCCTATCCACAACTGTCCGAGCAACGTGGAAGATAAGCAGCACCGCCAATCTGTCCTGGATCAGACCTTTCTCAACAAAATAGAAGAACGCCTCTGGGGGAACAAAGCCGTTAAGGTGCACACTCTCATGATACTCGTAATTGGGGTAATAAGCCCCGGAGATCAGGTTGTTCGTTGAGCTCATTGCTCTAGCAATGTGTCTTCGAATCAGCTTGATAATGAAATTATCCACTCTTATTAGGTTAGCCCTGTTGCATAGGACCTCACTGGGATAGAATTTTATGTACTGGGACTCGGGTGTTCTGTACAAATGAAGGCAAGTCCTCCCAAACACCCGAATCTTTTCCAACAAGCTTGCTCCCACGTTGAACCACACGGGCCATTCATATACGAGCATGGGCCGAATGAATGCCGTGTAGCAGATTACCTTTACCCTTGCATCGAGTTGCTTGCTATAAAAAAGTCTCTTTGTAAAGGCAAAAGCACCTTTGGCTCTGGCAAGAGCAGCATCTATATGTTTGTAAAAAAAATATAGATATTGGTCTAACCAGAGCCACAGGTATCTGACAACGGCGTCCTAAAAAGAATGGTTTCCAATTTCTGGAAGTTGATCTTCAACTTCCAGTCATCGCAATATCGCTGAATCTTATCGAAGTCACGTTGCAAGAGAATTGCAATGACCTCGATTTTTGGTCCTGATCTGTACGCGATCAAGTCGCCTGCGTATGCTATGGTAGGTTAAGTGATCCTATTAGATCGCTTGTGTAAATGTTGAAAAGGATCGGTGAATTAACCGCACCTTGTTGCAGACCGTTTTTAATTAGAAATGTTCCAGCAGAAGTCACATTGCCATTTTTGACAATGAACTGTCTACTGGTGAGCATGTTATGAAGTATGTACAGCAGTGGTTTAGTTATGCCCAGCCTGCTTAGCTTGTAGAAGAGTCTCTCTAACCGTACGGTGTCGAAGGCCTTCTCCAAGTCAATCAGGCAGGCACCCATTGGATATCCGATACCAGTTTAGACGCGGCATGTATTGTATCATGCCCCGCCTTAAAACCGAATTGGGTATCCGGAATTGTATTATTGTTCTCAGTCCACTTAAGAGGCTCTATTGATCACTTTCTCGAATACCTTGCTGATGTTCGGAAGGAGACTTATCGACCGGAGATTTACCGGATTGGAGGTGTCCTTACCCCTTTTGGGGATGGGTTGTATCAATACTGTTTTCTAATGCGCTGGATAATGTGCATTATTCAGTGCATTGTTAAACAGAGTGGTGTAAATGTCCACCGCTTCTAGAGGGAGATGTCGAAGCACAATGTTCGATACTCCACCGATTCCTCCAGATTTCTTCCTCCTTAATGAGTCGAAGATCGCTTGGAGCTCCACCTTCGATATGTACGGTGGATGTACCCTTTCATCGGCGATGACATTATTTGCCATGTTATCGTCATTGAACTCGGTAAAACCTATGTTCTCGGATCGCCAGTGCTCTACATCATTTCGAAGGTAGAAGTTGTGCACAAGGACGCGATTTTCCAGGTCGTGGTTCGGGCAAAAGGTATCATTCACCTTGTACACTTCCTGGAAAGTCGCTCCTATAGCCTTTACCTTCTCCTGCGGATCTTCGATCACAAAGAAGTTGTCATCCTCTACTGCGTTATCTGGATCTATACCTGCTGTTATAAGTATTCGTCCATTGTTCGTCGTTCGGGGGATCTTAAGAAACAGAAGGTCGTTTTGATTATTCCTCTGAAATATTTTATTTATTTACGGGAACATACTCGGGTTGTTGGATTTTACAGCCCGAATTTTGTTGTTCCAATGCAAATTTACAGAAAGTCTGTAATTTTCTCTAATTAATTTTTGGAGGCTTTTAATCAACGACTTCAGCGTCCTAACCTCCGAGTTTTGTCTGTCAGTAAACTGTCTGTACAAGGTTTTTAGTCTCGACAGCGTCTACTTTTGTGTTGGTGTAGTGCGTCAATTGTTGCATTGCGGAATATGTCTGCGTTGTCAGTATGTTGATACCGAGGTATCGTATTGTCCATAGTTCGTTTATTTGTCTCGTTCATTTGTTTTACGTACCAGTCAATCTCCTCGTTTGACAGATTCGTATTGGATGGTGGGTAGAGCGAATTCGAGGAGAGTGCTCTTGTCAAAGTTCTTGAGAAGCGAGTCCAACGCGTCCTACTATAATTGTAGGAGTACGTTTGGACAAACTCCTCTAACTCCGCAATTTCGTTGGGAATCGTTATTACGGTCATACACAAATGTGTGCAGGCAGTTTATAGTTTGTCGGTCCATGTTGGTCAGTTGCAACCGTACGTCGAACAGCATAAGATCCAGGTAGGAGACGCTTCTAGGAAACGACGGACTATCTGTAGCTTTCAAATCGAGTTTATACTCGACATTGTGCCGACTCCACCAATTGAATAGTAGGTTCCCTCTAGGATTAGGTGTGTTATTTCCCCAATCTCTATGTTTGGCGTTAAGATCTCCGGCCATGATGAAATAAATCTCCTCCGACTCCAGCCTTAGGCATCGAAAAAGTGTCTCGAGCTCTGAAATGAATAAAGTAGATTGAGTAGCTTCAGTTGCATAGAGTGCGACCAAGTACATCCTCTTTCCACTATGGAGAGGGATGCACACGATACACGCTTCCAGCTCCTGGAACCTTCGCACTTCACCGCTGTACATTACCGTAAATTGCAGTAGTTTTTTAATGAAGATCGCAACACTTCCTCCTTGTGTCGAGTTGGGTCGATCTCTTCTGACAATATTGTATTTATTGTGCCCCAATTTGTGCTTCTGGGATAGCTTTGTTTCGCTAACAATAAACACATCAGGGGTTTGGTCCTTTAGCAACTTAAACAATACGGCTCTTCGCTCGATCCTAATCAGTGAATTCACATTCACCGCAAGGATCTTCAAGGGTTGTTCCTCCATGTTCGTACCCATTACAACTGGAGGTGAATTAGGCCCGGTAGAAGTGCGTAGATCTGGTCTACCCGCTTCGCCTGCTCCTGTACCTGATGTTGAAGCTGCTTCATCTGCCCTTGGATAGAGAGCAAGTCAGTTTGAGCGTCCGGTGCTCTACTTGCTGGGACCTGAGAAGCAACCTTCGGTCTTTTCTGTTCCCCGTTTCCCCGACCTGCCGCCATTTGGGCGTAGGTTACTTGGGGAGTCACGGAATGTGTTTGAATTGGAGCGGGTGAAGGCATAACACTGGCAGTAGAGTGGTCATATGGCTGAAAATGCAACTTGATCGTGATGATGAATATCAGGAGGGCGGAGGACGGAGAAAAATACTGTGAATCATGAGCAATGACAAAAGCAAAACAAACCAGCTCCCCAGTTATCTGGACGTCAAACCAGTACACTAAAATCTTTCTTTCTCTCTCTCTCTCTCTCTCTCTCTTCTTCACAATGCCCGTGTCCTGTAATAATATAAGAGTATTCATATCCTCTTTGGCGCGTGCAAATTATAAAAAAAAAGCTGAAAAGCAGATAATATCGGCATCGTACATCGATATCGTACATTATCAGTGATCCGAGCGCTTTACGGCAATTAAGGAGACGGACTTGTGATAAACGAGGACAATACCAAATACATGCTGTCGGAAAGTAAAAAAAATAAGTGTCGATCGTCTGGAACAAAACGCCCCTATACTCGATTAGCTTTGTAAGTTTTATATATAACAACAACCAGAACAAGTGCGTTTACCAAGTTTTTTCACTTGATTAAAATGTTTTCTTAGTAATAAACAATACAAAATAAATAAAATAAATAAAGAACTAAAGTAAGTTACGTCGAAAAACATAGTTTATAATAATAATAATAATAATAATGTAATTCTTTATTCTCATTTTACAATCTTTATGAAGGTACATTTTTATATTAAACTTAATTCACAAAGTAAGCAGAGAATAGTTAGTGGCATTTGTATTTCATGAAAAAATAGAGGTAATGCCACTTCAAAGTAAATATTTCATTGTGGGGTGAGCAAATTTAATAAAAAAAAAAAAAAATAAAAACAATTGAAGAGTAATTAAAAGTAAAACTGAAGAAATAAGCAAAAATATAATCATTAATAGCAAAAAAAAAAAAACAATAAAATCTAAACAACATAACGCAGTAAAACTTCAATTTCATTATGTTCGTAACCGAGAAGCCAAAACTTAACTTTTTTCAAAAAAGAGGGCAAACATGTTATGATCCGTATATCAGCAGGGAGTTTGTTAAACAATTTGCGGGAGACAATAGAGTATGAATTTCTGAAGCTTGTAGTGCGAAAGGAAGGGATTGGGACATAAGACTGGGAATCGCTTCGTAAAATATATAAATCAGATATTGGACTCTGCAAGTACCCGCCTCTCATAAAGAAAATCCTAAGTACCTTGTAATAAAATAGATGTCTCACTGGAAGTGTTTTTGTAAGTCTAAATAGATCCATGGAATGAGCAAATCGGGTAGAGTTACAAACTTTTCTTATTGCATATTTTTGTAACACAATTAGCTGCTGAAGTTTATTAAGGTATGCGCCCCCCCAACAGCTTATTCCATACTGCAATTTAGAATGAAAAATCCCGTAGTATATTCTTTTTAAACTATTATTAGAGCAAAACATTCTAAGGCGATAAAAAGAACGAATGGTAGAAAGAAGATATTGCTTTAGACCTAAAATATGCTCGGACCAACTCAAATTTCGGTCAATTATAATGCCTAGGTATTTGAAGTTTTCAACATTTTCAATTTTAAAGCAATTAACATTACAAGCGACGTTCGCATCAAAAGAGTTCTTCGAATTAAGAACAGAAAACAAGTTATACCTTACGCAATTTGATGCATGGAATGTAACATCAATATCAGGGGTCATTTCTGAACTAAGGCTAAAAAACATAAGTTTAGTTTTGTTACTAACCAATAGTTTATGTTGAGCAAACCAAATTCTTAGTAAATGAACGTCGTGATTTATATCAGCTAGTAGGTTCAAGGGGCTAACTGATCTATAAGCGATTCCTAAATCATCTGCAAAGGCCGTAACTTTTCCAGCGAATGGTTGTTCAAAAATAGAATTGATGTAGATTAAAAACAAAATAGGACCAAGAACAGACCCTTGGGGAACGCCAAGTTTAATAGTTTTAGGGTTACTAAGACTGGTACCTATTTTGACCTTCTGCTTTCTGTCCCTTAGATAAGAAGTAAACCAATCATAGACACAACCACGGAAGCCCACATTATAGAATTTGTTCAAAAGAATGCTGTGATCAACCATGTCAAAGGCTTTGGTTATATCTACAAAAAGTTCACTGCAGAATCTTTTATCATCTAATCCTTTGTGTATAAATGAGCAAAATTCCAATAGAGCATCCTCAGTAGAAAGGCCTGTTCTAAATCCAAATTGGCTCGAACTAAAAAAGTTTTTATTTTTGAGATTTGACGAGATCGATCTGTAATTATTTGCTTCTTTCCTGCTACCCTTTTTAAAAAGTGGTACAACATTAGCACATTTCAGTTCTTCAGGAAAATTCCCATTGATAATACTCAAATTAAAAATATGTTTTAAAATATCAACTACGTTAAGTGCAATTTTTTTTAGCACAAGGTTAGAGATACCATCATTACCAAATGAATTCGAGTTGTTTGCAGAGTTTATAGTTTTTAATAACTCAAGACCAGAAATTGGTTCAAAATAAAAGCTGTTGCTATGAAGAACACCATCCACAGGATCATATCTATGCTTAGCATAATAATTATTATAAAAATCATTCGGAAATGACGTTTGCCCGACTGAAGCAAAAAATTCATTGAATTCATTTGCAACTGCTGTAGGATCCGAAATAACTACACTGCCGCTGCTTAATGTAATGAAAGTATCTTGTTTACTAATACCTCGATTAATAATACTGTTAACCACTTTCCATTCTTTTTTTAAGATTTCCTTGAGAAATTCTTATTTTCAAGAAACACGTTAAACGACAGTGAATTAAATCTATATACACAAACAAAGGTAAATGGTTCATTGCACATGAAACAAGAGATTTTTATGACGTCAGCACTCGACAAACTATAACGCTTTATATCACATTCATCATACCAATCTTTCACAAAAGCACCCACTCCACCTGCAGAATACGAATCATTGGTATTTGCGTAAAAATTATAGCCAGGAATACAGTAATCGTTGATCTCATAAGAATAAATCCAAATCTCGGATACAAAAATAATTTCAGGCAAGTTTTCAAGGGCTTCAAGATTGCTAACTAATAAATCAAAATTTTTCCGCAGACTTCTAACATTTTGGTGTATTACAGAAACAGATTCCTTATTTGAAACTTCATCAAAAATGCTATCATTACAACTAGTTACGAAACTTGAGGCAAGGCAGTTGTTTACAAGATCAAAGCTTTCGTTCATATTAAAAATTATTATATTAAATTATTAAATTATTAATTTTTAATTAAAGATAAATCATCAATGATCTTATAGCAACAACCTTTCCTCCATCAACTTTCCTTAACAAAATTTTAGCATTACTGTACCATAAATACTTATATTTATTTTCTACCTTTAACTTTTTAGCTGCCATAAATAGACTACTCGTATATTTCGTGAAGCAATTGTTGATATATATATTGGAACTATTTTCATATATTGGAACTATTTTCATTATCGCCAAATAATGTTGTATTTAGGTTTTTTCTTCCGGTTTTCTTGCTCTTCATAATTTTCTGTTTGACATCAGTGGACGAGAAATAAATGCATAGAATATTTTTTGACTTCTTATTCTTCGCGATTTTTTTCACGTAGCATTTTTAATGTCTTCCGAAGGTACAGAGACGTTCAGTGCTTCGCCAAAAATTTTTTGAGCACACTCTTCTGCATTATCGTTGTTTACCTCCGGTACACCAACCAACAATTTCGATGACGTTCTCAACCTGCTTCTGCTCCCACAAATTCAATTTGCTTTCAAGTTCGTTGACCTTTAATCTCAGAGAAACATTTTCTTCCTTCAACTGCTGGACAGTGCTCAGAAATTCGCTGTTTATTTTTTTTAAATTTAAAATTTCTTCGTATAGCAGCTGAAGTGTGATTGTGCTGCTAGACGGCTGCAATTGACCTCCTCCTAACAGCGTATTTGACATTGGCACTCGTTCTCTTGCGGGATCAAATTGTGGGAGATTTCTGGGACTCTCTCTGCTCATGCACAGTATTCGTTCTTGTTGCTTGGCTTAGTTTTACTTGCTCTTCAGCTGACTGTTGTTGTTGTAAGACTGGTGCTGGTTCGGCTGCTACATTGGGCATAGTCACTGGTTGTTGTTGTAACGATTTCCGACGTAGAGTGGTACATTTATCACAACGATATTTAATATTCCTTGTGTTCATATATTCCACATCATTTGGACCAATGTTTGCAAACGCACAATGAAATAAGCAATTGCAGTCGCCACAAGCAATTTTAGATAAATCACTCCGACCAATTTTTTGTTCACAGATCAAACAATGCATTTTGATGAGATGAGTGAAGTTATTTAATTGTATAGTAAATTTTTTTAGAGAAACTAAAAGCGCGCACCCCACGACACTCTAAGTAACTCTTTTTGAAGTTACTAGGTTTAGCTTAGAGCGAGGTTACTGAAGTATTAGGTTTAGCTTAGAGCGCCCGCTCTTTCTCCGAGAGTAAAACTGTTATGAGAAGCTTCACTCAATCGAAAAAATTGCTTTTCGGAAACGGCATAAAACTGTAGGTCCCAACCATTCGTGAAGCGCACAGCACGAGTGGCTGTGAGAAGCTAGGCCAGGCCTCGCATTGGGCTGTTAGCGCCAAAATATTATTATTAGAGCGCCCGCATAGGGCCAATAAGTTAGAATAGAATAACATCGTTAAGATAGTTAAGCTAGTTTTAAGCGTTTTTTGTCTAGCACATAAGGTATAATGAACTGAGAAATAAAAATGCATCAAAAATGAAAAATTAACGCCCCTATACTCAACTCTGACTTTAAATTAGTTAACATGAGGGATGGGGAATTCAAATATCACCTAGGTGTAAACATGAACACCGATAAATGATCGCCTATGAAGATCTAACTAGGACTAACCTTAACAAATCTCTCCTACTTCAATTCGAACAAAAAAAATACTGGTTTCAAATCACATAAGTCGGAGTAAATGCCCTACCGATGATCCTTTCAGTTCTATTATATGATTCCGAGTAAGCAGAAAAGCACAGCATTTGGTTCTTTGGAGAGGAAATGGATATTTTGTCCTGCGTGCGAGAAGGTGGAATGGAAGAAAATATACAACCGCGCACTCTATGAGCTGTATGTGTAAATACATTGGCTCGACCACATTGATTAAATGAATCTTCGAATCACAGGCCCAGTTTCGAGACGATAAGGAAATACTAATTTTTGCTCCACTTGGATTAGAAGAAGACACTGCCCAAAGTCAAAAGTATGACACATGTTAAACCGATAATGCCCAACGAGCAGTTGTCGGACGTACAATTCCAAATCTTCAATATGCTCTGGAATTCTGCGAGTATCAACATTTGCAATGGATACGAGTACATATGATCTACCCCGCGAGTTCTTATTCACTTGACAGTATAAACCGGTACGACATACAAGACCGTGCGGTGAGAGGCGTTTAATCAAGGTGATGAAACGTAATTCTACATTAAACACCAAAGACTAAAAGGAACATCGCCAAGAGCTAATGTATGAGCCTTAGTTTTATAGTTGCATGAGTTGAGGGGAAATTTCCAATGAACTTCAATCTAAAATGAGTGTAAAGCAGTCTACGGCCTCCCTCCGATACAAAATGAAAAACCTTTTGCAGGCAAATATCATTTTAGTGGAATGAAGTTTTAATTGCATTTCGTTGGAGAGGGATGAAGTAATTTCACTTAACTTTTGTCGATAGTTTTAGAGACTAATTATTGTTTCTGGTGAAAAGTTAATGTGGTTTGAACATGTCATTTTATGATTTCAATCTCTATTGTTGAGAATCTAAAATTTTAATAACCCGTTGTTTTCCAACTAGTAATCGAAAGAAAGTGTGAGTTTAATATGCAGCGCTCCTGCAGGTGTCAGTACATAATAATCTATTCCGGCTTTCTGGCTGATACAAAAGTGTCAAAGTATCGTATTCGATTGACTCAATTTTGCACCCTGAGATATTTACGAGTATTGTTATTGTGAGGCATTTTTCGATAATATACATAAATATGTAAATCGGATAGCGGACAATATACAGACTTACTTTTCCGCTAAGCATTAAGACTTGGTTAATAGAAATCTATCCACAGAGAACCACGATTCTTTCAAGAGTTTTCAAAATAAATGTAGTCATCTAAACAGTCTGAGATTCTTACATATGAGATACCCACTTGGGGTATGAATACCGATTTCACTTGGGCCCAGACTTTTCTTGAACTTCCAAGCGCAGTTATTTATAATGCAACACGAGATGAAGATGCCATCTTCTCGTAAGGATTTCAATGGTTGAAAACTGGGCAGTCCATTTCAATCTCTATCAATCTAGGACTTCCATATAGACAGGAGAAGTAAGTAGTGCCCATTAGCAGATTCTGCGGTTCTTCTTTGGATTCTTTAGGATACTTGGTATTAGCGAGGCTTTCGAAAGGGATTTCTCTAATCTGAAGGATACGGTTGAACTATTAATATTCTTTCTGACCTCTTTTCTAGAGAGTATAAGGGTCTTATTCTATGCTCCTCAATTTGTGTCTAACATTTTCGCTTTGGCTTCGAAAAAAAAAAAATGTTGTTCTACTTCTGCAACGGATGATATTGAGCTCTGTGCTCACAAAGGCGGGCGTGTTACGTCTGCTCGAGTCTGTTTTACGACGGTTACCGTATGGGGATTGTCGGGAAATAGTAATAAGTTTTTAGTGCTAGAAAAAAGTTGAATCGTAACTCGGCAAATGGAATCACCAGTAATCGATCAGCTTTTCTTTTGGCAGGATATCATCCTTTTTAGAAGTTGTAGGCTCCTAATACCTACATACGATCCGTCGATAAATATTTCCACTACCGCAACAATGAGATTATCCTGGACCATTTCAGAAAAGGTTCAAAGAAGCTTCTTAAATATTTTTTTATAATTTTTTTTTTTTTGTTTAATATTTCAGGAGATAGCGAACCGTGATTCTTATAGATGCCTGTCAATTCTCCTCTCGAATAGCTTTAAAAAAAGCTTCTGGAAATATGTTTCTTCGAATTGAACTCAAAAGTTTACTAGTTTTGTAAAGAAAGGAGAGATGTTCGTGCGATTATCATAAAGGTGTTGTGTCCTATCGTCTTGTCTAGTAGTACTCTTAAATGAGTTATTTCCAGGGATCGTTCCCTCAGTAGAACGATCCCTGATCTTTCAAACATTTACCATGGTATAGTAGTACTTAGAGTATATGCATAAGTCTACTACGAGCCTTCGATAAACTAACGGTTGGAGGATCTTCTATTAAGTGAAGCGCTTGTCTCTGTATGCTGTCGAACAGATGCAGGGAATGTGTTGGGGCTCAACTCCAAACGTGATAATAATACTCAAGCCCCAGTCTAACTTATACTTTGTACAGGAGAAGGAGCTGTTAGGCTGTAAAGTATGTCTTTGCTCTAAACAGATAGTTCAACTGATTTGAGTAATTTGGTCGTCCATTTCAAGTACACTTTACACACGCCTGCGGGGCCGGTGGCAAGGACGCGTCTAAAAGGCTAAAATAAGCTTCTTTTTTTGACGCTCTCGTGAGTTGTGGAATGATTTAGACAACTTTTTACTCGCTCCTTTGGAGCAAGTTTTCGCCTAAATTTAAAATCAGAACAATTTACAAATGAACAGAACATATGGAGGAAGTACGTGTGACCAAGTCGTGCCCTCTATTCGCTTGCTCTCCTATGGGGATATCTTCCTGATTCCCTCCAATCGTTTTGATTCTTTGTTCAGAACAAGCAAGGCAAACCATGAGGATTTAACTGTTTTTTCAGCAGTGCAATGTTTTAAACTGAGCTCATCCGATAGGATCGCATACTCCATCTGCTATGCAGAGATTCTGCAAATGCTCTTCCACACTTTTATAAGTCTGAGGCAGGCAACAAATGCATCTTCGATGAAGCTGAAAAGGATGTTGGTATCCAAGTTTACTTGTCGGGCCGGGGTAATTTGTCTCTGCTGTCACTCTACTCCTGACTCATACAAATTTGAATTCCGTCTTTTAAAAGTTCTTATATCAATTTATTTTAAGTATTCCATTAATGAATGATATCCTTTCTTCTATTTGCAGTGATAACTCAGGGAAAATTCGAGTCTTCTCCATTAAAGTCGCCCTGGCCACCATGTGTTCAGGCAAACTTGTCGATAAATTACGATGTAAGTGGTTACATTCTTTTTTAGAAATATGTAGACTTACTTATCTTTTTACAGATATCTTCTCGCAAATATCCGATGGCGCTGGTCAACTTGTCCACTGGAAACTTGGCGAATTCCTACGTGAAGTTCTTGCTCTACCCGCAGCCGTTTACGAATCTCCCACATTCCACTACAAAGAGGGCATCGAAGAGGAGATCTTTCCGGCAGAGAATAAAGTCACCGTTAATGATTTTATGGCAATACTTATGTCTGAACCAGGACCATCGTGTCTCGTTTGGTTGCCATTGCTACATCGCTTGGCCACGGTAGAGACAATCGTCCATCCGACTATCTGTTCTGTTTGCCATAAAGAAAATTTCACTGGATTTCGCTATCGATGTCAACGGTGTCACGCCTACCAATTGTGCCAGGAGTGCTTTTGGCATGGCAAGACATCGTTGAATCACCAAAACGATCACGAAGTCAAAGAATACTCCAGCTATAAGTCTCCGAGCAAACAGATAGGACATTCGTTAAGGAAGAGTTTTCGATGTGTGCCTGAAAAGACTGCACAAGTGTTGCCACGATTCCCTGAACAGCCAGAGAAGACATTAAATTTATCGCATATAGTGCCGCCCTCGCCATTACCATCGCATAATGGTTTCTCCGATCCGAGCATGTTGCATGGTTACGATAGGAGTAGTACGTTGGATTCACGAGCCACAGGGAGGAGTTTGGATAGTGCTGGCGGGACGTCGATATCACGAGTTGCAGCAGCTTCAGCAAATGATGAGGAACACAGATTGATTGCCAGATATGCAGCGCGGCTGGCGCAGGAGAATAGAGCCGTATTTATTTGAGAGATTCTACTAGTTATTAGTATTTATCTGAAATGTTTTCTTTCTAGCCATCGGGACTGGGGAGTGAAAACACCACCATCACCACGGATAACTCTCGTGCCCAGCGTGAATTGATCGCGCAGTTGGAATCGAAAAATAAAGAAATCATGCGTGAAATCGCACGCCTGCGCAGACAGCAAGAAGCCGAACAAATGACACCCGAGAATCCGGCGCTAATAAATGAATTACGTGCCTTGAGGCAACGTAAAGGTGAACTGGAGGGTCACTTGGGTGCCCTACAAGATTCCAGACGCCAGTTAATGGATCAGTTGGAGGGATTGATGCGAATGTTAAAGAATCAACAGACTGCAAGTCCACGTTCTACGCCAAATTCTAGTCCACGTTCGGGTAAATCACCACCAATGCCCGGAAACCAACAAAATTCCGTTCAGCAGCAGCAACAACAGCAGCAGTTGATGAGGTCGTCAGCATCACAACAACAACAGCAACATCACCAAATTCCGCCCAATTGTCAGGCTCAATCGATGCACAATGCAAATTCATTAGAACAGCAGACACTTAATCAATTGAATGAGGTTCGGGCTGCATTCCATTCAAATGGAACTTCAAGTAAGTGTCGATGAGAGTTGGTTTTACTTTTTTTTTTATTCTTTATTTTGTTTTAAGTTAATTATTAATGAATGAGAATGAGAGGGTTGCTGGGTAGTAAAGAATGAATAGGGAGGGAGATATAATTAAATGAAAGGAAATAATTAGGTTTATTTTTATTTCTTTTTTAGTTTGTCTAAACTTAAATGTGTTCCAAGCATTTATATTTATTCTATATTTATTCGCTTTACAAGTCCTAGCCACCTTAGGCCATAAATTCGAACCCTTCTGACTAGGTCGTTGTTGTATCGTGGTACAAACGGGACCAAAAATCACTTGAAGATTTTTTTCTTTTAAAACAAAATTAGAGAAAAATACTCTTTAGAGCCAATTGTCTAGATTTTATAGAAGCCGCTTAAAGGAGCTCACACACCAGAGCGGTACGCGGTAGCGGTAGCGGTACAACGGTACGGAATCCTATTGCGATAAAATATATAGTGCGGACACTGGCAAGGGTATACCGCAACCGATATTGCGGTATTGCAGCGATACAATTTTGTACCGCAGCAAGCACAGTTGACCGCCGTGTATAAGTACAAAAATACGGGAAAAAAAGATAAAATATGCAAAAATATAGCAGAGGGGTTAAACCAAGAAGGCAAGTGGCTAAGGTCAAAAAAAAATTTTTTTTAATGTGTTCAAAACAATGTACATGAATATTAATATGTACTTTTATACATGAAAATACATGAAAAATCTTTTTTCATCTTTTAAAAGTTTAGGTACTAGGGTGTAGAATTCTCCTTTTAGTTTTCTTTCTAAATTAATCTCGTGAATCCATTTCCTATTGTTTGTTCTTCTATTACGGAATTTGTTAATAATTCTACTAAAATAAATTTATTCATTGAAACATTAAACTTACCTTTTTTCATTTGTTTCCACATCTGTCTATAACGCTAATAAAATTAGTTCATCTTCGTCTGAAGAACACATTCCGTCCATCTTGAAAAACTACTTAAGGTGAATATCCCATACAAAATACCGCCAGTGTGAACCGCGTACCGCTCTGGTGTGTGAGCTCCTTAAGTCTTCTAAGATCTTGACTATCTACGTATAGTACAATCCATACGTATAGTACGATCCATTGTGATTCACCCTAAAAATAAATTATTTCCTACTTAACGAACTACTGACCAGTAATCTGGACTATCTACGTACAGAATAATCCATACGTATAGTACTATATAATTATTTCCTACTTACTTGACGAACTACTGACCAGTAAAGTATAACCGTCTGAGCCATCCTAGCCTTCTAAAATCATCGAACCCGTGCACATTGCTTTAGATTTTCTAGACCAAACTGCCTGACATCCGCTGTTGGTTGGTCTTTTTTTCTAGTCTAACCTGGGGGCTGGGATTAGAAGATTCTCTTGGCTGGAGCGTTATTGTCCAATTAACTTAACTTAGGCCTTAACTTTTTGAACTACATCCACATCTTGGTATAGCTTATAGATATAGCCCTCTTCTTTTCAAAAGCCTAATATCTGCTCAGCTTTCCTGATTATAGTCCAGCACTCGACATCGTATAATAGAGTACAAATTTTGTTCTCCAATGGTTGATTCACATACGGCGACAACAACAAAACGGCGCGGCACAACTAAATATTCTTCAAACCTATAATGCTGAGACAGCGCCCCGAGGTTTCTATAATAGATGCCTGTTGATTCTGCTCTTTGAAAGCTGAAGATTTAGCGCTTCTGGAAGTATGACACGTGAGCGTCAGGTGGACATGAAGGTGATGCAGTTTCTCCAGTAGGATGGGAAGTGCAGAATCTTCTATCAAGCATATTGCTCGCCTCTGTATGCTGTAGAGCAGGTGAAGAGGATTTTTTACAGTCCCGGTCTAAGTTGTGCTTTTTTTAGGAGAAGAAACTGTTTCACTGTAAAGTATATCTTTGCTCTAAGCAGGTAACTCAACTTTATTGACGTCGATTTTGCGATGTTGGATATGCGGTCATACCATGCTACACCAAAGAAGTCTGTAACACCAAGAAGCTGCATAGTTTCCTTGGGTTGGACAATCCTGTTGTCTATTTAAAGCTGTAGTACAGTAGACATGTTCTTTCTGGGAAAGGCAGTGAATTGGGTTTTCTTAGCACTGGAGTGTATTAAGTTTGATTTCCCCACTGCAGGTCTTGATTTAATGAGTTGATTTGGTCACATCTCTGACAATGTGATATTCTTAGATATACGGGTATGTTGTTCACGCATGATGATATAAGGGTGCTGTCATCGGCAAAACTAAAGACCTTGTTGTCTTTTGATTCTTGTAGATCGTTGATATGGAGTAGAAACAGAGTTGGTGGAAATATAGATCCCGTTAATACCAATGTATCGAAAGACACCATCGACTACAACTTGAATAGACGTGTTATGAAGAAAATTGTTGTCTGTCCAACAACAGAGATATTGCGGTAGTCCATAGGAGGCTAGCTTCTTTAAAAGGGCACTATGCCCCCAATCTCAATCGAACATTTTTAAGATGTTCAGGACAAAGGCTTTTAATATCCCGCGTTGCTCTGTCGCTGAAGGTCATAGGTAGGTTACATAGCCTAGCAGGTCTTATGTCGGTCCCTTATTAGTCCGTGTCCGTCACTTTGAATACCACTTACAACAAAGATATGGGAAAATAGTTTTGCGGCAAGTATTTCTTTCCTTTTTTTTGGAAATCGGTCCAATGCGCGGAGTTTTCCAGCATGAAACTTTTTCTGTGCATACGACATAGAAAAAAGTCTACAAAGAATAGATGTTAGGTCTAGTACACAGTTTCTTCAGACAGTGCCTAGTATTCCAATAGGTCCTGTTGCCTTTTTGCATTCCAGATGTTTAAGGATGCACCGAATTTTTGCACTTGCGGGATAGTTGATGGCGGATCTTGTGTGGATCTTGTGTGGAATTGCCTAAGAATATGATAGCCAAATGCTAGAGGTGGAAATGATGAGTAACTGAAGTTGTTGCTTATCACTTTTGCTATTGACAATCTAAAAGTTTGTTAGTCTCTCATTGTAGTTCCTCTTCGCGGAATCGACAGTGTTACATTACACGTGTTTCGGTGACTCGCAAAGCTAGTTCTTGTTGAACAGCAAAACTCAAAAAACTTTGCAAAACCGATAAGAAGTGGGAGAGTCTCCGCTGGCTCTTCAGATATACACTTTTGTGATTCCCACCCGCACTAAGTACTTAAGATCTCGAATTGTACCATCTAGTACTTAGTTGAAAGAATCTGCCGTTATCGGAGACTCACAGAGTTAAGAAGAGTCCAATAGTCGTCAAAGATATTCTTTCGTTGACTCCAAAATTATTACTGCTATTATCTTTGCAACTAACTCTAGAAAGCACGCAAATCCTTATTAAGAATCCAAGTACAAATAGTACTTACTGTTTTATAAACACCAAATATCACATTCTGCCCAATATGTTTCTATTTAAAGATTGCCTTGTCGTAGTCCTTTCCTTAAAAAAAAAACGTTTTCCCATACTTAGATACAATATTGGATTTTTTTTTTTAGTACGTAGAAAAAGTATATTTTTTTATAATTTAATTTTATATTACGTATCAACTTTATAAAAATCCCCCCAAAAAACCAAAACAAAACAAAAATCCAAACAACAATCCAATCCGAATGCAGATGGCGACACTACAAATGAACTATACTATGCAGCTGATACAGTTTCATCGGCAATGTCCTCATTAGTCCGCGAACTAAATTCAGGTAAACTGATTTACCCTTATCCTTAAAAAAAATATTTCTTTTATGATTGCGTTTATTCAATTGTATTATTTTACATTTATTTGTTTCATCATCTCAATTTATATGATATTTATCAGAATTCTATGTCCTCCTCTTGCGAAAGAAATTGATGTTTTAATATTGTTGAATAATTTTTTACTTGTTATTTGTCATCTTGTTTATTATTTTGTTGCTAGATACATATTTTTGTTGGTTGTTTCTTTTCTACCGGAACGAATTTATTTGTTAAAATACAAATAGTAGCCTGTAGTGAATGCTTTGTTGTTTATCCTTAAAATTCATTTATTAAACAACTCAAACAAATTGAGTACAGGGTGGATGATTAGCAGATACTAATGCGAAATTTCGTACGAGACTACAATTTATTCGGCAATATTTTCATTTTCATTCAGTGTGCATAAGCAAATCATTTGGCCCACCCTATAGCTCTTTCTGAAAACATTTTTGATGCTCCCCCTTCGCTGGGCTCTACTAATGGTGGATTTGTTGGGAGACCTGAAGCACTGGCCACACACCTTCTCGGCAAGCAGCTAGTAGTAAGGTAGAGATTATTTTTTCTTGCTTTGAGCTCCAAGTACAATTTTGTAAACACTTCTAAATAACTACGCGCCATAAAGTGAAGCCTTCTGCAATTGCTTAATACTGACATATCACGTGCATGATTAGAATTATGCCAAGTTACCTCAGTTTGTGTTGACTCATTGGTTTCTGGTTTCAAGTGATTGCTAGATACTATGTCACTACCGTGCCACTACCAAATCATATGCTAAGGTCATTCCGCCTAGGTCAGCCGTTTTAGTTGCTTATGACACAAGCAAGCAGAAGCTCTGGCAGTTGAAGTAAGTTGTCACCAAAACTGACATCATTGTTAAAGTTAACAGCAGACTACTTGACATTTTGGGCAAGGTTTTGTTTCTTGAAAATATTGTGCTATAAGCAGAACTGTTAACTGATTTCTATTCGATACTATCGAATGTGCCCGGATGTACTCGCATCATTCAGCCAATAATGTTCATGGCATCCGGAAGTAGCTGTATTGACATTTTAAATATAGAGTCATACTGATGGAGTGAGTTTATCATTCCAATAATATTGAAGAAGTTGAATGTCAGCGAGTCGCCTTGTTAAAACCGAGTATTCTCCATTGTCATCCTGCATAAATGAATAAATTTAGCAGATGTACCATAACTAGCCATGGTGCAATGTATACGTATCTCATTTCTATTAACGTTGTCATACGCGACCTTAAAATTAATAAACTGGTGGAGGGTGTCAATTTGGTATAGAAGTATCTTCTTCAAGGTTTCGCCTATAGTAGATATATTGTGGGTGGTTGAAAATATTGATAATCGTCCAGTTTATGATGATTATACCTGACAGCGACTGTTTCTCCGCAAGCTGTTTGCGGTGCGAAATCTTGTATTTCTCTCTCGACTTCTTTTTCTGCTATAGTTTTTGTCCACTTCCTTGGTTTTACGTTGCTTAGATTCCTTGTGCTTTTGAGCACACATTTTTCGTAGCTCCTCTTCTGCTCATAGTCTTCCAAGTTTTAGACATTTACTTGCGCACTCTCTCAAAGTAATGCATCTGGACATTGCGTACAACCCTATGTATTTGGTGGATATTAATTTCATATAAGTACCTTCACTTTAGTGATCCACCTTGATGCAAGGACTTCAGAAAGTTTGAACATTCAGTATATTAAGGTAATGGTACGATCCGTCTTGGCACGCCAAAGTATTCGGATATCTCGTTCATCACATTGAGAACGCTCTTCGTGTTGGCGGTCTTCACGGCTCACAATACCGCATACTTCGTGAAACTGTCCACGGTCGCTAGTACGTACCTAGTCACGCCTTTCTCTTGAGTGAACGGTCCGAGGTCATCGAGATATACCGTATCAAACGGTAATGGCACACGATCTGCGCTATGAAGCTCTCCTTCGGTCATTCCGTCCTTCCTTTTGGCGAACGTGCAGTCCACACAGACCTTGATGTATTCCCACATGAAGAACCAGAACGTTTCTCGTACCCGGATCAGCGTCTTTTCCTCGGCTAAGTGGCCCACGTCGTCGTGGCAGAGCTTCAAAATTCGCCACCGTATCGAGTGCGGCACCACCCACTTCGCAACGCTTCCCTCAAGTCGAAATAAACGTAGCCCTTTGAGTTGGAAGTTCTTCTGTAGCTGCCTTTTCTTTGCCGTTGATTCGGTCGACTTCATCTCCTTTATTACGGTCCTTAACTTGGGGTCCTGCCACTGCATAGTCACCAACCAATCATCGTCCGTGATGTGCAGGTTCATAACAAATAAGGATGCCTCTTCCACGCTCTTCTCCTCCTCTAACGGGTGCCCACTGAGTTGGTGTCCTCCGTCCTGGTTGGTGCAGCGTTTCGAACGCGAACTCCTGTAACTTCAGCCACCACCTTCCCTCTCCCTTTCTAGCAGATACTTCATGCTCACGCTCGGGATCGAAAAGCACCAACACCGGGGGATTGCTTCAGATCCCTTTAAGCCGTTGAAACGCCTCCTCTTGTTGGGTCGGCCATACGATCCATCCTGATTCACGAACTTTTGAAGAACACAGTAAGACTCAAGAACCGTCGAACCTCGTGGACATTCCGGGGCTACGGAAACTCCGTGATCCCGATCGTCTTCCTCCGACTCGGCTTCAGTCCGTCTTTGTCCACCTCATATCCAAGGAACTCGATCTTCGTCTTGAAAAGGACACATTTGCGCACATTCAAAGTTAGCCCAAACACCTGTAGTGCTTGTCCAGACCCTCTTCTATCGTTTTGCTCGCTATGATGGTAACACCGCTATACCGCCCTTCCACAAACGTGCCTTCAACGTGTTCATGCATGCTTGGAAATCAGCCGGAGCATTTATGAGCCCAAAGGGCATTTCTTGCTCCCCTCCTCCATACAGATTTGATGGTACCCCGACGCCAAGTCTAACTCCGTAAAATACGAGTTCCCACTCAAGGATGTCAGCACTTCGTCGATTACTGGCATCGGGAACTTCCGCTTCTGGGTGATCTTGTTGCTTGCTCGAAAGTCGATGCAAAACCTATCTGTGCCGTCCTTCTTCTTCGTTAGGACGATCGGCGAACAGTAGTCCGATGAAGATGGCCGGATTACTCCTAGCTTCAGCAATTCCTCCACATTTTCCTTGACGACCGCCCGTTTAGCAAATGGGAGCCTATACGGTTGCACACAAACTGGCTGTGATGAAGACAGCTGGATTGTGCACTCGCCCAACTTCGACTCCCCCAGTTCCTCGGTGTCCACAGCAAAACAGTCCTGATAGTCCTGATGTCCTGCAACTCCTTGTCCAGCTCACCCATGTCACCAACATCCAATTCCGCCACCTTCAGCTTCTTTCCTTTTGGACTTCCGCTTCGAGCAGAAGCACTTGCTGCGTCGCCTTCTGCAAGCTATTGACAATAGTCAGCTTCTTGAATGATTTTTCGACCATGACCTGAGATTTTCTAATTGTAATTTTAATAAGTATTAATATCAATAGAACTAATTTAGAAAAAGAATAATAGGTATCATTCTATAATTTTAAATAAAACTAGAAGCGAATGAACCATATAAACAAATTTAATGTGTAAATACAATAAGTGAGTATTTGGGGTACAGTTAGTTAACGCATTAGCAAAAAATTTAAAAAAAATTCTAAAATAATAGAAATTGAAATGAAGACAAAGCTAAAAGTGAATAATTATACTATTGTTAAAAACAAATTTTTGACCATCGAACTATTCATATTCTTTTACTGACTTCAAAAACAACTTCAGGCAATTACGAGTATGTTTTCTTATTTCATAGGGCAACTGATTAAAAATTTTAGGTGCTGATGCAGTATAAAAATTTGAAAATTGACTTTAACTTTTCGAGTGAACGAAACCAAAGTATATGGTTGTTAAAAGATTCTTAGAGCAAGTGTGTTTCAATAAAAACATTTTACGATAGACATCATATATTTTTTTTAGTTCCCGAGTATGATGTTTCCAATTTAAGTTTTGATTAATTATTACTCCTAAGTATTTAAAACGACTAACGGTTTCGCCCAATAATCATCTGATAAGGCTGGCTATCGTCGGGGATAATTAAAATTTCGCACCAAGCCGTTAGTTGATCTACGAAGACCTCTACCTCCAAATCCACTGAGGACCGTCTCAAATGAAGCGTATTCCAGGTTACAAGTTTTTGCGTCCGATCTGCGCAGCGTTACACAGTCGCTACCGAGATCAATGAACGCTGTCACTTACCGCGCCCATTCACTGCCGCCACTTTTACATACTCCGTCCTCTCAGTTCTTACCAGCATCTGGCTCGGACTTCCTGGATTTCTCCCTGTACCGGTATTTCGTCTCCTCTCCACAGCTTGGGCACGCCACACTGGACATTCTCTCTTATAATGTCCCACGTGTTGACATTGGGAGCACCGACCTTTGCTGGTTGCCCAGCCCTCTGCCGCTCTGTTTCACGTTGCTGAGGCTTCTGCGCTGCCCGATACCTGGCCCTTAGCCGACTACCCACCGGACCCTCTCTAGAATATCGTCAACGAATGCCAACTTTATAGCTCTGATTGCCTCCATGTATTCCGCATCCGCGATCCTTGCGTGATGTACCGTACCAGCGCACTCTCCTGGACTTGTCCACGGGACGCGATCGCCTTCATGTGGAACAGGTACTCGTATAAGGAGTCTTTCTTTAATGACCGGTTGGATGCGTTTCAATAGGAGTCTTTCAAATACCTTTGATATTATAGGTAGAAGCGATATCGGTTTGTACGATTTTTTGTCGTTTGGAGGTTTTCACGGTTTTGGAATCATTATCACTTCTGCCACTTTCCCGGATCTGGACGTAAAACAGTCTAATTGAAGCGTTTATTAGTTATAAACGTTTAATTAATGCTTTTTTTTGGAAATTTCTTAAGTATTTGTCCAGTTATTAAAACATAGCCAGGGGCCTTATTATTTTTCAAGTTTTTTAGCGTTTGGCAAAGTTCGATACACCTATTATTCTAAAGTTACTCGTATCAGATGTCGTTGCCATACCTCTAAGATCGTTTATCAATGTTTGTCCATCAAATGGCTTAAATGTTTCTTCTAGGTGCCTTTTCTTTGTCACTCTTAGCCCATTCGCCATTGTTTTTTCTGATTGGTGGCGATTGCATTTGGGGTTTTTTCACACTTTTCATAGCTTTCCAAAGCGAGTAATTTGTGCATTTTTCGACTGTTAAACCTTCAAGATAAGCAGAGGTCTCGCCGTTTTTTATATCTTGAATTGCTTTTCTAAGTTTATTACATAAGTAATTTGAATATGTTTTATATTGGGGGTCGCGGATTTGTTGCCATATTTTGCGTGTTCTCTTCTTTTCACGAATAAGTTCTTTTCTTTCCGGCGGATAATTAGCTTCGCTGCTTTTGGTTCTACTTCTATCTCGAGTGGTGTTTTTAGCGACGCATTTAAGATTATATTTTCTTCGCAATCATTTCTAAAGCCGTCCCAGTTTGTTTTGTTGTTAGTTAATCTAGGCACACCTTTTACTTTCATTAACCGGACACTTATTGTCAAAATTACCGGTGAGTGATCTGAAGAAAGATCAAAGCTTTCCTCTACTCTCGCAAAATTAGCAGACACTCCTTTTGTTAAGAAGAAGTCTATTAGGTCAGGTGTTTTTGCTACATCGGAGGGCCAATATGTCGGTTTCCCTGTCGAATAGAAATCAACCCCAAATTGTATACCCATTTCGTACAGCAGTTTGCCTTTCGGTGAATTGTATCTCGAACCCCAACAGGTGTGTTTTGCATTAAAATCACCACCAATAATGAAGTTCATTCCAAGCCTTTGATATATTGCGAGACTTGTAATTTACCACTACAGGTACCTTCTAAGTGCTCACGTGTTATGTGCGCCAACTGCTTTGCCCCACATCCTTCTTCAGAAAAGACCTGTCCCAAATTCATCCAAATGGAAGAAGTGCTAACGATAAATTCAAATAACAAGGGCAGCATGACAGGCTAAACACTTACAAAGAGAAAAAAACCTAACCTGTGAATCATTCTCACAAATAGCAAAACAAGAAGTACTTACGATACATACACACTGATATTCCTTCAACAACTCCTATATCAAATCATAACACAACCAACCCCAATCCATCAATGCCAGTTAAAATCGACAAAATTACAAATTACAAAATATTAGAAAATCAAAACCACGAAGAAATAATAATCTCAGAAAAACCACACACACAATCGATTTTACTTTTTCATGGATTTGCATCCAAATATTGCTTTTTCCCCGTTTTGTGATCTCCGAAAATCCGAAAAGGAACAAAACAAATTGTTTTATTTTTCTCGATTTCTTCCAAAAGTAACAATTTTATTTCCTTTGAGCACATTTTATGTTGTAGTGACCTGACCGCAAGATGAAAATAATAGAAATAAGCTTTAAGTGTACCAAAACACGTAATGTACATGCAAATTAACGGCACAAATTTGTTTTTGTTAGGGTTTAAGTAAAATCAATGTAACAAAGAAAGAAAGAAGAAGAACGACAAATGCTTTGATCGCTTAACTGTGAAGTAGAGCTACAGACTTGTAGTTCTTCGCAAATAATTTTTACTTGTAGTTACAGGCTTGTAGACTTGTAGCATTGTAATCGCTACACTCATACTTTGAATCTGCCGCGCTACAAGTGCGGACAAATTTTTATGGAACATAATATTATAACTCCATACTTTATTTGCGCTTGTAGTTACAAGTTTACAAGTACAACACTTGTAGTTTTATGCAATAGGCCCCAGCAATAGAATAAAACTTTTCAATCACTTCCGAAGTATTTGTTGGCCACTTCACTTGATTAGAGAACACACTTTGGTTGATAGCATTAACAAACCCTTTTAATTACACGACAAACTGTTGACTTTGAAACCCCATGCATATCAGCTACACTATGATATTGAGAACCATTACCTAGCCAATGTAAGGCTAGTAAAAGTTGCTGTTTGACTGACAGAGCATGATTACGATTAGTTTCGTGTCGTAGTGATGGTCCAATGTTTCTTAGCAATTTCTCGAAAGCAGAGAAGTTAATTCTAAATTTTGCATTAAACTTATGATATGTTATGATATCAAAATTGATACGCTCTTTAAACATTCGCGGTTCTCGTGTCCGATTGTCTTCGTAGTCACTATCATCACTGCTTCAAATCACTTTATTTTAAACTTTTTAAACACACGTTGTCTATATATAAATTAAATAAATACAATAAATTCTAACCGCTAATAAGCCAAATTTTCTCTGTCTTTCTCTCTGTCTCTTCCCCTTTTCACAAAACGCACGTGTTCTAAAAATTAGTATAAGGGTATTCATATCCCCTTTAACACGTGCAAATTATATAAAAAAAAAAAATTAGTCTCTCTACTCTTGTAAGAAATTCACTCGTAGTTACAACTCCGTCACTAATAATTTTCTGCGCAAATACTCGTACGTGCGCAACTCGCTGTTTTTTTTTTTGATGAAAATGCAACTTTATTGTGAAAAAATTGTTACAAATGAATCGTTCAAAGTATTGCCCATCGTTAGTTACAAGTTTTTCTCATCTTTCTCACAGAACTCGAATACCGTTTACGGTAGAAGTGTTCATCTTTTGAGGCTATCCACGAATCAAGCCATTCTTTAATGCCTTCATACGAGTATGAGCAGACCATGTGCCATCGAACGGAACAAGTAATAATCGGATGGCGTAATATCTGGGGAATATGGCGGGTGGGGTAGGACTTCCCATTTGAGCGTTTCCAGGTAGGTTTTAACGGGTTTGGCAACGTGAGGCCGAGCGTTGTCATGCTATAGTATTGTGGCCGTTTTTCGCGCAATGCTCGGCTCAATCGCATCAATTGAAGTCGATACCGTTCCCCAGTGATGATTTCGTTAGGTTTCAACAGTTCATAATAAATGACACCGACCTGGTCCCACCAAATACACAGCATAATCTTCGCAGCGTGAATATTCGGCCGAGGCGACGACGTAGAAGCATGACCGGGCAGTCCCCATTACTTTCTTTTCTTTGGGTTGTTGTAATGAATCCATTTTTCATCACCCGTCACGATGCGATGAAGAAAACCCTTCCATTTTTACCGCTGGAGCAGTTGTTCACAGGGGGAAAAACGACGCTCAACGTCCCTTGGCTTCAAATCATAAGGAACTCAAGTTCCTGGTTTTTGAATCATTCCAAACGCATTCAATCGCTTGACGGGTAACTCCTAATGCTGAAGCAAGCTGTTCTTGCGTTTGGCACGGATCCTCATCGAACAATGCCTCCAATTCAGCGTCTTCGAAAGATTTTGGCCTTCCTTCACGCGGACGGTCGTCAAATCGAAATCACTGCCTTTGAAGCGACGGAACCAATCACGGCACGTTGTTCCATTTAGAGCAGCATCTCCGTAAACTTTTTCGAGCTCTCTATGCGCTTCAGCGGCCGTTTTCTTCGAATTAAAGAAGAAAATCAACACTTCCCGCAAATGACGATTATTTGGCACAAAATCAGACATTTTCACACAACCAAAAGTATTTGACGCCAAAACAAAATCACTAATGTGTCAAAACAGTTTATTTATCATATATCTAAGCTCGGTTCATGACGTTTTGGATAAGTCTAAATCGACCAACATTTTCTGCTGGAGCCATCTATTGACTTAGTTGTGCACCTAATACTTTTATGAAATAGAAAAGTTCGCCGCGTTGTAAATTCACTTGTAGTTACAAGCCTGGCATACTTGTAGTTATTACTGAATTGGCATTCTTTATGAAACAAAAATTTGCTCATAATTTACAAGTTACAAATGAATTCACAAGTAATTATTAGTGTTGCAGTTTTATGAAATAGGGCCCTGTACTAATGCAAGAGGTAAAATCGTAAAAAATTTCTTGGCAAACTCTAACCTGGCTATTCTGAATGATGAAAGACCTACACACTTCTGTACACATAGAAGCTTTACGAATGTAGATCTATCTCTCGTTTCCACCCAAACACCATTTGTTCGATCCTCCCAGATTTACATGGAAGCGACCACTTTCCAATTATCACACGTTGAAGTTCGGTAAGCAACCCAGAAATTCGAAGCTTTTGCCAAAGTTTCAAACTGACAGAGCTAACAAGATTCAATAAAAAACGTACGTACTATGGTGGAACAACGTGAGGCGCTAGAGAAGTGTGTGCACGCGTGTACTGGGTGGGACAATTTTTTCTTGTAAACCAGTTATTTCTCAACCGATTAAATATGACAAACGATACCGAACATGATTCAAAGATTGATCAGAATATATCTTCCAGCGGTGACGTGGTGAACAATGATAGTGTGAGGGCAGCGTCAGTAAAACTCCAACCATTTCGGACTAAGTCTCCAGCCATTTGGTTCATTCAAGCGGAGGCCCTGTTTTCAATCGTGAAGATCAATGTTACAAAATATAACTACGTACTTGAGGCCTTGCCACAAGAAGTGCTCGAGACAGTTCTCGATTTTATTCAATCTCCCTCAGCAGACAAAATTTATGAACGTTTTCAAGAAAGCGAAGACCGTCGCATTGAAAAACTTTTATCCAGCTAGCAGCTAGGGGATAGAAAACCCTCCGAAATTTTGAGAGCATTGAAACAATTTCAGGTGTATCAAGCATTACTCATATTAGCGACGATTTAATTCAAAAATTCTGACTTCGAAGACTTCCTCAGGTAATAAATATTACTCTTATTTCCCAAGAAAGTAAATCTGAATCTGAAATTACGTCTCTGGCGGACGAAATTCGGTAGCAGGTATTTCCGAGGTACAGTCTAGGGTAGGTCGTATGAATGTTAATATTCAAGAAGACCCAGCTCAACTTCGGTCTGAATTAATTGAAATTAAAGCGATGATCCAACAACTCACGAATAGACTTAGTCGACAAAGTCGTCGTGATTCCAATAAAAGCAATTCAAAGAAACGACACAGGTCACAAAGTAGGTTGGATATCTGTTGGTTCCATACTTATTTTGGATCAAAAGCTCGAAATTGTTCGGAACCATGCAATTTTAGGAATAGTGCCATTGCAATTAAAGAAAGCAATCACTTTTCAAAAAACTAATCAAGCCAACTGTTCGGTCAAATCAGTGCCAAGCCGTCTTTTCATCCATGACCCTGACAATAATGTAACCTTCCTTATCGATACTGGAGCAGACTTATCAGTTCTTTCATTTAGCCTTTTCCCCAAGAAAGAGGCAACTCCTTCCCTTTCGGTTTGTGCAGCTAATGGTACATTCATTAACACGTACGGCACAAAGCTAGTTAAGATTAGCCTGAGACTCAGAAGACAGTTTGTCAATGAGTTCACAATAGCGGCAGTAAACCGACCGTTAATAGGAGCTGACTTTTTGAACAAATTTGGACTTCTTGTCGATATCAAAAATCAGCGCCTTATTGATTCGACCACTAACCTACACATAAGTGCGGTTCAAACTTTAGTAGACACTCCATCTCCCAAATATGCCATTTTAAAACAGTTCCATTTATTAATAGCCTCCTCCCGATTTCAATAAACCAGTCCAATATACAGTTCTACACCACATTATCACAGAAGGTCGATGCCCGTCCTTAAAACCACGTCTTCTTAACCCAAGCAACATTAACCTGCACTCGTAGAATTTCAGCATGTGATCAATTTAGGTATCTGTAGACCATCCTCATCACCCGTTTCGTCCCCTCTTCACATGGTAAAAAGAAAGGGTAGCGAAGATTTAAGAGCACGTAGGGATTATACATACACACATACACAACTTTTCGATGAAACTCAACGGGTGTAAGATATTCTCGTGTATTGATTTACTGAGGGCATATCACCAGATACCCGCTGCTCCAGAAGATGTGTACAAGACCGCGATCACTACCCCATTCGGTCTATTTGAATTTGTCAGAATGTCTTTCAGGCTTCGAAATGCAAGCCAAGCATTTCAAAGATTTATCAACGCAGTAGTGCAGGATTTAGATTTTGTCTTCGCTTACATAGATGACCTCCTTATAGCTAGTAAGGACGAAGAAGAGCACTAATTGCATCTCAGTATAGTTTTTTAACGCATAACCGATTACGGACTTAAGTTGAAATCATAAAAGTGTGTTTTTGACTTTCTAAACTATACCATCACTGAGAATGGAATTGCTCTATCCAAACAACGAGTTGAGGCAATTATCAGTCTACCTCCTCCAATTTCCATTGGCCAAATTCAACAATTCATTGGAATGATTAACTATTATAGCCGTTTTATCCTTTGTCAAGGCAAAACAGATTTTATCTAAAGTAGCATTGTTAGCCTATCTAATCGAAAATGTTGTTCTTAACATCACAACAAACGCATCGAATGCTGCAGTAGGAGCTAAAAAAAACACAATGACAATGGCTGGCAGCCTCTCGCATTCTTTTCAAAAAAGCGGTCTCAAACAGAGCAGAAGTACTTGGCATTCGATCGCGAATTGTTAGGAATGTATTTAACAATCAAACACTTTCGGATCTGGGTTGAAGGTAGAGATTTTGTGGTTTACACGGACCACAAGCCTCTAACAACCGCCTTAACTCTCAAAGCCGAACGTAGCCCACGTCAAGCAAGACATCTTGACTACATTTCGCAATTTACCAGTGATATACGTCATATCCAAGGTAAAGAAAACGTGGTAGCTGACCTCCTCTCACGGAGCGAAAATTGATACATTTAAAATTCCAGCAGGCCGTTTTGAACATATCCACATGGATATTGTTGGTCCACTACACCATCTAATGGATGTTCTTATGTTTGGACCATAGTCGATCGTTTCACACGATGGCCAGAGGCATATTCCATTGCAGACATGTGTGCAGCAACCATAGCCAACGTTTTCGTTCAGCAATACGTTTGTTGATTTGGGGTGCCAGATCAAATAATAACGGACCAAGGGACACAATTTGAGTCCAAACTGTTCTTAGCAATCACCAACATTTTAGGTTCACATTGAAATCACACTTCAGTTTACCTTCCCCAAGCTAATGGTATGGTACTCCACCGACAATTGAAAGCTTCCATAATAGCGCGCGGAAACACGTGAAATTGGAGTGATAAGCTTCCATTAGTATTACTTCGCATTAGGACAGCGGTAAAAGAAGATTTGGGATGTTCAGCGGCAGAACTGGTAAACGGCCAGAGGATAAAGGTTCCGGGAGAATATTTCATTGCTAGTAACCCTAATGACAATATCGATCCTTCTCACTTAGTAGATCAGTTAAGATCAACAGTGTAAACTGCAATCCCTGTTACCACTAGAAAACCAATACAACATAATATATATGTACCTAAATCTCTCAGCAACTCAGATTTTGTATTTGTTATAGTCGATAGATCATGTTTAGGCTTAACAGGTCCATATGAGGGACCCTATAAGGTAGTGCGCAAGCTTCGAAAACAGTTTATACTTAATATAAACAACAAGCACGTATCTGTTGCTATTGATCGAGTGAAGCCGGCGCATGTCATCGCTACAGAATCAAATGACTTTTCAATAAAAAAGAGTACAATTTGCATAGTTTATTTTCAGTGTATATCAAAGTATACCATGCATTCTCATCAGTATCTAGAAACTAAACTAGTCTACTGGCTAGAAGACAATGATGATTCGTCCGACAGTCCACAACTAAAAATTAGAAATCGCAAATGTTGATTATATATATTATATGTTAAGTTTAGTATCGAAGTAATAATAAAATATTTTGTTGTATAGGTAAATATAAAAATTGGTTACATCGTTTCAATCGAACAACACATCATTGACATACCAAAGCGAAATGTTTGAATTTACCGCAAGCTGCACATTTTTTGCCGAAAGCGGGACATCTTCCTTTCTGGTGGACGTAATTGCAGCACATGGTCTTTTATCCTCATAGCCCTGACTGTTCACTTTCTAAATGAAAGTGCATTTCCTTTTACATATCATGGTTTTTTATCCCCTTAGCCCTGACTGTTCACTTTGCTATATGAAAGTGCATTCCTTTAATATATCGGGAATTAAAATTTTGATTTCGGTTTTTATTCAATTTATTTCTTTCTAAATTTTGATTGTCACTACTACTTCCTCCTATTTTATTCACAGCATGCACCTTCTCCTGTTATCTGGATTGAGTTGGTCTCTCTCCCTGCATCATGGACTCCAGTAATTTCTGCAACTAGACAAATTGCAATGGCCTTCGCCAATGTCATAATAGGTCGCTTTGCTTCAGTAGTTGCGTTTGCACAGATCCATCTCCAATCTCAAGTACTATTCGGTTTTTCACCATAGAATCCTCTACCGCCCCAAAGCTACAGCTATCCACCAGCGCTGATACGTCCTTCAAGAAATGGTCAAAGGTTGGCCTTCCTTTTGATTTCTCGAGTAAATTAAAAACTTTTCGTAGATTATATTCGACGTTTTTTATATTGATTACAGTACAGTATTGCTCAAACTTTTCTAGAACTTTATTTAAGTTCTTATTTTCGTTTTCAGCAAATTCGAAGGTATGGCATAGGTCTATGTCCTCACTCCCGACATAACTTTGAAATCTTACTACCTCCTTGTCCGTTTTCGTTGCAGTCGCATATATCGAAAAGTGGGTCTTAAATTTATTCCAATTATCTTTTTTTTTCTTTTTTTTTTAATTTGCACGTGTGAAAGGGGTTATGAATACCCTTATACTAATTTTAGGACGCGGGCGTTTTGAGGAAAGGGGAAGAGACAGAAAGAAAGACAGATTGGTGTAGTAGGTTTGAAACTCAGCTGGTATTAAGTTTCAGTGAACTCCAAGCGTGGCTGTCCAGATAACTGGGGAGCTTGTTTGTTTTTGCTTTTGTCCGTTGGTCATGATTCGCAGTATTATTTTCCGTCCTCCTGATGCCATCATCACGATCAAGTTGCATTTTAGCCATATGACCGCCCTACTGCCAGTGTTATGCCTTCGCAGTAGAGTTGACATAAGCTTTCGCAATTGATCGACTTTTTATTTATTTCATGCGAAATAAATAGACGATTATTGACATCAGGATTTGAACCGTGAACCTGTAGCGTGACAAGCGATGATGTTACCACTACACCACGGCCACCCTCAAATTACCATCCAGGCAATTTAATGCTGGTGTTTCGGAGAATCCATAGTTGCTCGCTATTGGATTATTCTCGGTTACCGGTTGCGTCATGTGGTATCGCAAAAATAAAACACATGCGCTATGTACTTTACCTTTATTACGTTAGGGAGCAACTGTGTGCGCCTAATGTTATTACAATGAGTACACTGGCAGTCATGTACTGTGTTGCCATAAGGAAATGCATATTAATTTTTGTTCTGATTACATTTATACAACATCAATATCGCGAATCGTTTAAGATTTCTCCAGATTGCCGAGCGCTTCTGCTAGGAATTCTGGTCTTGTATCTGACATCAAAATCAATATGAGGGACAATATAGTCCGTTATCCTGGGAATAGTATTCTTGCCGTTCAGAATCCTGGAATGGCCCGCATTAGCGTTAACCATCTGTGAGGATTCCCTAAGCCTTATAGCTGCTTTTATATATTAAATGGAAGTAAGTGGAGCATTGCTTCTACCGCAGCAGTAGGAGTTGTTGTCAAAGCACAATGATAACCTTTGAATTTTAGCCCTGTTGCAATCGCTCCCTCGAATCGTTAGGCCGTACTGAACATCTTCACCTGTCAAGGTAAATAAGTAGTCAATGGAGATGAACAAACAAACCATTCAATCCAAGGGGTCCATGAGGTTGAGCTATCTGTTTAGAACAAAGACCTCAATGACCCAGCTCCTTCTTCTATACCCACTGATGACCCCACACTAACATCCAATCTCTAACAGTTTGTGCATCGAAGACTGGAACCAGATCCATGCCTATTCTATAGATACTGCTACGGGGGATGTTTCGAAGACTTCAATAGAATGATCCCTAGAAATACAACATTTGAGCGTTTTGCTAGGCAAGCCGCTAAGACTTTATGTCCACCTGGCAACCACGCGAACATCTCCGTATCAAATATCCTTCGGCTACAGAACAAGTAAGCTTTGGAAGTCATACCTAGGAGCCATATTTGGAGATGCTTTTAATCTCCAGCTATTCAAGACAACAATTAGCAAGCATCTACAAAGAACTCTAGGCGCTGTCCCAGTCTTACAGTTTCGCCTATCCAGGTATAAATTTATAAATGTACCTAATATAATATAATTAGCAACAGCGCCCTTTCATTGGATCATTTAGTGGCTCATTTGAAGAAATTTATATCATTTCACTCAACAACCAAGTACTTAATGAAACAATAAGAGTAGATGATAGCTAGCCTTACGATATTTAATATGGATAAGTTGGATGACCTCATAGGAGCCTGTTAAATGTGTACGTGTTTATAACTGCAATTTGATGTATTCGTAAACCTGAAAAATTCTTTACGCAGATAACAATATACATGTATGTACGTATATTATAGTTTTCCCAAAAGTGCGAAAAATGGCTATTTCTTGGATATGGCTAAGAAGATTTTATTCAAAATTAGTATCTAAGTCACCTTCGGTATATTTCTGGACATGATGTTTAAATTTTGGACATATGGTCAAAAAAATTTTTTTTTTAGTTTTTACAGCATTTTACTTGATATTATTTTTTATAATATAGGCATAATTTCGAAAAAACCTTTTCCCCCACTCTATTACCCAATAGTTAGATGAAAAGATTATCGTTAATTTTTATTATTTGTTTATCTGTGCTTTTATTAAGCATGACATAGAAACCTAAAACATATCATCGCTTAGGGAAAACAATTCAAATTAGACTGACTCGCAAATAATGAGAAAGTTTCGTTCGACGGTACTTTACTAATGGCCGATTTAAAAAAAAAAAAGATTTTCGGAAACGGTTAATATTTGAGATTTCAATAAATGGCGTACCAAATTTTTAGAAAAAATGTGTATAACGGTATTTTAATTATTAACGAACTTTTAAAAATTGATTATTTCTCAGATATGATTCAAACGATTTTGTTGAAAATCGACATACATGTAAGCATTATTTGACATACTCGTATGTAGGGGCATACTATACAAAGTTCTGAAATACGAAAACCTTTACTATGACCTCACAATAAAGTCACTCGGCTACATTGGGGAAGAGAGCACCAGGATTGGACATCAACCGACTGGTTGAAAGTCTTTTGACGAACGAGTCCAAATGAAGCCTCCAAACTTTGCGAGGATACTTGGACCAAGAAGAACAATAAGAAACACTGAAAAATATGAAATGGACCCAATTCGAGAAGAAATTTGAATTTTCATTCTAAGCCCAAAATTAACTAATTTACTAATGACCGATTTTCGACTTGAACAATTCTTTTCAAATTTTAAGTTACAGTGGACATATGTTAACATATGACGTACCAAGTTGTTGCCAAAAATTGTGCTTACGGTACCTTACTCATTAGCTGGTTTTTAATAATATTCTATTTCTCGGCTACGACTGTATCGATTTTGTTGGAAATCAAGATTTGAGCAATATTTGACATATACTTATGGCATACCATACATAAGTTTTGGAAAATTTTCAAATTATTTTTTTCTTTATCACTGGCCCGTCTAGTAAACTAATATAAACGAAAAGTATTCTCAAACTTCGTAATAAACGATAAGGAAATCTTGAATGTCACTTCTAAAATAAGAAACAGTTCAGCTATGACTCAAGCGTATCTAAACCGATTTAAAGGTGACAACCAAAATTGAAAATTGGTTCTAAATTTTACGTAGTTTCAACAATTTCCATAACGGGAACAAAAAAGTATGCAAAGATTAAAATAATAATATAAAATATTGTTGGAGAATTTAAGTCAGCGATCTGATTTGAAATTTATATATATTATAAGATAGCTAAGTGAGTTCAAAATAGTGAAAATATAAACGAAATAATCCATAAAAGTAATTTAGAATCACCTAAATAATTTGGAGTTTAGCATTTGCTTTGAAAATCTATATCTTTTTTTCTCTCTCTATGCCTATATACAAATGCCCGTACCCTGCATATTATAAGGGTATTCATAGCCCCTTTGTTACACTCAAATTATATAAAAAAAAAATAAGTAATTTACATTGCATTGTACACATGCGTAAGGAAAGATAAAATTTAATATACTTGAACCGTTTTAATAGAAAATTGTTCAGTTAGAAATTGCCAGTATTGCAAACAGTAGCAGTTTTATTTTTGAATTGTTCACAGATACGTTTTGTTTTATTCTGAAATCATTCATATTAATTTCGTCTTTCTCATCAGCCGACTTTTCACCACGCGGCAAATATTGGTTTCCAAGTCGTCCATCGTCTCTGGTTTATCAGCGTAGTCTAGCGACTTCACATATCTCCACAAAAAATAATCAAAAGAGTCCAATTCACAGATCCATTATGCGAAATTATGAGCTCATCCAATGTTTCCTTCAATAAATTGATTGTGACGCGCTGTGTGGCATGTTGCGCCGTCTTGTTGAATTCCACAGTTCGTCCACATTAATACCATTCAATTGGGGAACGAAAAAGTCAGTAATCATGGATCTATAACGCCCTCCATTGACTGTAACATTCTGGCCGGCATCACTTTTGTAAAAAATATGAACCAATGATTCAACCAGCCCATAAAGCACACCAAACAGTAACTTTTTGTGGATATAACGGCGTCTCAATAATGACAAGGGAATTTCCTTCACTCCAAATGTGGCAATTTTGCTTGTTGACCTAGCCATTCAACCTATCCTCATCGCTGAATAAAATTTTGTAGTGAAAATGAGGATCAAGAACAATCTAGTTTTCGGCCCATTCACCGAACGTACGACGCACACGTTGATGGTCAAGCGGTTTACATTTTTGCAGCAGCTAGACCTTGTAAGCTCGTAAACCAAAATTTCCATAAAGTGGATGGACACAGCTCCAATTGCTGGGCGAATCGACTCATTCGGGTCCTCTTCAATATTACGCTCCACATCAGCAACAGCTTCTTCGATGCGCACTATACGACGTGTCTGCTGAAACGTATTATCAATTAGAGTATGCGTGGTGCGGAAACGATCCATGGTTATTCGAATTACTTGCTCGGAAGGACGATTATGTCGACCGTAAAATGAAAGTAGCGCACGATAAGTTTCGTGAACTGAACCATTTTTTTCGAAATAAATTTGCATAATTTGCAACCGTTTTTCTGGCGAAAGTCTATTCGTACTGATTACAAATCAACTGTCAGCTGTCAAATTGGCTGTCGCTGGAATGCCAATTCGAAAAACAAACCTCTAGAAAACACCCTTTATAGATAACTGGGGAGAATTTTTGTTTTTGCTGTTATTGTCGTTGCTTCACATTATTTTTTTCCGTCCTCCTGATGTCATCATCACGATCAAGTGCCAGTGTTATGCCTTCGCAGGAGAGCTGACATAAACTTTCAATTGATCGATTTTTTTATTTAATCAATTCAATTGATCGACTTTTTAATTTATTTCATGCGAAATAAATAGATGATTCTTGACATCAGGATTTGGACCGTGAACAGCGTGACAAGCGATGACGTAACTACACCATGGCCACTCTTATTTCTTATTTATATTTATGCAAGTTGTTCTTATAGGGTCAGCCTACTCAAAACTTAAATTTTTATTGTATAAGCCCCTTGAACTGCAATTCAACGCCATTTTTATTACGAGTACATATGTACTATAAAAAATACAGATTTTCACCAACTTTTCTTGTATATGACTTATGAATTGTTATATAAATTATGAAATTATTCTTTCTATCCTGAAATCTTAAGAAATAAATATTGTATAATATCTATGTATCTATCTAAATTTACATCTTTTAAATTTATTATTTTTTCATTATTAATTACAATTAAACCATCCATTTATTATCAAAACAAATTTATCGATTAATTTTTCTCTATGAGAAAAAAAATGTTGTTTTAAGTGCGAAGTCTTATAGTATTATATAGTCTCTGATATAACTCATAAGTTTCTGTAGACTGCACCCTTTCATGCTTGGCAGTGGTAATTCAACAAATACCAATTTTTTCCATTTTTCCTTGCACTTATACAAGTATTAGTTTCCCGAAAATTTACGATCTCAAACTTAACATTACTATGATAGTGAAACTCAATAAAGTGGATCTCTTGATTCTGTCAGTTTGTCTGTCAGTACTCACGGATCCCACGGATTTTCTTAAAACTTCAAATAAGGGTCACAATCGAGGCGAAATCGGAATTTACATTCTAACCCTTAATTGTACTTTACTAATGGCCGATATTGAAAAAAATCGATTTTCTCGAAAACGGCTTTGCAATTTTAATCAAATTTGATATTTGAGTTAAGATGGGTATATGCTATCAGATGGCGTACCATGTTGTTTCCAAAAATATGCGTTTAACGGTACTTGCTTATTAACAGGTTTCTGAAAATTGGCTGTTCCTCGCCTATGATTCAATCGATTTTGTTCGAAATCAATATTTGAACCATATTTGACATATACAAGATTGTGGCATGCCAAGTTTTGGGAAATATGCAAAATAAAAAAAAAATAGAGTAAGTAATTGGCCGCAATAATTGCGTATCAAACTCAATCAGCCAAAGTCAACTCACATAAACTTCACAAATAAAAAGATAAATAATCTTCCGATATTCATTAACAATAAAATTGTACCCTATGCCAATACAGCAAAGTACCTTGGAATGACTTTGGACGTAAAGCTAAAATGGAAAGAGCACTTTAAAAAGAAAAGAGAAGAACTTAACTTTAAATATAGAAAAATGTACTGGTTACTAGGAAGAAACTCAGATATGTCCATCCAGAACAAAATCTTGCTATATAAGCAAGTATTGAAGCCTATCTGGACGTATGGCATCCAATTATTCAAACTATACAGACATTCCAAAACAAAGTCCTTCGTGGAATTATAAATGCCCCTTGGTATATAAGAAATAGCGATTTGCACCGTGACCTACAAATAGACATGGTGACGGAAGTGGTTAGAAAGCACGCTGTGTCAATCAGCCACTGCAAAATCACATCAACCCCGAGGTAGAAACCGTCTTAAATGTACGAGACAATATCCGGAGATTGTGAAAAACCAAGCCTCACGAGCTAATGGTCTAAAAGCTATGATTTTAAATATAAGAAAGAAAAATCATTTGTCGATCTTACATAGATCGGTCCTGGTGTTTTTTTTTTTTTTTTTTCTTTTTAGTGGCGTTAGAGTCCCACACTACTTGGTAACCGTGAACTACCAAGTTTCTTTCGAGATTTTTTACCTCCGTTACACTTTCTTTAGAGCACAGAACATGGACTGCGCTCCAGCTGAGCCTAACACACAGTTTTTACTAGGGTAGGTAACGCCGAACAACTGGCGTGTGTAATTCGATAAAAAAAAAAAAGTTTTTATTTTAACGGATTTAAAAAAAAGAAAACACTTTTTATCGACCCTAATTTTAAATTTAAATTTTAAATCTGAGTGATTTGCAATTAAACAACATATATATACTTGTATATCCCAGTCGTGCACTTTTTAATACTTGCATTACATACTCTTGAGATGTTGACTCTCTGCATAAAGACTACTTTTAGACTACTCGCGAGGCTACAAAATAGCCTAGCTTTGTCTAACAATTCCATGAGTTGCAAAGAAGGAAAATTATTACCTATGAAACATTTTTCAACATGAAATTCTACCAACCTCATCCTGTACTTTTTCAAACACAAACTGAAAAAACACAAATTGTTATTATTTTAGTGGATTGTTGTTCAGAAACTACCCCCAAGAAGGATTTGCAGCCAATGTTTATAAAGCCTCTTGGTAAGTTTTTTTCAACACTTCGCTTTTTCAGTGCTACAAAGAAAAACTAAATCTCACATTTACACAAAGAAAAACTATTTCGCTCTTATTATTTTACTTTTTTTTCGACTACGTCTTTTAGATTATTTTCCAAATAGAAAGAACAGAAAAAAATGAATTTCCTTTAATTTGTATGTATATTAAATTGTTGGTACCTGGTTCTCCCTACAACTACCATTTCTTCTCATCCACCTGTACAAACCTCAACAAATTATACATTTAAATAAAAAAAAAGCTGATTTTACCGAAATCAATGAGATTGGTGAGACAATCGATGAGATGCATCTTATAATGTAACATTTTGAAATATTGCATGAATTGCTAAACCCCACAAAGAAAGGTAAATTGCAATGCAAATAAATGTTATTTGTTAAATTTATATGTGTATAACATTTTTTTTATTAGTATCTTCTCAATGCAGCACTCAAAATACAATTTTTATTTAAGAAATTTATAACTATGATATATTTATGGAAATTGTATCATCTTTAGCCCGCTGTATGCTATGACAAATAAAAAATACAACCATCACAAAATAATTATACTGTAGTTGTTTAGTTGATTCAACGGCACCCATAAATAAAAAATAAATGTATTTATATTAGTCTTCATCTACACAATTTGGACAACAATTTTTGTCACGTACTTTCATATTTTTATAAAAAAAAAAAAAAATGAGAAAAACCCCATTATTGAGTATGTTACAATGCATTCCTTTTTTGAACACCGGCAACCCCTATTTCGAAGTTATACTACCTCTACCTGTTGTACTATCTCATTCACGCATTCATTTCGAAAATATTCATTTTGTTTCTGTTATTTGATATTTTTCATTTCATTTGGAAAAGGTGTTTCGTTTTTGTTTTTTAATTTTCATATTTTGGGGATTAAATTTTGTTTAATTAAAATTAGACTAAATTTACCTTAATAATAATAATAATAGAAAAAAAGGATAACGAGAGAATTCATTTATACGTAAGTATGCTACGCTTTAGCAAGAAACAATATTTAATTGTTTAATTTTTTTTCAAAACACTGCATTTACAGTCTGTATTGTTGATGACTATTGATTTGGCCAAACTTAAAACTAAAATTTGTTAATTGTTAAAAAATATTTTTTTTGTGAGTACATTTGAATTTATTCGTGAATCATGCTAACTGTGGTACCATGATTCGCGAATAAATTCAAATGTACTCACAAAAAAAAAATATTATTTAACAATTAACAAATTTGTATGCATGCAATTTTATTGAGTAATTTAAATAACTTTGAATGACTCGCATGTTTGCGACAGTTCATTCAATATAATTGTGTATATTCCTTAAAGTTTAGATTAGAAGGCTGCATAATGAATATTGGTGTCAATTTAAAGTACCCCACCTTAGAGTTCATAGTGCTCAAACGCGTTACAGTTTTCAAAAACGGTTTAGTACCCTCGTACTTAATGTACAAGGCATACCTGATTAAATTCCTGTTGATACTTTCCCTTTTAACGCTATTTACAGTAATAATTTACGAGCCTACTTGTTCTGAACTGAATCAAAGCGTTTTTTGATTCGTCCTGGAAAAATCTAGATATTCATTATCTAGGAGTAGAAAGTAAACCTACTTTATCCATGGTTCCTTCCATAAGAATACGTGTATTCTATCTATGTGTCAGTTAAAAACGACGCAGCAACGGATCAACGGATTCTATGTGTCGGGGCCTTTAGTCCGTTAATCCGTTGGCAGTTGGCAAATTGAGAGTAAGCACTTTCATTGCTGGAAGCATTGAGAGAGAAGAGAAACTGTCATCGCCGTTGACAATCCGTTGACATTTCAATCTGTCAACGAAGGTTTTCGTTCTTTTTTTTTTCATTTTAATGCATTTTTATTACTTCTTAATTCATTATTACTTACTTGCTAGACAAAAAACGCTTAAAAATAGCTTAACTAACTTATCTATGTTTATTCTAACTTACCTGCCCTATGCGGGCGCTCTAAGCTCGACCTAATACTTAAACTATGTCTTTCGACGTAACCTAACTTAAATTCCGTATTTATTTTACCTGTCTAAATAAATAATAAAAAAGATTTTTTTTAGTAATTAACAAATTACTAAGAAAAATTTTTTTTTTAAAAAAAAGGGAAAAAATCTTAGTATACTCGTATTAAGCTTTTTGTATTGTTTTGTACCTATATATGTATATGTATATGTATGTAAAGGATGAGATTACTCAACCCTTATGTTTTATTAATTTCATTAGTGATAAATTGTATGCAATAGTTATTAATAAATTAGAAAAAGGACTTGAGAATGTAGAGTAGAAATTTGCGAATGTACAATGAAGGTTTTAAGGCGTCAAAAAAATTAATGATCGGCTTGACTTCTGCTTTACTGTGACACCACTGCCTACTGCTGATATTAACCACCGACTACTACTGCTTCTGCTGTTTCCGCTAATCCAACCGTTGCTGCTTCTGCTTACCCGGCGCATCTCACCCCCGCATGGCCCCTATGCCTATGTTACATTCAGCCATTCTGATTATTCATCGGCCTCCGATGACCAAGGTTCCTCGTTGTCTACTGCATACCTCCATAATTCCATATTATCGCAATTTGTGGCCGTGTTGTTGGGCCCCTCGATGTGTGCCGCTTTGCGTACTTCATAATGCCCATTACGTTTGACCTTGATAATCTCGTATGGCCCTATATATTCACTTGTCAACTTTCTTTCAGCCACAAACTGCGTTCGACGCACTGCAACTAGATCACCAACTTTGTATCCATACTCGCTTTTACGTTTCCTATCAAACTGTTCCTTATAAGCGGCTTGAGGAGCTCGTTGAATTTCTGCTTTCGCGCTTTGGCGCATCTGCTGCCTTTCGTCATCAAAATTGCGGAGGTGTTAAATATACAATGGGCCGTATGCATAAAACTTAAGTACATACTAGTAGTAAAAGGTCTAAGTAAATACTAGTACTACTAGTAGAAGCTAATATTTTAAGTATTTACTAGATTTGGTATGCATAAAGATAAGTTTTAACTTGCTAGCAAATACTTCCAGTAAATACTGAATTCATTCAAGTAAATACTACCAGTTCATTCAAAATTGGTAGTATATACTTATTTTGCATTATTTCTCAATCATTATTGCAAAACAATTCCGTTGTCTTTATCTGCCCCAGTCGTCGGATTTGAAGTACACTGGCCGTTAATTCTGCTGGCAATTGAAAATCGTTGTTATTTTTTAAATGCTTTGCAATATTGTGCAAAACGAAACATGCCACAATTATATTTGAAATATTTTCTAAATTAAGACGTATGTAGTTTTGTTGAATTGGAAATATTCTCTTCAGTTGCCCAAAACATATTTCAATTATTACTCTCTCTTTTGAAAGCAATTTATTGAATGCCTTTTATTGATTACTTGTTGGATTCTTAAGAGGCGTCACTAACCAAGGTACAATAAAACGCTGTTACTGGAATTCCTCGTTCAAGAAAACTGTTTCTCCAAATTCTGGAATCGTGAACTGGCCATTGGCAATCCACACTTGTAAAACATTCCATTGCATCACATGTTGTTTGAATATTGATGGAAGCATATGCCTTTCGATTAATATATTCTTCTGTATAAAAGTGGCTTCATTATTTCTACATGAGTGCAGTCCAAGGCTCCTATACATGATGGGAAGCTGTATTTGCTAAGCCAATCATGTTTTGCTTTCAAGTGTTTTTCATAATTGGAAGGAAACTTTATCCAAAGAGAAACTTTATCTGTTATGAGTTTTGCAACAGAATTACTGTTCTAGAAAGAGTACTCTGATGTACGCCAATATCTTCACAAACGTCAACTTGAAATCCAGGATCTCTAACGTATCATAAAAAGATCCTCATCTTTTCTTGAGGTGAAACTGCCCCTCCTCTTGTTTTAGTTTTAATGCCGTAAATATATGAATTTATGCAACAATTCATTCGTTCGAATAAAATCATATGCTTGCCAATAAATTATTCACTACACCACTCTACGTTTTCCTTTTTGAAACAAATTAGACCCGGTAACCCTTCGCTTCTTGTAAACTTTTTCGGAATTAATACGTAGAAATGCAGCCATTTCGGTAAATATTGCGACCTGATTGCTTCAAAATAAGACTCGCGATTGTAATCCTTCTTGATTATAGCTGCAAAATTCCGTATTTAACACAGAAAAGTATTTTCTAGCAAATTCTCAAGTTGCTATTCACCAACTTGAAAAGACTCAAGTAAATGCTACAAAAAAATAAGTACTTACTAGTTTTATGCATACGATATAAAGTATTTACTAGTGAAATTCATCCGCATCTAGTAACTAATATGTCCCCTAGTAAATGCTTGTTCTCCAGCATTCACTTAAATTTTATACATACGAAAATCAAGTATTTACTTAAAAATTGTCTAGTAGACCAGTTACTAGTTTTTATGCATACGCCCCAATGTGTGCAACGGATTGACTCATTTTTCGACGTGATGCAAGAAACCTTCCTTTTTGTTATACATAATGCATTTAAAACGGTTTTTTATCACATGTGCGACTTTGTTCTCCAAGTGTGGTATCTAGTAGTTCTGCTGGACAGCGTGCATGGTTTTTTGACCGGCAAAGTGCCCAGCATTATGAGCATCGGCGATAATTTCCCTTTATATAAGTTTTAGCACCACCAGAAGATCTGTACCGTCTACTGCTTTGAACATAAGACCGTCTTTCAGTTTGAAGTTCTCATACGGGCGACTGACCAGAACTTCTGAAACATCATTGCATCGTCTTGTTGCGCCTTCCTGATTCGAGCTGACACTAAGCGACTAAGACAGTCCACATATTTCAATCGCTCGCCAGTTCGGTGCTCTACCTCGAAATCAAAATCTTATATGTAAACGACCTATTGCGCAACCTCACGAGGTACGTCCTTCTTGCTCAGCGTTTGCTTGAATGCGGCGCAATCCGTTACCAGATGGAATGAGATGCCCAGTATATACTGACGGAACTTTTTAAATGCCATTAAAATAGCTTTAGCCTCTTGTACATAGCTATGCTGCCATGCTTCCGCCTCAGTGGTCCTTTTGCTCCAGAAGAATACAGGATACATCTGACCGTCAAACCATTGCACGCCGCAGCGCCGTAGCAAATCCATCTAAAGAAAATAATGGCTCGACTGGCGAACTAAAAGACCGGGTGGTGTTAATAGAAAGACCGATTTCTATTATTCAGAAACACGTTTATTCTCGTTGACAGTTAAGTAGCAAAAATTGACTCTATGTAGATGACAAATCAATATAATTCACAGTCTCCACAAGAATATAATTAATGATAAAAAGCGAGATAGCAATATTTAACTTAAAATAATATAGGGTAAATTAAGAAAGTTACATGGATGAAAATAAAGTTTCAGATAATTTTTAACATCCTCCGACCGGCGAATTAGGAGTGATTTCCAATGGGTAGAGCGCTGAACAGGTCTTCGAGTTCTTGTACCATCAGAGTATAGTATTCCACAAGCACGAACTTTGCCATCCCGACCTGCGAACGCATCTTCTATAACAGCTAGCCTCCAAGATAATCGTGGCTTTCCGGAGTCAAATAGTAGAACAACATCAGTTTTCGTTAGTTGTAATGAAGAATTACCTTGACTATGGTGATACGAGCGCAGAAGTTGCATGTACTCGGTGCGCCATCGAACCCATAGCATACTAGTGTACTTAAGTCGCTGTTTCCAAATTGTCCTAAGTTGCTCGTACGTAAGTTTCGTCTTCCCTATGACAACCTTCAAAATGTTCTTTATCGTGCGAATGAGCCGCTCCCAAAAACCTCCCCACCATGAGGCTCGTTCAACAATGAACTTCCGCTTTAATCGTTTATTTGCCAAAAACCCTTCGAGAACCTCATCCTCGAGAAACGATCAATACCAGCCATCTGTAAAGCAGCTCTGCGAAATGTCCGTGCATTATCGGAGTAAATTGTAGACGGAGCACCTCTTCGAGCTATAAATCGCCTAAACCCCATAAGGCAGCTGTCGGTAGACAAGCTCGTGACCAGCTCCAAATGCACAGATCGAATAGCGGCACACGTAAAAATCATAAAATAACTCTTGCTCATCTCACTCGTTGAACTGTCGAGATAGTAAAGCGGGCCGCCGAAGTCAACGCCCACACAATCGAAGGGCCTCGACAATGTCAATCTTTCAGCTGGTAAAGGCCAAACGGCTGGGAGACTGGCTTGCCCCACAGTTTCTTGCATACGACTCACCTTTGAAGACATTTTTTCACTAGCTGGCATCCTCTTAGAATCCAGAAACGCTCCCTGAGCTCTGATAAGACGGTATTGACACCCCCATGTAAGATTCTTCTATGGTAGTCATCCACAAGCTCAACGAGGTACGAGTTTGGTGGCAATATCACAGGATGCTTGAAATCTGGTGAATCAGGTGAGGATTGAAGTCGCATAAGCCCATTTCCATCCAAAAAAGGGGACAGTTGAAAGATCTTTGAGGTTGTAGATATTTTGGTACCTTTCTGTAAAATACAAATCTCGTTACAAAATGAATCATATTGTATGTACCTCAGCCAATATATTGGTGAAAACTGGCCCACTCCCTCGTTTGCATAACCTGATGAAGCGGAAGACAAAAGCTGTCACTCGCAAAAGCCGCATCCAGGAACTGAAGTTTATGTAAACCAATAGAGGTTCAGGGTGTCCGCCAGTAGGACTAAGAGTTGGCAGTAGCAAGGCCAATCTTGCTACGCTATCTGCAGCCGAAGGAACATCTGCCTCTGAATAGCTTTTCTTATGTTTAAGCCAATTGAATCCACACAGAAGTTCGAAAGTTTTGAGCAGCAATTCCTCTGGTAAGAAGATCAGCGGGATTCTCTTTGCCACTGCAATGCCTCCAATCTGCAACCGACGTAAGACGATGTATTTCCGCAACTCGACTTTGCACATAGGGCTTCCATCGGGCAGCCTCTCCTTGAATCCAACTTAGTGCTATCTTTGAATCCGTCCACAGGCAGATCTTGTGCATAAAAATTTTGAGTGACTGTTGGATGTAGAAACACAATCTAGCGGCTATAAGTGCGGCGGTTAGCTCTAACTTGGGCAACGTAAGTTCTCCATTTCCATCTGGCTTGAGTGGGGCCACTCTACTTTTTGCGCACAGAAATGAAACATTGCTCTTACCTTTGGCGCTAATACATTTGAGGTAAGCCACTGTTCCATATGCCTTCAGGCTCGCATCTGCAAATACGTGCATCTGGATGATATATGGCGGAGGAAACGTTATAACGGCACGAGGAACGCAATACTCCCTTAATTGCAACAGATTGTTAACGCAATCTTGCCAATCCGCCAAAAGATCAGATGTAAGGAGCTCATCCCAAAGTAACTTGGCCTTCCAAATAGACTGAAAAATAATTTTCATTTTAATAATGACTGGGCTAAGTATTCCAAGTGGATCGAAGATCCTAGCGATCGTTTGTAATACAGTTCGTTTCGTATGAGGCGTTATGTTAGATTTGATTGAAGATTCAACGGTCTGTAGAGGCACTGTGATTTCATCACTGTATACAAACCACGACAATCCCAAGACTTTCTGTATAAAAGAGACTTGTTCTGAACAAAGTGAGTCGCGTATGCGGACACTGTTGGTATTCCATTTTCTGAGGTTCATGCACGCGTTCTTCATTATCTGTTTGGCTTCTTTTCCAATTCGTTCTCCTTCTTCTTATGTATTGACACTCGTTGCGAAATCATCCATATAAAAACAGTGTTTCAGAACTTTGCAAGTGTTGGGGAATTTCTCCTCCTCCAGTGTGAAATGTAAACGTAAGGTGGCAGTTAATAAAAATGGGCTACAATTAACCCCGAAAGTTACCCTCGTCATTCTGTATTCTGCATATTCGAACTTGCTATTTGGTGCTTTACGTGGGACATACCAAATAAATCTGTGGCTATCACGATCCAGTTCGTTTAGTTCGATTTGTAGAAATACCTTTTCAACGTCCGCAATTAAGGCATATCGGCCAAGTCTAAAATTCAATAAGACCTTTAAAACATCCGGAAGTAAATTAGCACCCACATGTAGATGATCGTTCAGCGAAGGATGCTCTTCTGTGCGGAAGGAAGCGTCAAACACAATACGCATCTTAGTAGTTGTGCTGTCTGCCTTGTACACCGGTCGATGTGGTAAGTAAAACACCCGTTTTGACATGATTTTACTGTCTGAAGCAACATTTCAGCACTGCCGTCGGAAATAAGCTGTCGAATAGCCGCATCATACTCTTCGAATTGGTCGGGATTCTTCGATAAGCGCGTAGTCAATGATTTTAACCGTCTCAGTGTATGACCCTTATTGGTTTTCATTTCGATGTTTGAATTTGTCCACGGTAAAGTAGCCTCATATCGTGAGCCTTTTCTTGAAATACATTTGGCGATCAAATCTTCTGATTCTTCACTTGCAATCCCGATGGCTTCTAAAGACCAAAACGACGTGATGATGTCGTCGTTTAAAACCGATAGATGTAGGGTAGTGTTACGAGTAGAAGGAAAGCAGGAATGTTCGTTTGAGCCAATATTCTTACCAAGGGGATGGGTTCCTTGTAGCGTTCAACCGAAGATTGTTTCTACGGCCCTCAGATTGTGAGAAATTCGTCTTTGTCTGCCTGTCACTACTGACCAATAGAAGTCGGATCCAATTAGAGCACTGAGACCATCAACTGCATCCATGCTGGTTTGCCGAGTGTCAGCTAGTCGCAGACATTGAAATGCTGAGCACGCGGTGTCAGGAGCATTTAATACGTCGATGCATATTTCAGGAACAACCACCGCTTTAATTTCCACACTTTTGTTGCCAAACTGGCTAATGATGGACATCTTCACCTTCTGGTATTTCTTGAATGGAAATTGTTGTTTACTTCCAAATGGGATTAAGGAAAAATTAACTTCGCCCACAGACGTGAGATCAAGCTTCCTCGCCAAATCCTCGCGGATATAAGAGTATTGACTGCCGCCGTCGATGATAAAGCGAATCAGTAGTTTTCTCTCTTGCTTCGGGGCTGCGGCGATGCCCCGAGCTGTCTTCAAAAAGACGTTTGAGTTTCCCAGCGTTGAATTACAAGCACATAAATTTAGTGCACTTTGGGCGTTCGGCACTGACATATTCCTTGAATTAATGTATAATGGGTCACACAAAGAAGTCAGGTGTTTTCCTCTGCACTTTGTGCAAGTTATCCATTTCGCGCTTCTACATGTTTTGGAATTATGTCCACGGTTTGCGCACCGAAAACATCTACCGCCTTTCCTCAGGATTTCCTTTTTCTCGGTAGTCGTTAACTTGCTGTCACATTCCTTAGTTGTGTGCGTGTCAGATGCGCAAAATGCACATACGTTCTTCTCATTTACCGAAACTAAACTTGTTGCAGTGCCTGTAGGTGAGGGAAACGACGGATTTCTTACATTTGGGATGACAGAGACGAACCTGCCTCTTTCCAACGATTCAACTTTCCTTTTTAGAAATTGCATTATACTGTGAACTTGCTCATCCCCAATTAGCGAAAGTGTGGAAGTACTATCGTCGCCCCTTTCACTTGTTTCACCAGACTCGCCAGCATTATCTTTCTCGGTCAAACGAAAATAATCGATGCGAAGATCAAGCGGTAAGCATCGTAGCAATATGGACTTGAGCATGATGTTATATTGGTGCGACGGTATTTGAAGAGCAGTCAGAGTGCGACAGCTAGATGTAATCGAATTGTAGAGATTACGCAGACCTGCAGCACCGGTTTTTAAATGTATAGGGCGGAGGGAAAGCAACTGCAATATATTCTTGTCGACTAAACGCTCGGTATCACCAAATTGCTCTTGTAAAAGCGAGACCGCTGCTTCGTAATTCTTACCCGAAGCAGTAAATCCCGCAATTACCTTTTTTGCGTTCCCGGCCAATACTGACTCAAGATATGTGAATTTGTCGGATGATGTTAAACTGCCGTTTTCGTGCACCGCAGCACGGAACTGCTCCCAAAACGGCAACCACTCTTGGAAAGTACCATCGAATTTCTTAAGTGGGAATTTTGGGAGTCTGTGCGACCCACCCGTGGTAGATGTGTTGTGGGACGTATGTCCCGATATCGTTGGTGCTGGGGCTTGCTTCGCCTGCAGTTTGCGTAGACGCGAATCCAAACTAGAAAGTATACCAATGGCCACGTCTTGATACTCTGCCACTTTTTTCAGCTCTTTGTTCAGATCTTCGGTCTTGATGAGAGCTTTGGTCTTCGCATCTTGATTCGTCGAATTGAGACAATCGTGCACAGCCGTTAAACGCTGTATAAATGCCACAAGTTGCTCTTCTATATCCTCGTAGCAATCTTCAGAGGTCGGTTTAGACTCTTCCGAGTCAAGAAACTCGGGGGCTCCTTTCGCGATTTTTGTTACCTGCCCTCTGTACGCGGACCGCGCGGATAATTCCATTGTTGTCGTTATTCTAATTGCTAATCGTTATACTGATTTTCTGAAATTTAGGCTCGACGTCTTTCCTCCCGGGTTACGGCACCATAAAGAAAATAATGACTCGACTGGCGAGCTAAAAGACCGGGTGGCGTTAATAGAAAGACCGATTTCTATTATTCAGAAACACGTTTATTCTCGTTGACAGTTAATTAGCAAAAATTGACTCTATGTAGATGACAAATCAATATAATTCACAAAGTCTCCACAAGAATATAATTAATGATAAAAAGCGAGATAGCAATATTTAACTTTAAATAATATAGGGTAAATTAAGAAAGTTGCATGGATGAAAAGAAGTTTCAGATAATTTTTAACACCATCCTGTGTCTATCTCGGTTTTCGCATCTCTGTCGTATATCCTTAAAACGGGTTCTCTGACTAATGTCTCTTTTAATAGCCGGTATATACGCAACTCTCCGTGATCCATTCTAAATTCCGTATCTTTGCGCAATAAGTTTTTCAGCGGTTTTGTAATCTGCGAATAGTTTCTTTTAAATTTGCGAAAAAACCCCGTTAGTCCTAAAAGGGATTGTACGGCTTTGATATTTCTTGGCACAGGAAACTTGTTGACTGCGTTTGTCTTCTCTATACCCGGTTTTATCTGCCCAGCTTCAATTTTATGTCCTAGGAAGTGAACCGAGGACTGCAGAAAACGGCATTTTTTCCATTTGATTTTAAGTCCGGACGCTGCTGCTGTATTGAAAACTTTTCCCTTCAGCTGTTACTGCATGTATGATGATATCATCCATATAGAGATCCAGTATGTCTTCGTTTATTAACTCTTGGAATACATAGTTAACAAAACGAATGAAAGCTGCTTGCGAGTTTCAGAATCTAAAGGGTGCTCTATTAAATTCGAAGAAACCATCCTCGACAACAAACGCCGTATACTTCTTGCCGCTTTCCTCGATTGGGACGTGGAAAATACCGTTCTCCAAGTCCATAATAGTGAAGTATTTTGCCTTTTGAAGTTTTTCCAGCACGTCGTCAATTACCGGCACCGGAAGCAATCCCTAAGCAGCAAAGAAAAGAAAATTTAATTAACGAAAATCGACGCAAACACGGTTAGTCCCGTCTTCCTTCTTGACAATGAAAATACGACTGGCGAAATTTGACGAGGAGCGCTGTTATTGCCTGCTTCGAGTCACTCGTCAATCTGCTTCTTCACTGCTTCAAACAGTGTTCAGTCCATATGCGTCGGCATTAAGTTCAAAATTAGCAACCCACTGCCGCACTTGTATATTTTCTCCGTCAAACTCAGGAATAATCTTGGAAAAATTCTCTACAACCAACTCTGGGTCACCTTTGTTTACTTCATCAGCCTGAATTTTCAGTGTCAGCAACTGAACTAACTACTGTAACATTGTTGTTTTCGGCAATTTTATTTTTACTCTCTTCTTCTTGTTTATTAACCGTTCCCGTTGCTTTATTTTCCCTTTGTTCGTTATCTTTCTTTTCTGCACTCTCCTTCTTTTTTTGACGGCAGCCACTGCAACTGTATGTATGGCTTCCCCTTTGAACCGGTCATCTTTGTATTTTTATGCTGTGTCGATCGATTGCTATTTTTGGTGGTGGTTTTTGGCGACTTCTGCTTTGCACTCATGAATTAACTGTGTCCCTTCTCCTTTGTACATCTCACGGCTTCTTGACTGCGCGTTACCAAAGATATCTTTTTTTTTTACGAAACAATTTCAGCGTGAATTTAAATTATTTTTGCCTCTAAGCAAATCTCCGAGTGGGCGATTAAACATGGCGAGGACGAGCCCCCAAATGTAAAGGATGCGATTACTCAACATAAGGGTTATTAATTTCATTAATGATAAATTATATACAATAGTTATTGATAAATTAGAATAGGATTTGAGAATGTAGAGTCGAAATTTGCGACTGTACCTATACAATGAAGTTTTTAAGGCGTCAAAAAAACCAATGATCGGCTTGACTTCTGCTTTACTGTGACACGACTGCCTACTGCTGATACTAACCACCGACTACTACAGCTTCTGCTGTGTCCGCTAATCCAACCGTTGCTGCTTCTGCTTACCTCTCACTCCCGCGTGACCAGATAAGAACGATAGGAAAAGAAATTTAAATAAAATTCTGGCTTTATTTTAAAAAGCTACATTCAAGCCATTTTGTATGGAATAGCAGATCATTTAAATGGCCGCCTTGGCTTCGCTAGCAGTGCTTCAACCGGTCGATTCGCATGATCGCGGTGGCCAATTAATGAACGCTCGCCGTGAGATGACCCAGTCGCCAAATTTTTCCTTAACCACTTCGAGCGTTGCGTCGCTTGTAGCGCCGTCTTGTTGGAACCACAACTCGGATATATCGATGTTGTCAGGCTCTGGCCACAGGAAGTCGGTTAACATCATTCTATACCGAGGACCATTGACGGTAACGGTGTCTCCTTCCTTATTTCGGAAGAAATAAGGTCCGATGATGCCGCCGTGCTATAAACCGTACCAAACAGCAAATCTTTGTGGATGCATTGATGCCTAGTCGAACACTTGTTAATTGTGGTCGCTCCAATAATGGCAATTTTGCTTGTTGACATAGTCGCCTCGTCCGAGAAGTTGATTTTTTGAGCAAAGTTCGGATCTCCGGCCAACATTTCCAGCACCCAATTAGCGAACTCGCGGCGTTGTCTATGGTCGTCTTCGATACTGGCTGCTACGGTGGCTATGTTTTCTTCACTTCACACCAATCTCTGTCTGGTTGGTGGCTTAAGGTCCAAAAGAGTGTACTCACGGTCAAACTTTTCCACGGTGCGACGAATTGCCTGCGCACTGAAGCCATGATGCCGACCGACCTCACGACGAAATTCACGTTGCTTATTTACAACTGAGCCGGAATTTCGATCATATTTTTTTAATAATTTCCACTCGTTCGGGAAGTGTCAAACGACGCATGATGAATTGGCAAACCTTACTGAATAATTTGACAGCTGAATGTCATTGGTAACTTTGCCAGCTGCTGAAACATAACAATTGGGAAAACTATTATTGCTATCTGGTCACCCGTTATAAAACTTAAAAACGACATTAAAATAAATTTTAACCTACCTTATTCTCCCTTAATATATCTTACTCTAACTACGTAATTATATATGTATATGTATATATATATATGTATGTATATATAAAATTATCCAGTGCTGTTTTTTTTTTTTTAAATCCACGTGTTTTTTTTATCTCAAAATCTACCTAAAAACTACACTTGAGTCGCCTATCCGCAACTGTCCGAGCAACATGGAAGATTAGCGGCACCGCCAATCTGTCCTGGATCAGACCTTTCTCATCGAGATAGAAGAACGCCTCTGGGGAAACAAAGCCGTTAAGGCGCACTCGCTCGTGGTACCTGCAATTGGGGTAATAAGCCCCAGAGATCAGGTTATTCATCGAGCTCATTGCTCTTGCAGTGTGCCTTCGAATCAGCTTAATCAGGAAATTGTTCACTCTTATTAGGTTAGCCCTGTTGTACAGGACCTCATTGGGATAGAATTTTATGTACTGGGACTATGGTGTTCTGTATAATTGAAGGCAAGCCCTCTCAAACAGCCGAATCTTTTCGAACAAGCTTGCTGTCACGTTGAACCACACTGGATCTTTCCGACAATAGGTGAACGTCACTGTCAACCTTCAACGGAACGACGTCGACTGAATCTATGGGTCGGGGCCTCTGATTCTTCAACGTATACTGTGGTCCTTTGACAGCATATTCGCGGGAATACAAAGCACCAGATAAGTCTGAAACAGTCAGAATTTGATAGGCAAACAATTTTCCGTCAATAAAGAATTTGAATTGTTTTAAAAAAGAATTAAACTCGCTCTACCGACACTACTATACTAAGCCACTTTGGCACCCAGCTAGTGGCTCGATTTAGTTCGATCGAAATTCTAAGTCAAGTCGGATAACTTCAGAAGAAGCAATCGCATTGCTGCACTTCAGAGTCCAGATTATAAATTTGAAAGCGAAATGGCTCTTACCGCCGATCTAACGAACCAATTTTTCGCAGCTATGACTACTAACTCCACTACTAAAGACAGGTTTAGTCACTGCATTGAGGGATTTGAAGGTGAGCGAGATGCTGCTATTGTGGAAGGCTTTATAGCAACAATCAGCATTTCCAATGACATTGAGCGGATAACCGATGATGATGCAATAAAAGGTTTCTCACTACTTCTGCAAGGTAATGCCATTAATTGGTAGGCAAGGCGTCAAAAACTAAGCAAATAAAGGGGAAGATGCTCTCACGCTCCTACGCAATTCCTATGCACATACAAAACCGAACATAAACAGAAGCCAAGTGGGCGTCGTGGCGTAGTGGTTAGTGTGTCGGATCACTACGCAAGAGGTTCCAAGTTCGAATCCCAGAAAGCACCAAAAAGTTTTTTCACGATCCCACCTCTCGCGAACGTCTGACAAACATCCGAGAGTATTGTTGTCACGAGAAAGCTTCTTAAAACAAATTGCCATTCGGATACGGCACTAAACTGTAGGTCCCTTCCATTCGTGTGAAAAATATAACGCACACAACACGAGTGGTTGCGAGAAGCTGGGCCCTGGCACTTAAAGAGCTGTTGCGCCAAATATTAATTAATTAATTAAAAAAAAAACAGAAGCCAAAAGAGTCCACGGATGATTTCATCTGCACTAAACGCGCACTGTTCTCTCAACTTTCTGATCCAGTACCAAAAGAGTCCATGATAAACGATATCATATGAGCCACCATATGCGTGACGGAGTTCCACGAGACAATGTTAAAACTTTAAAGGAGTTACTGACTAAGGCGAAGCAGTGGAGCTTTCGATTTCCGAAAAAAGATATGCAATTTTTGCAAATATCTTGGCCATACTATAGACGAATGCCTCAAAAATTAAAGACAGGATCAAACAAAGTCACAACCTAATCTTGTAGAGCCAAAACTCCATTGCTACAAATTCAAAGCTCTAGGGTATGTTCGTTCAAACAGTCCAAATTTTAAGGATTTGCCAAAGGGATTGGCCCTGACTTACTCACAATAATTATTGCTTCACTTGGTGAAACGAGAATAGCCTACTTGGACACCGCAGCTCGAACAAATGTCACAGGAAAGAGTTGTCTCAGAAATGGAACGCGTTTTTCACAAGTCATTTCTTTACGATACGAATATTGTAATCGGTAATCGATTGAAACCAATTAAATTCATTGCCCTTCCAAAAGCAAGCGATAACAGAACGTTAATTAGGATCGATTTTCTGATTTTCTCGAAGAAAATCATATAGTGTTAGATCTAGATCAACAGATATGGTACTATACAGATCAGAAGAAAAAGCATTTGATTTCTACAATGCATCGCATACAATGGTAGTCAGAAAATCTTCTGTTAAGATATACTACCAGATACTGCTGGATTCATTGGAAGATTTGAAAAGTTAAACCCTATTTCTCTACTCGCTAAAACACCTACGCTTGTTGGCACTAAGAGATATTCATCACCAGTAAGAAGAGGCACACACACACCAAAGCTCGCTGAGAAACAGTGAATAACGCCCGAACGAAAACGAGATAAAGAAAATCTCTACACAGCCTTGATTTGAAAATAAGATAAAGAAGTCGTGCTAGAACCCTTCTTCACAGAAATTCTCGCTGTACATTTCGTGTAGATGAAGCAACCAAACTTGCGACAAGTTTCAACAGAAATCGCGTTCCAAGCTCTTTCTATGTCTGACCACAACAGATTTTTGTTTTGGAATGTTTCCTTAGTGAAAGATCTCTTAAGTTCCCCCCCACAAGTTCTCAATCGGATTGAGATCGGGGGATTGAGAAGGCCACCGATACTTGTTGATGACCCAACCAAGATTTCACCAATTTTGACGAATGCTTGGGATTATTATCATGTTGAAAGTGCCACCGTAGCGGCATCTTCCTTCGCATATGGCAACATAATATTCTCCAAGACCAGTAGACCTCTTTTGTCATGACATTATGGATCTGAAAAATAGTGCCCATACCAAACCAAGAGAAGCATCCCCATACCATTACTGAACCGTCTCCATGTTTAATGTTTTTTTTTTTTGTGTAGCGGTTGAAACTCCTTGCCTTGTAGTTTTCTAACATTTCTTTTACAATCGGAGCCGACTAAATTAATTTTGGTCTCATCACGTTCTACTGTACGAGTATGGGCTTGCAAACCTAGTACGAACTGTCTCCTATTCCCTATATTTTTAGCGATCCTTTCTGGTAATTGACTTTGCTGTAGACTTTTGCGGACCATTGGCGGACTGATGACGTTGTTAATTTCCGCCGCGATGGCTTTTGATAACATGAATGGATCCTTTTTTGCCTGCAATACGATTCGAGCATCCGTCGCTGAGGTTATTTTTCGCGGTCTACCACGTGTTTTTACTGCAGGCGTTCTTTTCAAAGCATTCGGTACAAAATTTATGAATCTGTTTAAGTTTTCATCAATAAATTTTAGTGTTTTGCCAGCATTTCTCAAGTGTTTCATGATGCGAAGTTCCTCCGGAGTCCAATGCTTACTACGACCCGTTTGTTATAAAAAGCTGATACAGTTTTGATAATAATGATCGAAGTTATAAAAAACCGTTAGCAAAACCACCTTTAGCTGAATAAAAAAAAAAAAAAAACAAATTCCCAAATGAAGAGCAGTTACCTATTATTTTGATCAGGCACAAACTGACGTACTTTGCAGGAACTGCAAAACTACTAATCACAACAGATGACTTTTCTTACTCACATTAAAACAAAGCAAATTTGTCTGTAACAGTACCGTTAAAGTTTGCAAAAAATATTGACAGAGAGCTTTTTTCAGTGTTGCCATTACTATTACACTTCATTACTTATTATTTTGATCAGCACTGTCTATACCGAATAATTCTTATTCAGGTTTTGTGAAGACAGAACCAAAATAAGGAGAATGCAACAAACAAAATCGGTTTATCTAATGGGAGAAAATCACTAGTCCGCTACACACGCAGGCTGATTGCAAATTGGCATACCTGACAGGCGAAAACGTGTGTGTTATAAAACTTTAGAGATATTTTGGGTTGAAATATAGACTTTTCTCAAAATCGTTCCACTATACTATATATATATTGCCATATACAGCACTCACTAGCACATGCGGTGGAGACATAGTAGCATTAGTTTGGCATCCTGAGAATGTTCATTTGGGGACCTTATAATGTTCGATGAGTAAAGCGTCGTTTTGAAAGAAATTAAGTGATACTCTTAAACTTCAATTACCACCATGAAATTATATAAATCTTACAAAAGATATAAAATTATCATTAGTACGAATATCATTAAACGTTTATAAATCTGTGAAGTAAATACATTTGAAAATACAATTCGTAAATATCTAAGAATTTGTAATTCGTTATCTTAAATGCGCGTACATATTCCTCGACTAAGATAACTTTTGGCAAATAATCGCCAAGCCCTCTTTCATTTCAAAGTCATTGGCTTCTATGTACAGTTCAAAACTCAGTCATTTCTTCTCATCCCACTTCGTCAAGTTTGGATTTTTCATTGCTCATCGATTCTGAATTTGAACAACCTTGACTTCGTTGTGTTCATTCAATGTCATGAACTATACTAGTCTGGTTTTGCCGTTTTGGTTTTGGCGCAACAGCTCTTTAAGTGCCAGGGCCTAGCTTCTTGCAACCACTCGTGTTGTGTGCGTTATATTTTTTCACACGAATGGAAGGGACCTACAGTTTAGTGCCGTATCCGAAGGGCAATTTGTTTTGAGAAGCTTTCTCGTGACAACAATACTCTCGGATGTTTGTCAGACGTTCGCGAGAGGTGGGATCGTGAAAAAACTTTTTGGTGTTTTCTGGGATTCGAACTTGGAACCTCTTGCGTAGTGATCCGACACACTAACCACTACGCCACGACACCTACTGGTTTTGCCGCTACTGTTTATATATCACTTGCAGAAATATATCTCTAGAGCGATTTAATTAATACATACATACATATGTATGTAGTTTATCAGACAGTCGCTTTGGCATTTTTCTGTAGTATGACAAAAACTTTGCATTTGGTTAGATATACATAATATGTATGTACATAGATCAATATGTCACCGCTCATACTTAGCTTCTCTGCTGTCCTTTAAGACTCAATCAATTATATTAAATACACATCATAGTCTATTTGCGTTCGCGCTATATTGCTTGAATCGTATAGTAGAGTAGGATTCAGAAAATGAATTGACACACCAAATTGAAGTTGTGTATTTTAAAAATGTTTTCAGTGTTAATGCGCAAGTTGTCCTATTGATAAAGCCTCGCAATTTAGTACAATAAATTTCTATTTGAGTGTGTCTACTCCATAATACATGTAAACAAAGGAAGTAAAATATGTTACATCAAACTTTAAAATATTTTAAATTTCAAATTATAAATTTATGTTTTTTTACATGTAATGAACAACTAAATACCGCGAAACTTATTTTGTCAAACTTTCAAAACCATTAATATGCCATTACAGATTTCGATGAATCGCAATCGTATAATCCCGACTGGAATGAAAAGGTAAATATGTGTAGGCATAATATTCCCTTTCACAAGTAAAACTCACTCTTAAAATTTGTAGAATCTTATATCCCCTTTCACAAGTCAAACTCACTCTTAAAATTTGTAGGATCTTTTGTCTACGGATATATTTGTAGGATCTAACATCTCCTTTCACAAATAAAATTCACTCTTAAAATTTGTGGGATCCTATATCCCCTTTCACAAGTAAAACGAACTCTTGAAATTTGTAAGGTCTTATATCCCTCTTTTTTATTAATTTATTTTCTTCACCCAAACACACGACATGCACTTAACGCAAATACCAACCAACGACTCTACTTCAAAATTACTTAAACCAAAACCAATACCAAAAATCGTCTACTCTTTCTTTTCTTCATTCCCACGACAAGATTGGACGATTGCATTTTTATCACCTTGTGACGGTTACTTGATACTTGTTTAAGTCGCAGACCGCTCCAATGTGATGGCAACTAGAAAATTGCATGTAACACTTTGATACGGTTACACGATACTCGTACTTGTTTTAGTCACAGACAATTATCCTTAGAAGAGGTATAATTCTCAAAATTTAAGACCGTTTTTAACAAGAAAAAGAGAGAATTAAAGAAATTTCGGTCAGTGAGTTTTTGCATTGGGTTGTGTTTTTTTTTTTTATTACTTACGAGTACTAATATTTTAGGAAATATAGTGTAGCTTTATTTTCTTGTATATAGAAATGTGTTCTTATTAATCTTTTAAGACAAAATAGTGTAGCTTTATTTACTTATATTGAAAAATATGTATTATACGTAGGTTGTTCGGTAAGTTTTTAGCAAAAGTAAGAAAAAACACAAATTTATTGCTTTTAATGGTTTATTGTTTTTCAAAGTATTCTCCTTCAATATTTATACACTCTTCCATTCGATAAAACCAGTTTTCGAAACATTTATTCCACTCTGAACTAGACACCATAGAAACATGCTTTTTGAACGCCTCTACAGCCTCTTCTGGCGTTGAAAAACGTTGACCACGCATTTTATTTTTTATGAACGGGAACAAAAAGAAGTCATTAGGTGATAAATCAGGAGAATATGGCAATGGCTCATTAATTCGACGTTTTCAAACTTCAAAAATTCAATTGTTTGACTGGCTGTGTGTGAACTAGCATTGTCATGATGGAGGATGACACGTCGTTTTTTGTTTGTTTTATGTACTTCACTGATGACTTCCGGCAAATAAATTGTTGTGTACCAATCGGCATTAACAGTTCTTCGATTATCTAAAGCCACAGTAGCAACATGACCCGATTTAGCGAAAAAACAAGTAATCATTTTTTTCGAAGTGCTTCGAGAACGAGTCACTTTTAACGGTTTTCGCTCACCTTGGAATACCCAAACAGCCGATTGTCGCTTAGATTCGGGTTCATAAGAGTATATCCAGGTTTCGTCTCCTGTAACTATGCTGTACACGTTTTTTGAAGCACCACGATTGAATTTCTTTATCATTTCTTTGCACCATTTGACACGACCTTTTTTTTAGCATCGGTCAGCTTGTGTGGTATCCATCTAGCTTCTTCACAGCTAAATATTTATGCAATATTGATTGAATTGCGGTCTTACTAATGCCCAAGGTTGCTTCTATCTCACGGTATGTTACATGCCGATCGGTTTCAATCACGGCGCGTACGGCATCAATGTTTTCTGGAAGAACAGCATTGCAAGGACGACCTTCACGAAATTCATCACTGACGTTAGAACGACCGCGTTTGAACTCAGCAAATCAGTTACAAATTGTAGCATTGGGTGGTATTTCTTCACCAAAAGCCAAACGAAGTCGATCTATGCATTGTTGTTGAGTTAGACCACATTTAAAATCATAAAAAATCATCCAACGAAATCCTTCATGAGAAACATCCATTTTTTGACTAAATTGTTAATTAAAACACACTGTAAAAACGAAACCACTGTCGTGCCACTGTTTCTTACCACAAAAAGTTTCGAATTTTGTGAATATGATATTTGGAAACGTCAAAAGAAACAGTGCTGCCACATTCTAAAAATTTATAGGACAGCCCTCGTACTTATTGATCTTTTAGGAAAAATTAGTGTAGCTTTATTTACTTACATTTAACAATATGTTCTTATTAATCTTTTAGGAAAATTTAGTTCTTAAGTTTTTGTTATTAAGAACGTCCACTACTACACAATTCAAAAGATCTCCATTTCAGTAACAGTTTCTCACGCATTCCACCAGGTCTGCATCGAGTGTGCGAATAGATTTTATTTCGGAAATCCGCGATTATCGGATTTCCACAGTCGTGATAATAATGTCTGCTCCCACACTCGAGTAAGTGATTGGTATGAGTAGTTGCTGACAACCGTCAGGCCGTGCATTTTGATTTGTTTTGAACAATCTTGATAGCAAAAATACGAAGTCTTTCTTTTCACATATGTAATAAAACCTTAATTTATTAAATATTTTGTGGTGGCTTATTTTATCGAACATTTTGACGACCGTGACAGGGCATACACCAAAAGAGTTTGGTGCCCTGTAAAAAAGTTTAATTGTGATAAAAACAAAAACAAGTGAAGTGATTCTAGTGAAAGTGGCTGAAATCTCAAATACCGGCAATGATGGAGATATCGAAATCTTTGCTAGCAAACAGGAACAGCTGGAAGAAACAATCTGCACGATTGTCAGGAACTACAACTAGGATAGTCCCAGCAGAAAGACTCTAGAATATCTCAATAAGAGAATGGAAAAGCTAGAGTGCCAATGAAAAGTCTTTGACAAGAGGGATACTGAGATCCGTGAGAAATGTTTTGACCAACTTCAACACCCTTATTTTAGTAAGGATTATTACGAGTCATCGATGTGGTTCATGAAATTCAGGTGATAACTGAAACAGTAAATACTTTCAAGGAGTTTGAAACAACCACGTTTTCGGTGCAAGCCGAAACTTACAAGGAGGACAAAACGTCTGCAGAAAGCGGCGCGGCGCTGGAGTAGATGAATTGATAAGGTCGCAAGAACCCTTCAAGACATTAGCGGAAATGCCACAAGACCAAGTACCATTCCCCAATTATTTTTTTTTTATTTCCCAATTAAAATTTTGCATCTGTCCTTTATAGGACACTTAGTAATTGATTGTACATGCATTTCACGAGGTATAAGAATACAAGAATAATTAAAAAAAAATTCATTATCTTGATACTTCTTTTTGGTTTTAGTTAAATACACATACATGTAATTTATGATTTTTATTTATTTATTTATTTTTTTCTAGGTATTTCATCTTTGTAGGAGATGGTTTCCTGATAGGGTAAAGCTTGTAGGTCATTGTTTGTGTGCGTTGACAACTTTCTTATGCGTTGTGTGCTCATATTTTTTTATTTCCAAATTGATCACGATGTATATATTTTCCAAATTTTTGGGAAGTGGTGTAGCCTAAGAATGGCATAAAAAATAATCCTTAGGTATTTAATTGCCGTATCTGGTAGTTCTTTTAACATTCTTCCTGTTATCATGTCATAACCAGGTGTCTTCTTTATATTTAGTCAATATTGGAGGAAGTGTTTTATTTCATTTCCGCTAAATGCTTTTATTGTCCTGTACGTCGTAAAGTTAACTTGAGGCAACGAGGTGTTAGTTTGGTTGATAGAATTGGTGAATGTTGTTTTAATAAAGTGTTTGAGCTTTGTCTGTATTTGTCTTAGACCATGTGTTGTTCAGCTTTAATAAACGTGGTTGGTAGATACTACCTTTTTAAAGTTTTTTATTTAGTTTCCACAGTGAGTAGTTAGTTGAATTAGTCGCTGTTAGATTTGATAAAAATGTATTATGTGTCTGTAAGAGTTTTTTTTAGCTTTTTCGTCGATTTGTTCAGTTTTGCCTTGTTGAGTGGGGATCTGTTAACTTGACATACCTTTCGCAGTCCCCGTTTTTCTTTGATTTTTTGTTGAATTGATTGCGGTGTCAAGTCGTTGAGTTGTTTGATTTTAATCTCTGGTGTTGATTTTATTGCAGCGGATTGAATTGTGTCATTTAGATGGATAATGGCACTTTCGAGTTCGTTTGGTGTTTTACGAGTAAGAGACATTTGAAGTTCTATTCTCTCGTCAATTATTTCTCGGAATGTGGTCCAGTCTGTCTTATAGTGGCACTCCTGGAGTTTGAAGTCTTGGATTTTGTTTGAAATTCAATTATAATGGGTGAATGGTCAGAAAATAGTTCAAAGCAAGATTTTATTGTCAAATATTTCTGGTTAATATTCCTAACTATGCAGAAGTCTATGAGGTCCTGTATTTTTCTAGTGTCCGTGGCCAGTGGACCAAAATAAAAAAAAAATTGACGAACTGTTTCAATTCCAACGCATGTGGTATTAGTACGTCAGCGTTCCATACAACTATTTTTAATTTTGTATTGTGTCTGTCCATTAATTTTCGTCATTAATACAGTAAGGATATTCATTATGTTAGAAATTTGTGTTATGAGTTGTTTCATCATGATTTTTATTTCTGTAAGATCGTCAGATGTATTTGCTGTGTTAGTGTGTATTTGTTTGTTTGTGCTCTGTTAATTTAAGGTGATGCCATATGAAGCAGTTTGTGTAAACCTTGGGGGAGATGTTTTCGTTGTGTAAGTTTGTATTTGATCGTTAATGATTTGTGTGCTTTGTGTGCTTAGCCTCACCTCATTCGATGTGACTTGTGCATAAGTTCGGGTATGATTTGTATGTGGTTCACGTGTGTCGGCTGTTTCAGTTCTGGGATTCTTGTTGTTGGTCGTCAGTTTTTTTTTCCCGAAGGCAGGATATCTCTGAACTTTGAGAGCTTTGTATTTTACAACCTTTGTAATGTGCGGTGTGTTTTTATCCATACAAAGTACATTTTGCGCCATTATTGTGTGGTGCAAGTTCGCATTCAATAGTTTTATGTTTTCCTGCGCATTTTACGCAGGTGGTTTCCTTTGTGAAAAATTTGTTGGTGTGTCCGTATCTCTGGCAGTTCGTACATTGGGGTATAAGTCTTTTTTGATGTGGTGATTCGAACGATATTTTACAGTGTAATAAATGGATTATGCTGTAAATATTTTTGTTATTGTTGCTGTTTTCGAGTTCTGTAGAGAAGAGTGGTAGTGGATGTTTGGTGCCCCTTTGTAATATGTTATGTATATTTTTAACATTGTGGCATAGGTCGGCAAGTTCCTTTTTTTATTTCATTTCAGCGACCTCGTTACGCTCATATTCAAATGACTTTTAGTTTAATTTTATAAAAAGACTAATTACGAGTTAAAGTGTAGTTTAACTTTTATTTTTATTTTATATTAATAAATTAGATGGTAACCCTAAGAGAGCTCTTTGATGATAAAAAACTTATTTCTTCAGTGTTTTTTTTTTTTTTTTTGTGGTCTAGTTTTAGGGGCTTCTGATTTCGGAGATCGATGATAGGTTGTGCATAATATTGTAGCATAATAATAACTACGCCCCCTAAAAATATGACGCAACAAATTCCGAAGTGACTTCATTCTGGCAGAATTTTGGTTCGAACTGTCCTTTCATTCGAGGTTCGTGTCTGGGACGAAGTCTCCACAGCTCATGTCAACGAAAGAGACGAATAATATCAGGGATAAAAGGGAATTATAACTGCAAGAATTATTTCTCTTGTTCCAGTGGTCGAAGAATTTGCTAGAAGTTTCTGGCTATCAGAAACTTCTGCTATATAAGGACAGATGGCGATCAAAAAAAGACAGTTGGTTTAGAACCGTGGCGAAGAGATTGGAAAAGTGATAATGGGCGAAGTTGTAATTTGGTGATAAATTGAAAGTTGAGAGTAAACAAGAAAAAGTAATTAGTTTGGATTTGTGAATTAAGTAATTGAAAGGAGATAAAGTGATTTGAGAGGAAAGAGACCTTGTAAGAAAAGAATTTGCAAAGAATAGTATAGTGTGAACTTGAATTGTTCTATAGACTAGAAAATAAAGAAATAAATTTCACAGAATATCGTTTTAACTACTCGAGCCGTAGCCAGCATATTACATTGGTGTCAGAAGTGGGATAAAACTTATTCTGTGAATAACTATTTCCGTGGTGTGAAATTGCACAAAAAAAAAAAAAAAAAACGATTTCTGTGTTGAGTTAATTAGTTGCGCAAAATGGGTCGCAAATTGGGAAAACTAACTATAACTCAACTAAAGGCAGAACTCAGTAAGCGGAACCTCGACACAACTGGGGGAAAAGATGCCCTGCTGATTCGTCTGGAAGAAGCAGTAACGCAGGAAGGTGAAAATCCGCACGACGTAGAGTTTGACGTGGAAGAGGAACCAGCAAGTACAGCAGCCGACCCGGGTATAACAAGTCTGCTCCTGCAACTTAAGTTAGTCATGGACGAACAAAAGAAAGCAATAGAAGACCAAAGGAATTCTATAGAACTTAAGCTGGACGAACAAAAGAAAGCAATGGACGACCAAAAGAAAGCAATGGACGACCAAAAGAACTCTCTAGAACTTAAGATGGACGAACAAAAGAAAGCAATGGACGACCAGAGGAATTCTCTAGAACTTAAGCTGGACGAACAAAAGAAAGCAATGGACGAACAAAAGAAAGCTATAGACGAACAAAAGAATTCTCTAGATGCTCTGGAAAGTAAACTTGATGAGCAAAACAAGAACTTGGAATCCAAATTCGAAGTGATCGAAGAGAAAATCGAGAAGGTCGAGACGCAACTCGAAAAAGTCGAAACTAGATTCGATGAAAATTTTGAGAAACATGAAACTCAGTTCGGGAAGATAGAGACTCAGTTTGAAAAAGTAGAAAAGCAAGTCGAAAATCTTGCTAAGGAGCTCAGCAACGTGAAGAGACAGAAAGCACGGGAATATTCCACTGACGGTCTGAGAAGAAAGGAGATGCAGCCTCCTATCTTCGATGGTCAAACATCATGGCCAATTTATAAGAGGCAATTCGAAGCGGCCGCAATGACCAATAGCTGGGACGATGAAGAGAAGTCTATTGCACTCACGCTTGCACTGAGGGGTCCAGCTGCGGAGCTCTTGCAGACCATCCCGGAAGATAAACAGCAGAACTACGACTCTCTGGTTCAGGCTATCGAGATGCGGTTTGGGGATGAACACATGCAGCAGGTGTACAGGGTTCAGCTGCGTAGTCGAGTCCAGAAAAGGGGGGAAACGCTCCAACAGTTGCAAGCGGATATAGAGCGACTAGCCCATCTTTCATACCCTAAAGCCGGTGAGGAGCTTATCAACGAAATGGCGGTGGAAGCTTTTATTCAGGCCATAGAGGACAGACAACTGCAAATGGCTGTAAGGATGGCTGAAAAGCGAACACTCCCCGAGGCATTGGCATTCGCTTTGTCAATGAAGGCTGCGGACCAAGCATACCAGGGAATACACCGTGTCAGGGAAATGTCCGTCGTGGAATGCTCATGCCAGAGAACAGCCGTCATGGATGAAGACAGAGCTCGCGGAAGTCAAATCCGTTGCTGGAATTGCAACCAAACCGGACACCTACAACGGCAGTGCAGGAGTGCACCTAGACGAGGAAATTGTTCACATTGCGGAAGTAGGAGAAGCAGAGAGGAAGCATCTGGCGGTGATAACATCCATCCTGTCAGTCAGACTTCCCAAAACCAGCAGTCGGGAAATGCGTAAGGACCAACTTCGCGGGGCAGAAGTTGGTTACTGGAATCGAGGCCCCCAGGACCACCATTCAAGTGTCGCAAACCAAACGGGGTAACAAGAGCCTGACAGTGGAGGCACTAATCAACGAGAAGAAGTGCGTAGCCACCATCGACACAGGTGCCACTGCCTCCATTGTAAGAAGAGATATCGTCAAAAGCTCCTGGCTGCACAACACCAACAGCTACTGCCTGAAGACTGCAACAGGGGAAATGGCGAAGGTATTTGGAGAAGTTCGTCTTACGATTACTCTGGCAGGACTGACGTTCTCCCATGCGTTTCTGGTGGCAGATATATGCGACGAGTGCATCATCGGAGTAGACTTCATGAAAGCAAATGAAGTAATCTTGGACATCGGGATGCAAGTACTGAGGTATCGAAATGTGGAGATTCCGATGGTGTACGGAAATGAGAATGCCGTAACTCTCAGGACAGTCATCAGCAAAGACGAAGTTTTGCCGCCGTCTTCAGAGACAATCATTTGGACGAAGCTGGAAGGTGATCTTGGGAGCCACCGATTCTACATAGTAGAACCAGACCCAGAGAAGAATTCTCAAGACTACATCGTGGGAAAGACGTTAGTCGAACCAAAGAACACCATGGTTCCAGTGAGGGTTTTGAACGCAAGACCACACACTGTCAAACTAAGGCGAGGGGAGGTGACTGGAAAATGCACGCCGATTACCGCCGTCGCAACAATATCTGAACGTGATGCTCCAAAACTTCTCCCATCACCTTGGACAGCGGAAGTGAGAGAGACGATTCTCCAGTCCAGTGAGCTGAATCAGGAGCAGCGAACTATGGCAGAGAATCTTATCAATGAGTACGCTGATGTATTTGCCTCACAGGACGGAGAATACGGCCGAACACACCTGGTACAACATCGAATAGACACTGGTGATACTAGACCAATTCGTCAGCCTGCTAGGCGCCTTCCATTGGCAAAGCAGACAGAAGTTGCAGAGATGGTGTCGGCAATGGAGAAAGAAGGTCTGATTGAAAGTTCCAAAAGTCCGTGGGCATCACCGGTTGTACTGGTTAAGAAGAAAGATGGCAGCACGCGGTTCTGCGTGGACTATCGGCAGCTCAATTACGTCACCAAGAAAGACAGCTACCCTCTGCCACGGATTGACGACACGCTAGACACACTATCAGGAGCCCGATGGTTTTCCACTCTCGACTTGAAGAGTGGCTACTGGCAGGTACAGATCCATCCAGAAGACCGGGAGAAAACCGCCTTCACCGCAGGAAATGGGCTATGGCAATTCACGGTAATGCCATTCGGGCTGTGCAATGCTCCGGCGACTTTCGAGCGATTGATGGAATGTGTCCTGCAAGGGTTAACATGGAAAACCTGTTTGGTATACTTGGATGATGTCATCGTCGTAGGAAAAACGTTTGCGCAACACCGAGACAATCTAAGGGATGTGTTTCAAAGGCTTCGAAGTGCCCACCTGAAGCTCAACCCCAAGAAGTGCGCCCTGTTTAGAGCGGAAGTCAAGTACCTGGGACACATAATTTCAGCGAAAGGAGTGAGAACCGATCCGGAGAAGGTCGAAGCGGTGAAAAACTGGCCAGTCCCCAAAGACAAACACCAACTAAGGAGCTTCCTGGGCCTAGCCACCTACTACAGACGGTTCGTGAAGGATTTTGCTGGGATCGCAAAGAACCTGCACCAGTTGACGGAAAAGGGAAAACAATTCAAATGGTCAATTGAGTGCGAGAAGAGCTTCAAGGCACTTAAACAACGGCTATGCGATGCCCCGATACTGGCTTACCCCACTCCCGGGGAAACGTTCGTTGTGGATGCAGATGCTAGTAATGTCGGGGTAGGAGCCGTACTCTCCCAGGTGCATGACGGCCAAGAGAAGGTGGTTGCGTACTTCAGCAAGGTGCTCTCTAAGCCAGAAAGGAACTACTGCGTGACAAGGCGGGAACTTCTAGCTTTGATCTTGGCTACGAAGCATTTTCACAAATACCTCTACGGGAGGAAGTTCGTTCTTCGCACAGACCATGCAGCCTTAAAATGGCTATTACAGTTCAAGAGTCCTGAGGGTCAGGTCGCAAGATGGATCGAAAGGCTGCAAATATACGACTACGAAATACTGCATCGTAAAGGAAAACTCCACTCTAATGCGGATGCACTGTCCCGGAGACCATGCAGAACGGATTGTAAACATTGTGCGCGTCAGGAAGAACGGGAGCTGGTTTCCATCCAAAGAATGAGAGCCGAATCTATCGCCGGCTGGAGCGTAGATGAGATCCGGAACGCTCAGAAGGAAGACCCGGATATCGAGCCGATTCTGGCCTGGAAGGAGAACATGGAGAAACCGGATCATCAGGACATCTCTCACAGAAGCCCGACCTTAAAGGCATATTTTGCGCAGTGGGACTCCCTCCATGTCCAAGAAGGTGTTCTGAGAAGAAAATGGGAATCCCCCGACGGAAAGTCGTTTGTAATGCAGCTTGTCGTACCGCGGACGAGGGTCAAGGAGGTGTTACAGGAAATGCATGGCGGGGCGACCGGAGGCCGCTTGGGAGTGAATAAGACGCTAGAAAAGGTACGAGAACGTTTTTATTGGTTAAAAGCGAAGGAAGATATCGAAGACTGGTGCAGAAAATGCGACGTGTGTGCAGCTAGCAAGGGTCCGAGAATCAAAACTCGAGGTAAGATGCACCAATACAACGTGGGAGCACCTTTTGAACGAATCGCCATTGACATCGCAGGACCCTTTCCGGAAACCGACAATGGTAATCGGTATATCCTCGTAGTGATGGACTACTTCAGTAAGTGGCCGGAAGCGTTTCCGATCCCTAACCAGGAAGCCAGAACCGTGGCGGAGCAGATCGTCTACAATTGGGTTAGCAGATTCGGTGTGCCCTTGGAATTGCCAAGAGATGTGTCAACTACTCGGAATCAAAAAGACAAGGACAACCCCGCTTCATCCACAGTCGGACGGTATGGTGGAGCGTTTCAATAGGACTTTGGACGAACATCTCTCGAAGGTCGTAGGTGACTACCAACGGGATTGGGACCGGCAGATTCCCTTGTTTTTGATGGCCTATAGAAGTGCCGTGCATAGCACTACTCGACATACGCCGTTCGAAATCTTATTTGGTGGAATAGCTCGTTTACCCAGTGAGGTGAAATTTGGATCTCCTACCAATGAGCCCAGAAATGAAGAAGAGTACGTGGCGGACCTTAGGGAAAGGCTTAGGGACATACACCAAAGGACCAGAAGCCAGATTAAGATGACGAGCGACCGCATGAAGACCAGGTATGATGCCAAGGCAACAACGTCAGGATTCCAGGAAGGAGATCTGGTGTGGCTGTATAATCCCCATCGCCAAAAGGGGAAATCACCTAAATTACAGCGGAACTGGGAAGGTCCCTACAGAATAGTAACCCGCATCAACGATGTTGTCTACCGCATCCAGCGAGGACCGAGGGCCAAAATGAAAGTGGTTCATGTGGACCGACTGAGTCGATACAATGGCCGAAATGAGGATGCACTTGTTCGGGACGAACATGTCTAAGAGGGGGGCAGTGTAGCATAATAATAACTACGCCCCCTAAAAATATGACGCAACAAATTCCGAAGTGACTTCATTCTGGCAGAATTTTGGTTCGAACTGTCCTTTCATTCGAGGTTCGTGTCTGGGACGAAGTCTCCACAGCTCATGTCAACGAAAGAGACGAATAATATCAGGGATAAAAGGGAATTATAACTGCAAGAATTATTTCTCTTGTTCCAGTGGTCGAAGAATTTGCTAGAAGTTTCTGGCTATCAGAAACTTCTGCTATATAAGGACAGATGGCGATCAAAAAAAGACAGTTGGTTTAGAACCGTGGCGAAGAGATTGGAAAAGTGATAATGGGCGAAGTTGTAATTTGGTGATAAATTGAAAGTTGAGAGTAAACAAGAAAAAGTAATTAGTTTGGATTTGTGAATTAAGTAATTGAAAGGAGATAAAGTGATTTGAGAGGAAAGAGACCTTGTAAGAAAAGAATTTGCAAAGAATAGTATAGTGTGAACTTGAATTGTTCTATAGACTAGAAAATAAAGAAATAAATTTCACAGAATATCATTTTATCTACTCGAGCCGTAGCCAGCATATTACAATATATTAAGAGCTTTTAAGATTTTAAAATATTCTTTGTTATACCTCTTCAACACTGTCTAAAACGATGTTTGTACGTATGGATGTTAGTTGAAATGTAAATTAAATGCATTTCACCTTTTGGTTTCCAGTACTACTGCAGTTCGAACTCGATGCTGCTGTGGAACAGCTAATTGTGCTCTTTCCAGCGGTGTACGGGGTCCAATTACTCAGGTGGATTGCTTTGAGAATTTTCATTTTTTTGATTTTATTTTCACCATGTTGTAGACTACTTGTCACTTTGAACAGAGTTGCCACTGTTATGATTCCGAAATCTAAGACGAGAATTTACGCAGAGCCCATACCAGCATTTAGACAACAACAGTCTACCACGCCGAAAGGTCACATGACCAATAAGGAAAGATTTCCCAAATCTAAGACGGGAATTTACGCAGAGCCCATACCAGCATTTAGACAACAACAGTCTACCACGCCGAAAGGTCACATGACCAATAAGGAAAAATTTGGTCTCTTAAGTAATATATTACAGAGATCACTCAGCAAGTCATTACAAGAAGCACCACAACAAAGATGTGATCAATTATATCAAAAGCAAGGAGTATAAAACAGAACTAGGAGGAAATCACATGCTTGTGTCGCAAATTGGAGCACGAAACCACTGTTGATGACGTGGATTTTGTTCGCCAACATCTCAAAATTTCAGGAAAAGGGCAGTGAGCCAAAGCTCTTAAACATAATGATGAAGCTACCAAAAATAGAGCTTCCAAAGTTTGATGGTGAATTTTGGAATTAGTTGCAATTCCATGATTTATTCAAGCAAATGATTTACGACCAACCAATCCCGCCAGCACAAAAGCTTTATTTTTTGCGAGCTAACGTAACTAAAGCTTTTGATGCAGTCAGTGACCAACGGAACAAGTGCTTGCAGGTGATTACGAATATAAACATTGCAAGTTGGGATCCAATCGTGGTCCATCTTCTCTTGCAAAAACTGGGTAGAGAAAGCAGGGAACAATTTAAATGTTCGATGAACGACCCGAGGAGAGCAGACCAACCATTGTAGAATTCTTTAAGTTCGCCGAGTCTAAGTTCCAAACTCTAAAAGGCCGTGACGACAGGAGGGAGTTCCAGAGTCTAGAGGCCATCAGCTGCCTTGACGTTGGAAAGAAGCCCGCGCGGGTCGTCGCCTCAAAGTTTGGCCAGGATCTAACAGCTATTTGCAATTATTGCAATTCAAGTAAGCAGATGTCGCTTTCAGATGTGGACCAAGGAAAGGCTGTTCAAAGGTTGATGTTGTGCAGAAATTGTCTGGAAAAAGGCCACTTCTCCCAAACATGCCATTCCCGAAGATGCCAAAAATGCAACATGAACCACAATACGTTGCTTCACCAGCATAGACGACAGCAAGAACTACCTCAACCGCAGCAGAAAATTGATAACTCTTCCACACATCAGTGGGGTGAGAAAGGTAAAGAATCCATCAGTAAACAATACAGCAACAGAAATGCTCTCTAAAAAACGTTGTGTTCATCTAGCTACGGCTGTGGTCTATGTGATTTCTTCATATGGTACGCGAATCCCGTGCAGAGCCCTACTTGATTTTGGGTCCCAGCTGCACTTTGTGGCGACATCATTACTACAACAATTGGGAATTAAGAAACGTCGCATGGATACTCCAATCAGCGGAATAGGTGCGCAGGAGTGTAAGTCCGAGTTTGTGGCCTGAATATCGTTTGAGTCCAGAGCATCACCATTCAAAGAAACGAAAGAAGCAAATGTCATGTCACGTATAAGTGACTACCAGTTCAGCCGAGAAATCGACTTATCCCTCTGGGAGATTCCCACGCACATTAAGTTAGCAGTTCCTTCGTTTTACAAAGCCAACCACCAAATCCATATGCTCTTGGGAGCTGAGCTTTTCTTTGACTTGTTACAACCAGGAGAATACAAGGTGTCAAACGACTTACCAATTCTGCCTAACACTACGTTAAAATGGATTGTAGGTGGATGTGCTCCAGCTCCAAACACGGCGGCTTATTGTCACATATCGACGAATCCTTTTCTTTGTCATCGTTGGACAAACTTGTGCGTTCATTCTGGGAAACCGAAGGCCATGAAACTTCCATTAATACCGTGAGCGAAGAAGAAGACCAGTGTGAGAAGCATTTCAAAAAGAATACGACCCTGAATTCCACAGGTAAACTCGTCGTAAAACTACCATTTAAAGAGGATCCAAGTATGATGTTAGGAGATTCCTTCCATATGGCAAGAAGGTTTCTTTTATTAGAAAATAAACCAAACAGAGACAAAAAGCTTAAAGAATCATACATTAGTTTCATGGAGGAGTATGAAGATGACACCCATTTCCAAAGGCGAAATTCCTATACCTTATCATTGTGTTATGAAGGCCGAAAGCTCATCAACGAAGTTGCGGGTAGTTTTCGATGATAGCCAATGGTGGGCCCAACTTTACAGCCAGAGTTATTTTCAATAGATTTAAAGTTCAGGACACACAAACATGCCTTTACAGGAGACATAGCCAAGATATATTCAACTGATCTTCTGAAGATCAAAACCTGAAAAACCATTGCAGATATATCGGTTAAATGCCGTCACTTATGGAACAGCGTCCACTTCTTACCTAGCAACAAAGTGCCTTGTAAAGCTAGCAGAAGACAATGAGGAAGGCTTTTATAGATCGTCTCAAGTCATTAAAAATAATGTGTACGTGGATGATTGTTTAACCGGGTCAGAGTCTATTGAGGATGCTCAAGCGCTGCTAAATGAGATAATTTGCCTACACAGAGCAGTTAATTTCGAATTGAAAAAGTTTTGTTCAAATAATTCAATAATTTTAAAAGGAATCCCTGAAGAAGATAGAGAAAAGTTAGTTACCTTTCATTATTTCGAGGTAATAAAAACATTGGGATTAATATGAGATCCCTCGCAAGATGTCTTCAAATTCAGCTTCAATGACGAATAAATAATTAAGCTAAACACTCAAATTTCGAAGCAAACGGTGCTGGCTGATATTGCAAGACTTTTTGACCCTCTAGGCCTAGTGGGGCCTGTAATTGTTCTAGGCAAGATATTGCTACAAGAGTTGTGGAAAATCAAGTTGGCTTGGGATGATGTTCTTTCAAATGAACAAACTCAAAAATGGATTAATTAACTCGATCAATTTTCAAACATGAAGAAGATAAGCATTCCACGATACGTGCTCCGTCCATCTGCCAGGATAATCGAACTTCATGCTTTTTCCGACAGTAGTTTAAGTGCATTGGGTGGCCATGGTATAGTGGTAACATCATCGCTTATCACGCTGCAGGTTCACGGTTGGAATCCTGATGTCAAGAATCGTCTATTTATTTCACTTGAAATAAATAAAAAAGTCAATCAATTGCGAAAACTTAGTCAACTCTACTGCGAAGGCATAAACTGACAGTAGGGTGGATGATGACATCAGGAGGACGTGGATGATGACATCAGGAGGACGGAAAAAAAATACAGTGAATCATAAGCAACGACAATATAAAAATACTCCCCAGTTATCTGGACGCCACCCTTGGGGTTCACTGAAACTTAATAATACTTAATAGTTTCAAACCAACTACACCAATCTGTCTTTTCTCGGTCTCTTTCCCTTTCAACAAAAACGCCCGTGTCCTAAAATTAGTATAGGTATACATATCGCCTTTCACACGTGCAAATTATAAATAAAACAAAATGAAAAATGTGGATCATGCGTGTACTTGAAATCAACTGATGAAAGCAACCAAAGCTTTTACCAGCTTCTCTGCTCCAAATCAAGAGTGGACCACTGAAAACTGTGAGTATTGCTCGTCTCGAATTACAAGCAGCAGTACTAATGGTGACATTAGTGGAAAGGCTTGTCCAAATACTTCCAAAAAAAATTGATGAGGTATGTTACTACACAGACTCAACAACTGTATTAGCCTGGCTTAAATCACCTTCTTATTGCCCTAAAGAAAGTGCGAAAGAGTGTTGATGGGGTCACACACGTAGAGAATTACCTCCAATAAATCGAATATATAGCATTAAATTTGAAGGTTTATTTAATTTATTAAATTCTAGTGTCTATAGTAAAGACTTAATATTAAATAAAATCTTTAAAAATGAAATGTGGTGCATGTAATTTAAAAGATGAAAGATATGAACAAAAAATTGTGTGTGCATATTGCACTGAGTACTATCATGCAAAATGCGCCAAATTAGAGAAAAGAGAAATCGAATTTTTTGAGAAGAGTAAACTGGGTTACAAATGCAACGGATGTGTTTCTCAGCGGAGAAAATCAATTTTGGCTGATCATACTCCCATTACTGCTACGATCTCAGCAAACGATTCAACGAGCGTTTTGACATCTTACGGCTTCCCTAATGCATCGACTACTCCTACATCATCTCTTAATTCTCACAATATTAATACTTCAAACGAGGAAATAGTTACGCTACAGATGCTGTACAGTGAGGTAATTAAACTTCAAAAATTAAATACTGATGCGCTCATGAAAATCAAATGTTTAGAAGAAAGTAATGCATCTCTTACAAGAAAGGTTGATGTTCTGGAAATGAAGCTGAATTTACTTGTACAGCAAGAAAAAGAGTGTGCAGTGGATATCGTCGGAATACCCGAAGTAAATAATTCTAACGTTAAAGAGAGAGTTACTAAGCTACTTAGCGTTGGTGTTGGAGAGCAGTTCGATACTGACGACTTTGAGTATTGCTACGTCAAGAATTTTAAGAAGAAAAGAAATGACGAAAAAAAATGTAGCATCGAGCATTGTATGCGTACAATTTTCTTCCCTAGCTCGGAAGGAAAAAATTATGTATAAAAAATGCGTACGAATAAAGTCAAATTATTTTCAAATATCTTCGAGGAGCAATGCATTAGCACAGGCAATAACAGCGAGAACATCGGTAGCAGAATATATATCAACGATTCCCTTACTGGGTACACAAGATCATTACTGGAAAAGGCGAAGCAGCTCAAAAACAACAAAAAATGTAAATATGTTTGGATGAGAAATTCATCGATACTCCTCAGAAAAAAAGGAAGGTGATAAAGTAATTAAAATTGGTAGTTTTGAGGATCTGTCTAAACTTGAAGTTTAAGAAGTAATAATTTCTTTTAATTTATGTTTAATTTAGTAAATTCACCTTTTGATCCTCATATTAATGCAAGTGATAATAGTTTTGCCTCGATTAGTTCTGATAGTATAAATTGTTTTTGTATCGACCATCCAAACAAATCTTTCTCAGATTTTTCCGTAATTCACCAAAATATTCGAAGCATTAGAACAAATTTTGATTCTTTCTACTCGCATCTTTCAGCCATTTGCCAGATCTAATTTTTCTTTCTGAGATATGGATCTATAATTTTGAGATTTCTGACTTTTGCATACCTAATTTTACATTTGCTGCTGCATGCAACGACTTATATTCTTCTGGTAGTGTCGCAGTATTTCACAGAAGTGACTTGGCGTGTAAAATTACGATTTCTAATCTAAACAGTGCCGATTTGATTAGTGTAAGTTGTGAAATTGTGGGTACCCGGTTTTGTTTTATTGGTATTGTAGCATAATAATAACTACGCTCCTATGTCTATGCAGCAAATTCCGAAGTGACTTTCCATTCTGGCAGAATTTTAGTTCAAACTGTCCTTTCATTCGAGGTTCGTGTCTGGGACGAAGTCTTCACAGCTCATGTCAACGAAAGAGACGAATAATATCAGGGATAAAAGGGAATTATAACTGCAAGAATTATTTCTCTTGTTCCAGTGGTCGAAGAATTTGCTAGAAGTTTCTGGCTATCAGAAACTTCTGCTATATAAGGACAGATGGCGATCAAAAAAAGACACAGTTGGTTTAGAACCGTGGCGAAGAGATTGGAAAAGTGATAATGGGCGAAGTTGTAATTTGGTGATAAATTGAAAGTTGAGAGTAAACAAGAAAAAGTAATTAGTTTGGATTTGTGAATTAAGTAATTGAAAGGAGATAAAGTGATTTGAGAGGAAAGAGACCTTGTAAGAAAAGAATTTGCGAAGAATAGTATAGTGTGAACTTGAATTGTTCTATAGACTAGAAAATAAAGAAATAAATTTCACAGAATATCGTTTTATCTACTCGAGCCGTAGCTTGCATCTTACAGTATCTATAGACTACATATGTGTTCTGTAAAGGTGTTTTTAGATGAATTTTCTGGGTTTCTGGAAAACCAAACTTGTAAAAATCTAATTCTCTTGGGAGATTTTAACATCAATCTTCTGTCAAATTTGTCCCAACCCACTCGAGTTGCTCAAAAATCTGGCTCTTGTTTAGATCATATATATATATATATAAGGTTACATAGAAATAATTGCATATCATATTAATCAGAAATATATTGTAGCATAATAATAACTACGCTCCTATGTCTATGCAGCAAATTCCGAAGTGACTTTCCATTCTGGCAGAATTTTGGTTCGAACTGTCCTTTCATTCGAGGTTCGTGTCTGGGACGAAGTCTCCACAGCTCATGTCAACGAAAGAGACGAATAATATCAGGGAAGAATTTGCTAGAAGTTTCTGGCTATCAGAAACTTCTGCTATATAAGGACAGATGGCGATCAAAAAAGACACAGTTGGTTTAGAACCGTGGCGAAGAGATTGGAAAAGTGATAATGGGCGAAGTTGTAATTTGGTGATAAATTGAAAGTTGAGAGTGAACAAGAAAAAGTAATTTGTTTGGATTTGTGAATTAAGTAATTGAAAGGAGATAAAGTGATTTGAGAGGAAAGAGACCTTGTAAGAAAAGAATTTGCGAAGAATAGTATAGTGTGAACTTGAATTGTTATATAGACTAGAAAATAAAGAAATAAATTTCACAGAATATAGTTTTATCTACTCGAGCCGTAGCTTGCATATTACATTGGTGTCAGAAGTGGGATGCTCATGCCAGAGAACAGCCGTCATGGATGAAGACAGAGCTCGCGGAAGTCAAATCCGTTGCTGGAATTGCAACCAAACCGGACACCTACAACGGCAGTGCAGAAGTGCACCTAGACGAGGAAATTGTCCACATTACGGAAGTAGGAGAAGCAGAGAGGAAGCATCTGGCGGTGATAACATCCATCCTGTCAGCCAGACTTCCCAAAACCAGCAGTCGGGAAATGCGTAAGGACCAACTTCGCGGGGCAGAAGTTGGTTACTGGAATCGAGGCCCCCAGGACCACCGTTCAAGTTTCGCAAACCAAACGGGGTAACAAGAGCCTGACAGTGGAGGCACTAATCAACAAGAAGAAGTGCGTAGCCACCATCGACACAGGTGCCACCGCCTCCATTGTAAGAAGAGATATCGTCAAAGGCTCCTGGCTGCACAACACCAACAGCTACTGCCTGAAGACTGCAATAGGGGAAATGGCGAAGGTATTTGGAGAAGTTCGTCTTACGATTACTCTGGCAGGACTGACGTTCTCCCATGCGTTTCTGGTGGCAGATATATGCGACGAGTGCATCATCGGAATAGACTTCATGAAAGCAAATGAAGTAATCTTGGACATCGGGATGCAAGTACTGAGGTATCGAAATGTGGAGATTCCGATGGTGTACGGAAACGAGAATGCCGCAACTCTCAGGACAGTCATCAGCAAAGACGAAGTTTTGCCGCCTTCTTCAGAGACAATCATTTGGACGAAGCTGGAAGGTGATCTTGGGAGCCACCGATTCTACATAGTAGAACCAGACCCAGAGAAGAATTCTCAAGACTACGTCGTGGGAAAGACGTTAGTCGAACCAAAGAACACCATGGTTCCAGTGAGAGTTTTGAACACAAGACCACACACTGTCAAACTAAGGCGAGGGGAGGTGACTGGAAAATGCACGCCGATTACCGCCGTCGCAACAATATCTGAACGTGATGCTCCAAAACCTCTCCCATCACCTTGGACAGCGGAAGTGAGAGAGACGATTCTCCAGTCCAGTGAGCTGAATCAGGAGCAGCGAACAATGGCAGAGAATCTTATCAATGAGTACGCTGATGTATTTGCCTCACAGGACGGAGAATACGGCCGAACACACCTGGTACAACATCGAATAGACACTGGTGATACTAGACCAATTCGTCAGCCTGCTAGGCGCCTTCCATTGGCAAAGCAGACAGAAGTTGCAGAGATGGTGTCGGCAATGGAGAAAGAAGGTCTGATTGAAAGTTCCAAAAGTCCGTGGGCATCCCCGGCTGTACTGGTTAAGAAGAAAGCTGGCAGCACGCGGTTCTGCGTGGACTATCGGCAGCTCAATTACGTCACCAAGAAAGACAGCTATCCTCTGCCACGGATTGACGACACGCTAGACACACTATCAGGAGCCCGATGGTTTTCCACTCTCGACTTGAAGAGTGGCTACTGGCAGGTACAGATCCATCCAGAAGACCGGGAGAAAACCGCCTTCACCGCAGGAAATGGGCTATGGCAATTCACGGTAATGCCATTCGGGCTGTGCAATGCTCCGGCGACTTTCGAGCGATTGATGGAATGTGTCCTGCAAGGGTTAACATGGAAAACCTGTTTGGTATACTTGGATGATGTCATCGTCGTAGGAAAAACGTTTGCGCAACACCGAGACAATCTAAGGGATGTGTTTCAAAGGCTTCGAAGTGCCCACCTGAAGCTCAACCCCAAGAAATGCGCCCTGTTTAGAGCGGAAGTCAAGTACCTGGGACACATAATTTCAGCGAAAGGAGTGAGAACCGATCCGGAGAAGGTCGAAGCGGTGAAAAACTGGCCAGTCCCCAAAGACAAACACCAACTAAGGAGCTTCCTGGGCCTAGCCACCTACTACAGACGGTTCGTGAAGGATTTTGCCGGGATCGCAAAGAACCTGCACCAGTTGACGGAAAAGGGAAAACAATTCAAATGGTCAATTGAGTGCGAGAAGAGCTTCAAGGCACTTAAACAACGGCTATGCGATGCCCCGATACTGGCTTACCCCACTCCCGGGGAAACGTTCGTTGTGGATGCAGATGCTAGTAACGTCGGGGTAGGAGCCGTACTCTCCCAGGTGCATGACGGCCAAGAGAAGGTGGTTGCGTACTTCAGCAAGGTGCTCTCTAAGCCAGAAAGGAACTACTGCGTGACAAGGCGGGAACTTCTAGCTTTGATCTTGGCTACGAAGCATTTTCACAAATACCTCTACGGGAGGAAGTTCGTTCTTCGCACAGACCATGCAGCCTTAAAATGGCTATTACAGTTCAAGAGTCCTGAGGGTCAGGTCGCAAGATGGATCGAAAGGCTGCAAATCTACGACTACGAAATACAGCATCGTAAAGGAAAACTCCACTCTAATGCGGATGCACTGTCCCGGAGACCATGCAGAACGGATTGTAAACATTGTGCGCGTCAGGAAGAACGGGAGCTGGTTTCCATCCAAAGAATGAGAGCCGAACCTATCGCCGGCTGGAGCGTAGATGAGATCCGGAACGCTCAGAAGGAAGACCCGGATATCGAGCCGATTCTGGCCTGGAAGGAGAACATGGAGAAACCGGATTATCAGGACATCTCTCACAGAAGCCCGACCTTAAAGGCATATTTTGCGCAGTGGGACTCCCTCCATGTCCAAGAAGGTGTTCTGAGAAGAAAATGGGAATCCTCCGACGGAAAGTCGTTTGTAATGCAGCTTGTCGTACCGCGGACGAGGGTCAAGGAGGTGTTACAGGAAATGCATGGCGGGGCGACCGGAGGCCACTTGGGAGTGAATAAGACGCTAGAAAAGGTACGAGAACGTTTTTATTGGTTAAAAGCGAAGGAAGATATCGAAGACTGGTGCAGAAAATGCGACGTGTGTGCAGCTAGCAAGGGTCCGAGAATCAAAACTCGAGGTAAGATGCACCAATACAACGTGGGAGCACCTTTCGAACGAATCGCCATCGACATCACAGGGCCCTTTCCGGAAACCGACAAAGGTAATCGGTATATACTCGTAGTGATGGACTACTTCAGTAAGTGGCCGGAAGCGTTTCCGATCCCTAACCAGGAAGCCAGAACCGTGGCGGAGCAGATCGTCTACAATTGGGTTAGCAGATTCGGTGTGCCCTTGGAATTGCATTCTGACCAAGGGCGGAACTTCGAGTCAAGAATCTTCCAAGAGATGTGTCAACTACTCGGAATCAAAAAGACAAGGACAACCCCGCTTCATCCACAGTCGGACGGTATGGTGGAGCGTTTCAATAGGACTTTGGACGAACATCTCTCGAAGGTCGTAGGTGACTACCAACGGGATTGGGACCGGCAGATTCCCTTGTTTTTGATGGCCTATAGAAGTGCCGTGCATAGCACTACTCGACATACGCCGTTCGAAATCTTATTTGGTGGAATAGCTCGTTTACCCAGTGAGGTGAAATTTGGATCTCCTACCAATGAGCCCAGAAATGAAGAAGAGTACGTGGCGGACCTTAGGGAAAGGCTTAGGGACATACACCAAAGGACCAGAAGCCAGATTAAGATGACGAGCGACCGCATGAAGACCAGGTATGATGCCAAGGCAACAACGTCAGGATTCCAGGAAGGAGATCTGGTGTGGCTGTATAATCCCCATCGCCAAAAGGGGAAATCACCTAAATTACAGCGGAACTGGGAAGGTCCCTACCGAATAGTAACCCGCATCAACGATGTTGTCTACCGCATCCAGCGAGGACCGAGGGCCAAAATGAAAGTGGTTCATGTGGACCGACTGAGTCGATACAATGGCCGAAATGAGGATGCACTTGTTCGGGACGAACACGTCTAAGAGGGGGGCAGTGTAGAATAATAATAACTACGCTCCTATGTCTATGCAGCAAATTCCGAAGTGACTTTCCATTCTGGCAGAATTTTGGTTCGAACTGTCCTTTCATTCGAGGTTCGTGTCTGGGACGAAGTCTCCACAGCTCATGTCAACGAAAGAGACGAATAATATCAGGGATAAAAGGGAATTATAACTGCAAGAATTATTTCTCTTGTACCAGTGGTCGAAGAATTTGCTAGAAGTTTCTGGCTATCAGAAACTTCTGCTATATAAGGACAGATGGCGATCAAAAAAGACACAGTTGGTTTAGAACCGTGGCGAAGAGATTGGAAAAGTGATAATGGGCGAAGTTGTAATTTGGTGATAAATTGAAAGTTGAGAGTGAACAAGAAAAAGTAATTTGTTTGGATTTGTGAATTAAGTAATTGAAAGGAGATAAAGTGATTTGAGAGGAAAGAGACCTTGTAAGAAAAGAATTTGCGAAGAATAGTATAGTGTGAACTTGAATTGTTATATAGACTAGAAAATAAAGAAACAAATTTCACAGAATATAGTTTTATCTACTCGAGCCGTAGCTTGCATATTACAATATGATCTTAAAATAACTGATCACTGTTTACCAAGCATTCAGCTTGATTGTGGTGTTTCCAGATCAAAGCAGTTTAATGTTAAAAAGTTTTTTAAAATTGATTTTATTGGTTTGCACAGAGCTTTAACTTTTGAGTTTTGGGATGAAATCTACAGTGCAGATGACCCATCTGTTGCGCTTGATTTGTTTCTTAACAAGTTACAATTTCATATTTCTAATTTCAGCCAAAGTTCTAATAAGAAAACCAAAAAATTGAAGTATCTTAAACCGTGGATGACTCTACCCTTATTAAAGAAAATAAAGAAGAAAAACCAACTTTGTATTCGCGTTGCCAAACATCCGAACAATATCAGGCTTAAACGATATTACGAAAAACTGTGCTATGAGTTAAAAACCGAAATACCTGTCTGCAGAGATACTTACTGCAGTAGTAGGCTAGCTTCAGGATTTCAGGATTTATTAATGCAAAATAACGCTTCATGTCAATGTGATAACACAATCAGGCGGGAACATTTCCAATCAGGGAGTTTTTTCTTTAAACATATTTCATCACTTGAAATACATAAAATTATAATATCGCTAAAAACTTCTAATTCATCTTCTTATGATGGCATTTCAAGTAGAATTCTAAAAAATGTCTCGTTACAAATTTCAGATGTTCTATGTTTTATCTTTAATCTTAGTATTGTGAAAGGAATTTTCCCAAATTCACTCAAAAAGTCAGTCGTACTTCCACTATTTCCCTTCTATCTACTTCTCCTAAGGTTTCTGAAAAAGGTGTTAAGTCTAGAATGTTATCGTTCCTAGACAAAATTCATTTTTTTAGTGATTTTCAATTCGGTTTTCGAAGTGGAAGATTACCGAAGATGCTTTGTTAAAGCTATGCGGCGAAATCTATAATAGTTTAAACGATTCGGAAATTCCTGCTATATTATTCATAGATATTACCAAGGCTTTCGACATGGTAGATCATGAGTTGTTGCTTAATAAACTGTATAATATAGGCTTCAGAGGACCTGTTGCCCAGTTGCTTAAAATTTCGCTTAAATAATGTTTGTTGCCATGATCAGTGTAGGCCCACTTTCGATGAAAATGTCAACTGTTCCAATGATTGCTTCGTAGTTAAACGTGTTGAGAGCTTTAAATACTTAGGTATTATATTGGACTCTTAGTTGGAAAGACCATACCTCATACTTGAAGCAATATTTTAATACAGTTGTAAGACAACTCTATCATCTTAGCCTCTACTGCAATCCAGCTATTTTAAAATTGGTATTGAATGGTTTATTTAAATCAAAACTTCAATATGGAGTGTCGTGCTGGAGTGGAACACATTTCAACAAAATAGAACCTTTGATTAACAAACGAAAACATGCAATTCGCATTATTTGTAGGGTTAATCGCAGAACTCCAAGTTTTGAGTTATTCAGGAATCTAAAAATTCTTCCTTTAAGGCACTTATATTTTTTCAAAGTCCTAAAAATATTTTTTCAAAAATCCGGGTATACTGCTGCCAGATTGTATGGTAACTACAACCTACGCGTTAATACACGAAATCTCGTAACTATACCTAAAATCAACAAAGCACTTTTTTCTCGGTTTTATTATGTTACTGCGTATCGTTTATTTAATTATCTACCAGGCAGTCTTAGATGCGAAAGAAAAGAATCAGTATTTTTAGAAAATATTCGAATTTGGCTTTTCTCATATAACCATTATGAAGTAGTTTAATCCAATGATTTGATATTGTTATTCTTCTTATTGTCAATTTCTCTATACACACGAATTTGTCTTAGCATAATAGTAACTAATCAATTTACTTTGTATATATATTATTATATATATTATTCGATATGTACATTCACATTTACACATTCAAATTTTAAAATTATTAAACTTAATGGTGCATTCGCCTCTTGTCCTTCCGACAAAAGAATGCTTCTAACTATTTCATGTCAAAACATCTATAATTTTTTGAGTTTTTAATACCTATATGTAACATTGTATACTGTTTTCATATGAAATAAAGTTGTATTATTATTATTATTATTATTATTATTATTATTATTATTATTATTACTATTATTATTATTATTATTATTATTATTATTATTATTATTATTATTATTATTATTATTATTATTATTATTATTATTATTATTATTATTATTATTATTATTATTATTATTATTATTATACATGGGAAACGTATGTTGCGAATAGAGTAGCGAAAATTCAATCAGCTTCAGAGTTTCATCAATGGCAGTACATCAAAAGCGAATTCAATCCAGCCGATTTAGTGTCCAGAGGATCAAGCCCAGAAGCACTTTTAACATCATCAGTATGGTTCAAGGGTCCAAAATTACTTGGAGATGGTGTTAATATTTAGGATAAAGAATACACACTACCCCATGCGATTCCAGAACGTCATAAAAAGAAATCGGTTTTAACAGCACCTATTCAAGACGAAGATTCGTTAATAATTCCAGGAAACCAAGGGCGCTGAGAAACACAGGTCAGTTAACTGTTGAAGAACAAGAAGAAGGAAGCCGCTGGTTACTTGTGTATACACGAAAGGTGTCGTTTCCAGAGAACTATCGTGCTTTGGAAGAGAACAAATCCGTAAGCAGAAAATCAAACACATCATCTCTTTCTCCATATTTTGATGCCAGAACAAAAATTATTCAGGTGGGTGGAAGGTCGGCAAACGCCAAATCTTAATCCCAAAAAATAATATTATAACAAAAATAATTTTAACGTAGCTACGTCGTAAATACATGCACTCATCGCACAGAGCGAAAATATCACTTTCGAGACAACAATATTGGATTTTGGGTGTTGGAAACGCAGCTCAACATGTGATCATCAGGTGCAACAAATGCTTTAGATCAAAGCCAAAATCTATTAATCAGCTGATGGGAGATATACCTCCGGAAAGGGTGACTCCAACGCGGCCTTTTTATCATTCTGGAGTGGACTTTTGCGGGCCTATAAAACTCATTATAAGGTCAGAGGTAAAAGTCCTACTAAGTCATATTTGGCAGTATTTGTTTGTTTTTCTACTAAAGCCGCGCATATAGAGGTTGTAGCTGATTTGTCCTCCGAAGCATTCATTTATGCTTTAAAAAAGTTTATTCTGTGACAGTGCCACGAAATTTGTTGGCGCAAAAAATTAAGTAGCTGAACTAACGAAAATCTTCAATTCAGAAAGACTGTAGTCAACAATTTACTCTACGTGCCTTGAAGATGGGATTAATTGGAAAAACATACCACCTCGATGGCCTCATTTTGGAAAGCTTTGGGAGCCGGCTGTTAAATCAGCAAAAACACTCCTCGCACGGCACCTCGGAGAAGCATCATTGTCGTATAAACAATTACTTACAGTGGTCATACAAATAGAACTAATATTAAACTCCCGCCCTTTAACACCCATATTATCCGATCCAAACGATTTAGAGGCATTAACACCTGAGCATTTTTTAATTGAAAGTCCTCTAACAGCTTTAGCGAAACCAGATGTTAGAGAATAAAGAATGAGCAGCCTCAACAAATTCCGGCAGATACAACAAATTCAACAGCACTTCTGGAAAAGGTGGTCGACGGAATATTTACATCACACTGGTTCTCATCAAGGATGCCTATATATCACGCACCAAAATATGAAAGGATCAGAGCAGCAAGATCTCCATTCGATATTGTTGGGACAATAGTGCACAGCTTGTTTGAAATCCTTGACCAAGAAAAAGCGGATAAAATACAACACCAAATTGATATGCTATCAACAAGAAGGGACACACAACATCGACGAATCGGACAGAACGTCACGATAGACAGCTACAATTTTGAGGTAGTTAGGGACTTTGTCTACCTCGGCTCCGCGGTAAACTCTGATAATGACACCTCAGCAGAAATCAAGCGAAGAATTACACTTGCCAACCGCTGTTTCTTTGGCCTAAGACGGCAATTGATTAGTAAGGCCTTGTCAAGAAACACTAAGGAGACTCTCTATAAGACCCTTATCATCCCTGTCCTGCTCTATGGCGCAGAAGCATGGACCCTAGCAAAAGTGGATGAAGATCTTCTTGGTCGTTTCAAACGCAAAATTCTTCGAGTGATTTTTGGTCCCGTTTGCGTTGACGGGCTTTGGAGGAGAAGATTTAACAGCGAACTCTACGAGCTGTACAACGACATCGACCTGGTCAGAAAAGTGCGCATCAGTCGTCTAAGATGGCTAGGACATGTAGAGCGAATGGACACCAACGCTCCGGCCCGAAGAGTCTTCGATTCCAACCCGGAGGGACAACGCAGTAGAGGAAGACCTCGCCTTAGGTGGCGCGCACAAGTGGAAGGGGACCTCAACCTACTTGGAGTGCGCAACTGGAGGCAGTTAGCCAAAGATCGCGCTAACTGGAGAGGCGTATTGGTTGAGGTTCAGGTCCACCCCGGACTGTAGCGCCACCTAAAGAAGAAGAAAATTGATGATGCTTTTAAGAATGAAAAACTGTTGAACGAACTTATAAGAAAACAAAGTTTCATTGCAGATGCAACTTCCAACATTTTAAAACGGAATCATATTCAAATTCAAGATCAATTTAAGGCCCTCAATGATTATCTTTCAAATACAATCGGAATCATTAATGAAAAACTAAGCGCAAACGAGGTAAACCAGAATTTAGTACTGTAATATGCGAGCTACGGCTCGAGTAGATAAAACGTTATTCTGTGAGATTATTTCTTTATTTTCTAGTCTATAGAACAACTCAAATTCACACTATACTGTTCTTCGCAAATTCTTTCCTTACAAGGTCTCTTTCTTCTCAAATCACTTTATCTCATTTCAATTACTTAATTCACAAATCCAAACTAATTACTTCTTCTTGTTAACTCTCAACTTTCAATTTATCACAAAATTACAACTTCGCCTAATATCACTTTTCCAATCTCTTCGTGCGGTTCGAAACCCAACTGCCCCTGCTTCGATCGCCATCTGTTCTTATATAGTCGCATTTCTGATAGCCATAAACTTCTAGCAAATTCTTCGACCACTGGAACGAGAAAATTCTGTTGTAATAATTCCAAGATGACAGCTGCAGCCAATAATTTCTTGTGGTTATAATTCTCTCTTAATTCCGCGACGTCGTCTTAGACATAATCCTTCTCTATCCGTGGACACGAACCTCAAATGTGTTCTGAAAAGACACTTCGAAATGTGTTGCTTATTTTTGGGGCGTAATTATTATGCTACATTATGTTACCCTGCCCCCCTCTTAGACTTGTTCGTTCCGAACAAGTGCGTCCTCACTTCGGCCATTGTATCGACTCAGTCGGTCCACATGAACCACTTTCATTTTGGCCCTTGGTCCTCGCTGGATGCGGTAGACAACATCGTTGATGCGGGTTACTATCCTGTAGGGACCTTCCCAGTTCTGCTGCAACTTAGGTGATTTCCCCTTTTGGCGATGGGGATTATACAGCCACACTAGATCTCCTTCCTGGAATCCTGACGTTGTTGCCTTGGCATCATATCTGGTCTTCACGCGGTTGCTCGTTACCTTAATCTGGCTTCTGGTCCTTTGGTGTATGTCCTTAAGCCTTTCCCTAAGGTCCGCCACGTACTCTTCTTCATTTCTGGGCTCATCGGTAGGAGATCCAAATTTCACCTCACTGGGTAACCGAGCTATTCCACCAAACAAGATTTCGAACGGCGTTTGTCGAGTAGTGCTATGCACGGCACTTCTATAAGCCATCAAAAACAAGGGAATCTGCCGGTCCCAATCCCGTTGGTAGTCACCTACAACCTTCGAGAGATGTTCGTCCAAACGTGGATGAAGCGGGGTTGTTCTTGTCTTTTTGATTCCGAGTAGTTGACACATCTCTTGGAAGATTCTTGACTCGAAGTTCCGCCCTTGGTCAGAATGCAATTCCAAGGGCACAACGAATCTGCTCACCCAATTGTAAACGATCTGCTCCGCCACGGTTCTGGTTTCCTGGTTAGGGATCGGAAACGCTTCCGGCCACTTACTGAAGTAGTCCATTACTACGAGTATTTTTTTTTTTTTTTTTTGTATTTTTATTAATTATTAATTCATTATAACTTACTTGCTAAACAAAAAACGCTTAAAACTAGCCTAACTAACTTATCTATGTTATTCTAACTTACTGGCCCTATGCGGGCGCTCTGAGCTAAACCTAATACTTAAAAATATGTCTTTCGACGTAACCTAACTTAAATTTGTATTTATTTCGATTTTTTTTTATTACTAATAATTACTAAGAAAAGTTTTATTTAATTGAAAAAACTTAGTAAATGAACTTTTTGTTTGTTTCTTATACATATAAAACTTATAGACTATCTTAAAATAAATCTTAACCTACCTTATTTTACCTTAATCTACTTACTCTAACTACATAATTATATACGTATTTTTTATTTATTTTTTTTTTTTTTTGAATAGATCCAAGTGCTGTGTTGTATGTTTTTTTTTTATTTTTTTAATATGTATATATATGTTATCTAAAAATCTACCTAAAAAGTACCTAACCCTAAGCTATGTAAATCGGCCATAGAAAAAACAGCCGACTTCAAACTGGCTACCCTGGATTATGGGGAAACGACGAAGGAGTTCCCCCTTGTTCGGCTAGCCACCAAAAATGTCCGTACTGACGTTGTACGTCGTCTATATCGCGACTCGATACCGCTCTACTAAACCGGAGACGCCCCACACTGCTGTGTGCGACGTCTCTGTCGTAGTTGAGTCGCCTATCCGCAACTGTCCGAGCAACATGGAAGATTAGCGGCACTGCCAATCTGTCCTGGATCAGACCTTTCTCATCGAGATAGAAGAATGCCTCTGGGCGAACAAAGCCGTTAAGGCGCACTCTCTCGTGGTACCTGTAATTGGGGTAATAAGCCCCAGAGATCAGGTTATTCATCGAGCTCATTGCTCTTGCAATATGCCTTCGAGTCAGCTTGATTAGGAAATTATCCACCCTTATTAGGTTAGCCCTGTTGTAAAGGACCTCATTGGGATAGAATTTTATGTACTGGGATTCTGGTGTTCTGTATAAATGAAGGCAAGCCCTCTCAAACACCCGAATCTTTTCCAACAAGCTTGCTCCCACGTTGAACCACACGGGGAATCCATATACGAGCATGGGCCGAATGAGGGCCATGTAGCAGATTACCTTTACCCTTGCATCGAGTTGCTTGCTATAAAAAAGTCTCTTTTTAAGGGCAAAAGCACCTCTGGCTCTGGCCAGAGCAGCATCTATATGTTTGTTAAAATATAGATATTGGTCTAACCAAAGCCCTAGGTATCTGACTACACTTTGACTCGCAAGTGGCTGTCTGTGCGGTCCAACGATTGAGAACTTTCGCCAATTCTTTCTGGTATCCCTAGAGGCCCCAGACAACGGCGTCCTAAAAAGAATGGTTTCCGATTTCTGGAAGTTGATCTTCAACTTCCAGTCATCGCAATATCGCTGAATCTTATCGAAGTCACGTTGCAAGAGAATTGCAATGACCTCGATTTTTGGTCCTGATCTGTACGCGATCAAGTCGTCTGCGTACGCTATGGCATGGTGAAGTGATCCTATGAGATCGCTCGTGTAAATGTTGAAGAGGATCGGCGAATTAACCGCACCTTGTTGCAGACCGTTTTTAATTAGAAATGTTCCAGCAGAAGTCACATTGCCATTTTTGACAATGAACTCTCTACTGGTGAGCATATTATAAAGTATGTACAGCAGTGGTTTGCTTATGCCTAGCCTGCTCAGCTTGTAGAAAAGTCCCTCTAACCATACGGTGTCGAAGGCCTTCTCCAAGTCAATCAGGCATGCACCCGTGCATTGGTTCTTGCTTTTGTTCCATTGGATATCCGATACCAGTTTAGACGCGGCATGTATTGTATCATGCCCGCCTTAAAACCGAATTGGTTATCCGGGATTATATTATTGTTCTCAGTCCACTTAAGCAGGGCTCTATTGATAACTTTCTCGAATACCTTGCTGATGTTCGGAAGGAGACTTATCGACCGGAGATTTACCGGATTGGAGGTGTCCTTACCCCTTTTGGGGATAGGTTGTATTACTGCTGTTTTCCAGTGCGCTGGATAATGTGCATTATTCAGCGCATTGTTAAACAGAGTGGTGTAACTGTCCACCGCTGCTAGAGGGAGATGTCGAAGCACAATGTTCGACACTCCGTCGATTCCCATAGATTTCTTTCTTCTCAATGATGCAAAGATCGCTTGGAGCTCCACCTTCGATATGTACGGGGGATGTACCCTTTCATCGGCGATGACATTGTTTGCCATAATATCGTCATTGAACTCGGTAAAACCTATGTTCTCGGATTGCCAGTGCTCTATATCATTTCGAAGGCAGACGTTATGCACAAAGACGCGATTTTCCAATTCGCGGTTCGGGCAAATGGTATCATTCACCTTGTACACTTCCTGGAAAATCGCTCCTATAGCTTCTACCTTCTCCTGCGGATCTTCGATCACAAAGAAGTTATCATCCTCTACTGCGTTATCTGGATCTATACCTGCTGTTATCAGTATTCGTGCATTGTTCGTCGTTCGGGGGATCTTAAGACACGGAAGGTCGTTTTGATTATTCCTCCGAAATATTTTATTTATTTGTGGGAACATACTCGGGTTGTTGGATTTTACAGCCCGAATTTTGTTGTTCCAATGTAAATTTGCCGAAAGTCTGTAATTTTCTCTAATTAACTTCTGGAGGTTTTTAATCAACGACTTCAGTGTCCTAACCTCCGAGTTTTGTCTGTCAGTAAACTGTCTGTACAAGGTTTTTAGTCTCGACAGCAGTCTACTTTTGTGTTGGTGTAGTGCGTCAATTGTTGCATTGCGGAATATGTCTGCGTTGTCAGTATGTTGATACCGAGGTATCGTATTGTCCATAGTTCGTTTAATTGTCTCGTCCATTTGTTTTAGGTACCAGTCAATCTCCTCGTTTGACAGATTCCTATTGGACGGTGGGTAGAGCGAATTCGAGGAGAATGCTCTTGTCAAAGTTCTTGAGAATCGAGTCCAACGCGTCCTACTATAATTGTAGGAGTACGTTTGGACAAACTCCTCCAACTCCGCAATTTCGTTGGGAATCGTTATTACGGCACTAAGTCCGCAATGGTCACTGTCATACACAAATGTGTGCAGGCAGTTTATAGTTTGTCGGTCCATGTTGGTCAGTTGTAACCGTACGTCGAACAGCATAAGATCCAGATAGGAGCCGCTTCTAGGAAACGACGGACTATCTGTAGCTTTCAAATCGAGTTTATACTCGACACTGTGCCGACCCCACCAATTGAATAGTAGGTTCCCTCTAGGATTAGGTGTGTTATTTCCCCAATCTCTATGTTTGGCGTTTAGATCTCCGGCCATGATGAAATAATTCTCCTCCGACTCCAGTCTTAGGTATCGAAAAAGTGTCTCGAGCTCTGAAATAAATAAAGTAGATTGAGTAGCTTCAGGTGCATAGAGTGCTATCATGTATATCCTCTTTCCACTATGGAGAGCGATGCACACGATACACGCTTCCAGCACCTGGAACTTTCGCACTTAACCGCTGTACACTACCTTAAATTGCAGTTGTTTTTTAATGAAAATCGCAACACCTCCTCCTTGTGTGGAGTTGGGTCGGTCTCTTCTGAGAATATTGTATTTATTGTGCCCCAATTTGTGCTTCTGTGATAGCTTTGTTTCGCTAACCATAAGCACATCAGGAGTTTGGTCTTCTAGCAACTTAAACAATACGGCTCTTCGCTCGATCCTAATCAGTGAATTCACATTCACCGCAAGAATCTTCAAGGATTGCTCCTCCATATTCGTACCCATTACGACTGGAGGTGCGTTAGGCCCGGCAGAAGTGCGTAGATCTGGTCCACCCGCTTCGCCTGCTCCTGTACCTGATGCTGAAGCTGCTCCATCTGCCCTTGGATTGCGAGCAAGATGGCCAGCAAGTCAGTTTGAGCCTCCGGTGCTCTAGGCGCTGGGGCCTGAGAAACAACCTTCGGTCTTTTCTGTTCCGCGTTTCCCCGACCTGCCGCCATTTGGGCGTAGGTCACTTGGGGAGTCACGGATTGTGTTTGAATTGGAGCAGGTGGACGTTTCACTACGACCTTCTCCTGACGAACCAGATTCACTTTCTTAATATACTGGAACTTAGGACAACTCCGATAGTTTGCGGTGTGTCCCGAGTTCCTGCATAAAGCACACGAGAGCTGGCTCTTATCTGCCACTCCATCCTTACCCAGAGTGCATTCCTCTGCTTTGTGGTTCTTTCCACACTTGACACATCGAGGCTGCATTTCGCAGTTCGACGCGGCGTGCCCGAACCTTTGGCAGCGAACACATTGTAAAATGTTTTCGCTCCTTCTTAATTTTTCCCAGGCGACAACCTGGTAGTCTAGGACTTTAATACTCCTTAGACCATCCAGTTTGCTATTGGGTCAAGCTGAACTAGGAAGAACGGCAGTTTCCGCTTCTCCCTTTTTGCTTTAGCTGTGGTGAATGGCTTGACCCCTACGAATTGGAACTCGTCGCACTCCTTCTCTTTAAGCAGTTTAAGGAGCAACTCCGGATCGGTAGACGGTTCTATCCCCCTCAGGAGCATGGTTTGCAGCTTTTCCCCCTTCGGGGTGAAGGAGAAGAATTCCGTCGTCGATTCCCTCAAAAGATTTTTAATTTTTTTGTACTGTTCCACTGTATTGCAGTGGATAACATGTCTATCTACATTTAATCGCTTAATGAAAAAATTATTACCTATGGCCGACTTACATAGCTCAATGGTATCCTTCAGCTCCATCTTATAGGTGTTAATTGGTGGCACCCTCGTCTTTGTAGTCTTCATTTGCTGCTGTTGTTGCTGTTGCTTCTGTTTTTGCTGCGGTTGTTGTTTTAATTTCTAATTTTGGTGGGGCAAAATGTCCCATTTATTTGGCTTAATACAAGCTAGAAAAAAATACAATACAATACTTACAATACTAGAACTAAAAACTAAGACTTATAACTAGGAGCTAAAGCTAGGGCTTATGTAGAAGGAGGCTAAGTTTAATGGAGGAAGAGCTACGGTTGAAATCAAAAATGGAAATGTTTGAGTTTACTTTCCGTAGCATACGGGAAATTGGTTCGTTGGAGCCGTAGGACGTGCGGTGGGTTGGCAGATAGAAGAGACGGGGGTGTCTTAAATTACGAGGGTTAGTATTTAAGAAGATGGAGTTGTAAAGAGACGGGCAATCGATAGAGCCTGAGAGGAGGCGATGAATGAAGAGAATGTCTGCAGCATCTCTCCGGTCCTCAAGGCTATTCAGGTTAATGAGTTTGAGGCGGTCATGATAGGGAGGCAGAATTAGGGGATCGTTCCAAGAAAGACCGCGGAGGGCAAATCGAAGAAAACGTCGTTGTATGCTTTCGATTCTGGCTACATGAACTTGCTGATAGGGTGACCATGCTTGGCTGGCGTATTCGAGGAGGTGGCGGACGAAAGTGATGTAGAGAGATCTGGTTACGTAGGGATCAGAGAATTCCTTTGACTACCGTTTAATAAACCCAAGGGATGAATTGGCTTTACGAATTATCTCGTCAATATGCGAACGGAAATTAAGTTCCCGGTCGTACAATATGCCAAGGTCACGAAGAGACTGTACGATGGGTATAGGTTGATCATTAAGAAGGTAAAGACGGGGAGGGGACTTGTTGTACTTACGTGATAAGGTGATGGATTGGCATTTCGCAACATTTAGCTCTAGGCAGTTTTTGAGACACCAAATAGAAAAAGAATCTAGATCTTGTTGAAGCAAGCAGGGTTCTTGTGATGAAGATATGTGTTTATAAAATTTGGTGTCGTCGGCATAGAGAGAGATAGAGGAGTGTTTAATAACCCTTTCCAAATCGTTTATAGTTAAGATGAAGAGAAGGGGACCTAGATGACTGCCTTGTGGTACACCAGAGGTGGCCAGAAATGGGGCAGATAGGACGAACCTGAAGCGAACGCTATAGAAACGGTTTTCCAGATAAGAGGATATCCATTTCAGCAGTATTGGTTCAAAACCAAGGGCAGACAATTTGAAAAGGATTAATTTGTGGGATATCTTATCGAAAGCTTTACTAAAATCGGTTGCAACAACATCGACTTCTTTACCACTTTCTAAGGCCGACAGCGCAGAGGACGTGAATTCAACGAGGTTTGTGGTGGTTGATCTACCTTTTAGAAAGCCATGTTGGTTTTGAGAAATTAAAGACTTGCATTGAAAGCTTAAGGATTCGTACAAAATACTTTCCAGGAGTTTGGGTATATGCGAAAGTTTGGCTATCGGGCGATAATTAGTAACTTCGCTCTTTAATCCCTTTTTATGAATTGGCGTTATGAAGGAGGACTTCCATATATGAGGAAAGTCGCCTTGTGATAGCGAGAGTTTAAAGAGGTGCGAAAGGGGGTAGGAGAGCACGAGGGAGCACTTCTTAAGAAAATTAGCGGGTATACCATCTGGGCCTGGTGAGTATTCATCATTAAGTTTTTGTAATTTATTTTCAATTACAGTAGGTTCGAAAGTTTGAGAGAGAAAGGGACCAATGGAGTAGTCAGGTAGGTAGTTGAAATAAAAGGGATCTGGAACAAAGGCGTTGTCGGCAAAAGATTGTTTAAAAAAGGTGGCATAAAAATTAGCAATGGTGTGTGGATCACTTGAAGATATGTTTTCGTAAGAGAGGGATGGAGGGTAACCGTCAGATTTTTTCTTGTAGTTAACGAATCGGAAAAAAGATTTAGGGTCGCTTATAAGGTTGGCTTGCGCATTGTCAACATATCGTTGATAGAGGGAGTTATAAGCCTGAGTGAATTGAAGGTATGAGCCGAGATAGTTGGAATAGTCAGAAAAAGACTTGTTTCGAAGGAAAACTGACCATAATTTGTTTCTCTTGTTGCGTAACGATCGGAGTCTTCGATTGTACCATGGAGGGGATGTAGAGAAGGGTTTTGGCCGAGAAATAGGGACAAAAAGGGAGATAGAAGCAAATAGTTCTCTGTAAAACAAGGAGATGGCATCATTTACAGGGAGATTGGCAAACTCAAATGAGACTTTGCTGAGGTGTTCATTTATTTTTCGGAAATTGGCTTTATGAAAATCATAACAAGGGAGGCCAGCGGGGGGTGTGGGCTGTAGTGGAGGGTCGTGAAAAAAAGAAAGAAGAAGCGGGGGGTGAAGGTTGTCAATAGTTGATAGAAGAAGAGGGGAGAGTGAGACAGAGGAGTTAAGTGGGTCAGTAGTGAAGATTAGGTCTAACTGCCTACCCATATAATTAGAGATGCCGCTAACTTGGCATAGACTTGAGTCGGTTAGTCGATCAATGAAGAGACGTTCTTTAGTTGAGTTGGGATTTGAAGCAATGAAAAACGATTCATCATCAGATAAATCCCAATGTAGTTGAGGCAGGTTAAAGTCGCCGAAAATAATGATGTCGTCAGAGGATTCAGATAACTCAATTACTTGATCGATCGCATTAACAGCAAGTTGGTAGGATTCAATAGGTTGGGCCGGCAGAATGTAGAAACACATTACGTATAGGGACTTGTGGGGGAGTGTTATTTTTATTGCAACAAAGTCGAGTTTTGAAGACGAAGAAGTAGCAATCGGAGAAGAGTCCAGGTCGTTATGAATAGCAAGAAGAACACCTCGACAAGGGGAGTCATCCGTTGGGCGGCTGATATCGTCCCGATAGACATTAAATATGGGTGGGAATAATTCCGGGTTCTTTATATCGGGAATCAGATTGGTTTCAGTTATAGCGTATATATCGAAAGGAAGAGCATGAGACTGGCGCAGAACAGCTTGGGTTTTTGTACGCAGGCCCCTTACGTTCTGATAGTAAAAGGTTAGAGGAACGCTGTAATGGGAGGTTTGCTGAAGCCCTGCTATCAAATTAGGGACGAAAAAATTTGTTGTGGTCAGCCCGGGTTCTTTGAAGGTGTGAGATACGTTTAGAACTGATATGAGAAGCAAAAGCAGATAAGTCTTTGTCCACGGTGGCCGACGAAATGTTATAACCCTCGTGATAACGGTTGAAGATTTTTCGCAGTGCAGCAGGATCAATAGGAAGGCCTTCTTTTTGGATAGATATCTGAACGTTTGTTTTGGTTTTTCCGTCAATGCAGATGGATTCAGGCTTATCAAATAAGTAGGCAAGGTAAAGTCGAACATTTTCGAAGAGCCTGTGATCTCTTAGTCGTGCCATAGTATATCGGCCATCAAGGTCGTTGGGGGAGGAAATGTGGTTTGAAAACTTAGAAGTAAGTTTAACAGCTGGGGGAAGTAGAGGATCGAAAATTGCAGGGGCCTTAGAGATTGGTGAAGGTGTCTCTTTATGAAGAGAAAGAGCGGGAAGAGCAGCATTGGAGGCAGCAGTGGGCGGGGCAGGATTGAGAACATGGGAGTGTATGAAGATCGGATAATTAGAAGTGGATTGAGTGTTTGCCGGGGCTGGCGGATGATTAGAGGGGAGACCAGGGTCTGGAGTTAAGTTAAATGATACGCGATTACGTTGAGGCTTAGGTGACTTAGCGTTTACCGTGGGAGGTGCTGAGTTAATAGAGGTAGGTGGCTGAAGAGTGAGAGGGGAGAAAAGAGGAAAAGTTCCAACTTTGAAGCTCCAGTTTGGGTCAGGGTTGGGACTAGATGAACTATCATTCTTAAACTTACGTTTTCTTTTATTTAGCTTAACACTAGGCTTATTTTTATTACTAAGCTTCACCTCTCCTGTATTGTACTTGGTGATGGTCATCTTTCCCAAGCTGAAGACGTCGTTTGAGGGGTTCGAAAAAAGCCAGGAGTATTTGGAAGGTATGTCAAGCTTTAAACGGTTATTTTTGGTGTTAGCTGTAGAAATCATCTGACAGTTTCTGATGGTGATGCCAAATTTCTGGAGGAAGAAGTTATTCACCCAAGAAACATCAGCATGCTGAGGAGCGTTATTTATTATAAAGGCGTTATACTCGCAGGCAGTTCTGTGTAATTTATCGAGTCTATTATTCCAGTCGGCGGGTGTCCATAGTGTGCCAAATCGGTTTAAGGGTGTCGAAGCAGATTGTGCCAGAGTGCCTGATTCTTCAGTTGGTGTTGAGGTCGGTGCGGGTGTGGGCATTGTTGCAGGAGTTAGGGCTATTTCAGGTGTTGTTATTGTGGTATTAGTAGTGGTTGTTGTTGTAGTTGTAGTCGCCGTTGATGTTGGTTGATTAAATGGGGATGAATCCAAGATTTCGGCATGTATTGATGTGTTGTAGACTGGGCTCGATTGTGGCTGTATGAGCTCTGGTATGCAATCAATTTTGCTCGATGCCAGTCTAAGGTTTTCATCAATATCGCCCATAACTAATTGGAATGCAGCGACATCATTGCTGACCTCATTGATTTTGCTTATAATGTCAAGCAGTAGAGGATCGATGAGTTGAGAAGATGAGACACTTGGTTTTGAAGGGCTTTGTAAATTGGTATCCAGGTAGGTGCGAAAGGTGTTTAGATGGTCTTTGATCACTGATACATGCGGGTTCAAAATTGCGTTAATATCCGATTTCAGATCACTTTTTAAACTAAGGAACTTCGACTTGAAGTCAGCCGGTAACTTCTTAGTTAAATCACTAAGACTTGCCAGCTGCTTGTCTATGTTCTTGAATTTAGATTTGCAAAGAGTGGAGGAAACATCGATGCCGCTGGATAAATCTTCCACACTTTTAAACACTTCATCATACTTAGCAAATTGGGTCATGATTTGCTTGTAGAACAGTTTGCATTCGGAGGAGTTTGTATTAATAGGGTCACTGATACATTTTATCGCGAGCATAACATGTGAAAGAGAGATGCCCTTGCATTCGTCGCAAAAGAAAAGGAAATTATTGTTGAAATCGTTGAGGTAGGTAATGGAGCGCTTACTCAACCCTATGCAGAGAGCATGAAATGATTTCCCGCATAGCCCATTACAATTCACAAAGGCAGCACTAAAGTCTGGCGAAGTTAGCACACAATCAGCATTACCGCACTGCTTTGACATAGTTGATTTTTAATTAGGTCAAATAATGGTTCGCGATCAAAGGCAATAACCAATTAATAGGTGGAAAGGCAATGAACTCAGGGGGAAATTGCAAGTACGCAAATAAATAAGTTGGAATTAAATTTATTTAAACTCGCGAAGCGGGAGCAAAAGAAAAACACGTCCGAACGATTGGAGGTACAACGAACGATTTTTTGTTGCTGCTGCTTTTGTTGTTGTTGTCTTTGCTGCTGCTGCTGTTGTTGTTGTTGCTGTTTCTTCAGCTGTTGTTGCAACTGGCCTTCTGATGGCTGCTGCTGTGTTTGTTGCTGTTTCTTCAGCTGTTGTTGCTGCTGACGTTGTAGTTGCGACTGTTTTTGTTGTTGCATATGGCCTTCTGATGGCTGCTGCTGTGGTTGTTGCAAAGCGCACTGGAGCTCTTGCTGCCGCTCCTTCTCTCGTCTGGCCATTTGCTTGGCCTTGATAGCACGTACACGTTCTTTCAGCTGCCTGATGCTGCTGTTCAGAGTCTCTACCTCATCATCTTCGTCTTCTGACTCAGAAGCAGCAAGAACTGAGAAGATGTTGCTATCCCCCATATAGTGGCCTTCCCCACCGTCGGAGACGTATGGGTATTGGTCATCGTTATCTGACCTTTGCCGCTTTTTTTCTGCAGCTGCTGTTGCTGTACTAGGCGCCCCTTCCATCACTCCGCCCGGCAGCTGTTCAGATGAAGCTGTTATGGAGGGGCGCTTTACCACTTTGGGAGTCGGTTTTGTCTTCCTTCTCCTCTTCCCTGTACCATCGGCGGCTACCGTTGCTAGGTGGTCAGTACCTACATTAACTGCCTTCTCGGCTGATGACATCGTTTCATCCGCTGGCCCCGCTATTGGGAGCGCGGACCGCTCGTTTTCCATCGCCTGATTACTGTTTGCACTTTGTTAATATTATTTTTTTTTTTTAAGTAAAAAAAAAAAAAAGTCGACAATCGGATTGGGGATTGAACCCGGGGTGCTGGGTTACCAGTCCACTACCACTTGTATTAGGCTAACTCGCCACTTGATTAACCAAATTCTAATAGTCAACTAAAAATTACTCCGAATTTGAAGGAAAAGCCGAAACACGTCTGCACTATTCTAAAGTCTGTGAACGACTGAGTATATACCGATTACCATTGTCGGTTTCCGGAAAGGGCCCTGCGATGTCAATGGCGATTCGATGTCTTCGACATGTTCCTTCGCTTTTAATCAATAAAAACGTTCTCGTACCTTTTCTAGCGTCTTATTCACTCCCAAGTGGCCTCCGGACGCCCCGCCATGCATTTTCTGTAACACCTCCTTGACCCTCGTCCGCGGCACGACAAGCTGCATTACAAATGACTTTCCGTCGGAGGATTCACATTTTCTTCTCAGAACACCTTCTTGGACATGGAGGGAGTCCTACTGCGCAAAATATGACTTTAAGGTCGGGCTTCTGTGAGAGATGTTCTGATGATCCGGTTTCTCCATGTTCTCCTTCCAGGCCAGAATCGGCTCGATATCCGGGTCTTCCTTCTGAGCGTTCCGGATCTCATCTACGCTCCAGCCGGCGATAGGTTCGGCTCTCAGTCTTTGGATGGAAACCAGCTCCCGTTCTTCCTGACGCGCACAATGTTTACAATCCGTTCTGCATGGTCGCCGGGACAGTGCATCCGCATTAGAGTGGAGTTTTCCTTTACGATGCCACAATGAACGCTTCTCCGGGAGTGGGGTAAGCTAGTATCGGGGCATCGCATAGCCGTTGTTTAAGTGCCTTGAAGCTCTTCTCGCACTCAATTGACCATTTGAATTGTTTTCCTTTGTTCGTCCATGACTGACTTAAGTTGTAGGAGCAGACTTGTTATACCCGGGTCGGCTACTGCACTTGCTGGTTCCTCTTCCACGTCAAACTCTACGTCATGCGGATTTTCACCTTCCTGCATTATTGCTTCTTCCAGACGAATTAGTATGGCATCTTTTCCCCCAGTTGTGTCGAGATTACGCTTACTGAGTTCTGCCTTTAGTTGAATTATAGTTAGTTTTCCCAATTTGCGACCCATTTTGCGCAACTAATTAACTCAACACAGAAATCGTTTTTTTTTTTATTGTGCAATTTCACACCACGGAAATAGTTGTTCACAGAATAAGTTTTATCCCACTTCTGCCACCAATGTAATATGCGAGCTACGGCTCGAGTAGATAAAACGTTATTGTGTGAGATTATTTCTTTATTTTCTAGTCTATAGAACAACTCAAGTTCACACTATACTGTTCTTCGCGAATTCTTTCTTTACAAGGTATCTTTCTTCTCAAATAACTTTATCTCATTTCAATTACTTAATTCACAAATCCAAACTAATTACTTCTTCTTGTTAACTCTCAACTTTCAATTTATCACAAAATTAAAACTTTGCCTATTATCACTTTTCCAATCTCTTCGTGCGGTTCGAAACCCAACTGCCGCTGCCTCGATCGCCATCTGTTCTTATATAGTCGCATTTCTGATAGCCATAAACTTCTAGCAAATTCTTTGACCACTGGAACGAGAAAATTCTGATGTAATAATTCCAAGATGACAGCTGCAGCCAATAATCTCTTGTGGTTACAATTCTCTCTTAATTCCGCGACGTCGTCTTAGACATAATCCTTCTCTATCCGTGGACACGAACCTCGAATGTGTTCTGAAAAGACATTTCGGAATGTGTTGCTTACTTTTGGGGCGTAGTTATTATGCTACATTATGTTACAGTATCATTGACTTCTTACTTAATTCTAGTTCTTACCAATTTCGAGCATGTGCAAGTAATCTTGCAAAGATAAATCCACAACTTATAACCCCGAAGCAATTCAATAAGCAACTCCGGTTGGTAAATAGTAATTTGCCTTCGTATTTATCATTGCCAGGGGGGTCAGTTATAGACATGTATAAAATGTCATCAGTAAGAGGGCGCAGCTTAAACCACACTATTGTGTTTGAAATGCTAATGCCGCTGACAGATACAGAACAATTTCAACTTTTCAACCTTATGACTGTTCCAATAATTCACAGAAATAAGACGTACATTGTAGAAAAATCTGCTCCATATTTAGCCGTGTCATTGGCCAGGGATTGATATTTTTTAATGAATGAACTGGAGCTGGTTCCATGCAAACCTTTGTTGCCAACTAAGTACATGTACAGCCAGGTACATCCAACTCTTATCCAGCAAGGAAATCCAGATAACTGCGAAATGGCGTTATTAAACCATAATCAAGACAGCTTAAATGAATGCACATTAAGGACAATACCGATACAAAATCAATGGAAAAGACTCAAGGCTTCTCGATTACATCAAAGGTTTCTGGGCATCTGATTTGTAATTTTAAAAGTAACGTCATGACACTAACCGGAAACAGACTGCTGGAATTTAATAAAGCTTGTATGCTTCAACTGCCTGACATTGTCATCAAAGGTGGGATAGAATTCGAAAATAAAATAATGTAATCATTTATTCCCAGCGCAAACGTAAATTAACGAAGATGCAGTCACGGCGACGCCAGACGTACCTATTGGGGTTCACATTGATCAATCTGAGTTTGATGACCTAAAAGGGAAAATTGAGGATGTCTTTGTTCAATCAAGAAACTTACCAGCCCCCACTGAACTCAACTCACATGATTACTACCACTATGGCATAAATTTTTGCCTGCATGATTAGGATTGTCATCATACTTCGATACCGCACAAGAAGTCCCACCCCTAAGCCTAGAAGATCAGCTTCACGTTTCGAAGTCAACGTGCAGGATTTAATTTAAGTTTAGAGAGTTAAGAACCCTCAAAGGGGGGAGTATGTCAAGTTTCTGTTATTAAGATCGTTCACTACTACACAATTCAAAAGATCTCCATTTCAGCAATAGTTTCTCATGCACTCCTCCAGGTCTGCATCGAGTGTGCGAATAGATTTTATTTCGCAAATCCGAGATTATCGGATTTCCACAATCGTGATAATAATGTCTGTTCCCACACTCGAGTAAGTGGCGATTGCTCGGGTTCATATGAATAATCAAAAGTATTATTCGTATGATAAAATAGTTGGTATGAGTAGTTGTTCGTGAACCGTCGGGCCGTGCATTATGATTTGTTTTGAACAATCTTGATAGCAAAAATACAAAGTCTTTCTTTACACATATGTAATAAAACCTTAATTCAATAAATATTTTGTGGTGGCTTATTTTATTGAACATTAGTATAGCTTTATTTACTTATATTTAAAAATATGTACTTATTGATCTTTTAGGAAAAATTAGTTTAAGTTTTTTTACTTATATTTAAAAATATTGTAATATGCAGGCTACGGCTCGAGTAGATAAAACGATATTCTGTGAAATTTATTTCTTTATTTTCTAGTCTATAGAACAATTCAAGTTCACACTGTACTATCCTTCGCAATTCTTTTCTTACAATGTCTCTTTCCTCTCAAATCACTTTATCTCCTTTCTATTACTTAATTCACAAATCCAAACTAATTACTCCTTCTTGTTAACTCTCAACTTTCAATTTATCACAAAATTACAACTTCGCCTATTATCACTTTTCTAATCTCTTCGCCACAGTTTAAAAATCACTGTCTTTCCTATTGATCGCCATCTGTCCTTATATAGCAGAAGTTTCAGATAGCCAGAAACTTCTAGCAAATTCTTCGACCACTGGAAATAATTCCAAGATGACAATCATTTCTTCCAGTTATAATTCTCTCTTTATCCGTGGCTTTGTCAGCTATTGCGAACCTCGAATGAAAGTACAGTTTGGAATGGGCTGTAGGAGCGTAGTTATTATTCTACATTATTGTTGCATACTTTTAGACGATGTTACACTGCCCCCCTCTTAGACTTGTTCGTCCCGAACAAGTGCGTCCTCACTTCGACCATTGTATCGACTCAGTCGGTCCACATGAACCACTTTCATTTTGGCCCTTGGTCCTCGCTGGATGCGGTAGACAACATCGTTGATGCGGGTTACTATTCTGTATGGACCCTCCCAGTTCCGCTGCAATTTAGGTGATTTCCCCTTTTGGCGATGGGGATTATACAGCCACACTAGATCTCCTTCCTGGAATCCTGACGTTGTTGCCTTGGCATCATACCTGGTCTTCATGCGGTCGCTCGTTATCTTAATCTGGCTTCTGGTCCTTTGGTGTATGTCCCTAAGCCTTTCCCTAAGGTTCGCCACGTACTCTTCTTCATTTCTGGGCTCATTGGTAGGAGATCCAAATTTCACCTCACTGGGTAAACGAGCTATTCCACCAAATAAGATTTCGAACGGCGTATGTCGAGTAGTGCTATGCACGGCACTTCTATAGGCCATCAAAAACAAGGGAATCTGCCGGTCCCAATCCCGTTGGTAGTCACCTACGACCTTCGAGAGATGTTCGTCCAAAGTCCTATTGAAACGCTCCACCATACCGTCCGACTGTGGATGAAGCGGGGTTGTCCTTGTCTTTTTGATTCCGAGTAGTTGACACATCTCTTGGAAGATTCTTGACTCGAAGTTCCTCCCTTGGTCAGAATGCAATTCCAAGGGCACACCGAATCTGCTAACCCAATTGTAGACGATCTGCTCCGCCACGGTTCTGGCTTCCTGGTTAGGGATCGGAAACGCTTCCGGCCACTTACTGAAGTAGTCCATCACTACGAGTATATACCGATTACCATTGTCGGTTTCCGGAAAGGGCCCTGCGATGTCAATGGCGATTCGTTCGAAAGGTGCTCCCACGTTGTATTGGTGCATCTTACCTCGAGTTTTGGTTCTCGGACCCTTACTAGCTGCACACACGTCGCATTCTCTGCACCAGTCTTCGATATCTTCCTTCGCTTTTAACCAATAAAAACGTTCTCGTACCTTTTCTAGCGTCTTATTCACTCCCAAGTGGCCTCCGGACGCCCCGCCATGCATTTCCTGTAACACCTCCTTGACCCTCGTCCGCGGTACTACAAGCTGCATTACAAACGACTTTCCGTCGGAGGATTCCCATTTTCTTCTCAGAACACCTTCTTGGACATGGAGGGAGTCCCACTGCGCAAAATATGCCTTTAAGGTCGGGCTTCTGTGAGAGATGTCCTGATGATCCGGTTTCTCCATGTTCTCCTTCCAGGCCAGAATCGGCTCGATATCCGGGTCTTCCTTCTGAGCGTTCCGGATCTCATCTACGCTCCAGCCGGCGATAGGTTCGGCTCTCATTCTTTGGATGGAAACCAGCTCCCGTTCTTCCTGACGCGCACAATGTTTACAATCCGTTCTGCATGGTCTCCGGGACAGTGCATCCGCATTAGAGTGGAGTTTTCCTTTACGATGCTGTATTTCGTAGTCGTAGATTTGCAGCCTTTCGATCCATCTTGCGACCTGACCCTCAGGACTCTTGAACTGTAATAGCCATTTTAAGGCTGCATGGTCTGTGCGAAGAACGAACTTCCTCCCGTAGAGGTATTTGTGAAAATGCTTCGTAGCCAAGATCAAAGCTAGAAGTTCTCTCCTTGTCACGCAGTAGTTCCTTTCTGGCTTAGAGAGCACCTTGCTGAAGTACGCAACCACCTTCTCTTGGCCGTCATGCACCTGGGAGAGTACGGCTCCTACCCCAACATTACTAGCATCCACAATGAACGTTTCCCCGGGAGTGGGGTAAGCCAGTATCGGGGCATCGCATAGCCGTTGTTTAAGTGCCTTGAAGCTCTTCTCGCACTCAATTGTCCATTTGAATTGTTTTCCCTTTTCCGTCAACTGGTGCAGGTTCTTTGCGATCCCGGCAAAATCCTTCACGAACCGTCTGTAGTAGGTGGCTAGGCCCAGGAAGCTCCTTAGTTGGTGTTTATCCTTGGGGACTGGCCAGTTTTTCACCGCTTCGACCTTCTCTGGATCGGTTCTCACTCCTTTCGCTGAAATTATGTGCCCCAAGTACTTGACTTCCGCTCTAAACAGGGCGCACTTCTTGGGGTTGAGCTTCAGGTGGGCACTTCGAAGCCTTTGAAACACATCCCTTAGATTGTCTCGGTGTTGCGCAAACGATTTTCCTACGACGATGACATCATCCAAGTATACCAAACAGGTTTTCCATGTTAACCCTTGCAGGACACATTCCATCAATCGCTCGAAAGTCGCCGGAGCATTGCACAGCCCGAATGGCATTACCGTGAATTGCCATAGCCCATTTCCTGCGGTGAAGGCGGTTTTCTCCCGGTCTTCTGGATGGATCTGTACCTGCCAGTAGCCACTCTTCAAGTCGAGAGTGGAAAACCATCGGGCTCCTGATAGTGTGTCTAGCGTGTCGTCAATCCGTGGTAGAGGGTAGCTGTCTTTCTTGGTGACGTAATTGAGCTGCCGATAGTCCACGCAGAACCGCGTGCTGCCATCTTTCTTCTTAACCAGTACAACCGGTGATGCCCACGGACTTTTGGAACTTTCAATCAGACCTTCTTTCTCCATTGCCGACACCATCTCTGCAACTTCTGTCTGCTTTGCCAATGGAAGGCGCCTAGCAGGCTGACGAATTGGTCTAGTATCACCAGTGTCTATTCGATGTTGTACCAGGTGTGTTCGGCCGTATTCACCGTCCTGTGAGGCAAATACATCAGCGTACTCATTGATAAGATTCTCTGCCATAGTTCGCTGCTCCTGATTCAGCTCACTGGACTGGAGAATCGTCTCTCTCGTTTCCGCTGTCCAAGGTGATGGGAGAGGTTTTGGAGCATCACGTTCAGATATTGTTGCGACGGCGGTAATCGGCGTGCATTTTCCAGTCACATCCCCTCGCCTTAGTTTGACAGTGTGTGGTCTTGCGTTCAAAACCCTCACTGGAACCATGGTATTTTTTGGTTCGACTAACGTCTTTCCCACGATGTAGTCTTGAGAATTCTTCTCTGGGTCTGGTTCTACTATGTAGAATCGGTGGCTCCCAAGATCACCTTCCAGCTTCGTCCAAATGATTGTCTCTGAAGACGGCGGCAAAACTTCGTCTTTGCTGATGACTGTCCTGAGAGTTACGGCATTCTCATTTCCGTACACCATCGGAATCTCCACATTTCGATAGCTCAGTACTTGCATCCCGATGTCCAAGATTACTTCATTTGCTTTCATGAAGTCTATTCCGATGATGCACTCGTCGCATATATCTGCCACCAGAAACGCATGGGAGAACGTGAGTCCCGCCAGAGTAATCGTAAGACGAACTTCTCCAAACACTTTCGCCATTTCCCCTGTTGCAGTCTTCAGGCAGTAGCTGTTGGTGTTGTGCAGCCAGGAGCTTTTGACGATATCTCTTCTTACAATGGAGGCAGTGGCACCTGTGTCGATGGTGGCTACGCACTTCTTCTCGTTGATTAGTGCCTCCACTGTCAGGCTCTTGTTACCCCGTTTGGTTTGCGAAACTTGAATGGTGGTCCTGGGGGCCTCGATTCCAGTAACCAACTTCTGCCCCGCGAAGTTGGTCCTCACGCATTTCCCGACTGCTGGTTTTGGGAAGTCTGGCTGACAGGATGGATGTTATCACCGCCAGATGCTTCCTCTCTGCTTCTCCTACTTCCGTAATGTGGACAATTTCCTCGTCTAGGTGCACTTCTGCACTGCCGTTGTAGGTGTCCGGTTCGGTTGCAATTCCAGCAACGGATTTGACTTCCGCGAGCTCTGTCTTCATCCATGACGGCTGTTCTCTGGCATGAGCATTCCACGACGGACATTTCCCTGACACGGTGTATTCCCTGGTATGCTTGGTCCGCAGCCTTCATTGACAAAGCGAATGCCAATGCCTCGGGGAGTGTTCGCTTTTCAGCCATCCTTACAGCCATTTGCAGTTGTCTGTCCTCTATGGCCTGAATAAAAGCTTCCACCGCCATTTCGTTGATAAGCTCCTCACCGGCTTTAGGGTATGAAAGATGGGCTAGTCGCTCTATATCCGCTTGCAACTGTTGGAGCGTTTCCCCCCTTTTCTGGACTCGACTACGCAGCTGAACCCTGTACACCTGCTGCATGTGTTCATCCCCAAACCGCATCTCGATAGCCTGAACCAGAGAGTCGTAGTTCTGCTGTTTATCTTCCGGGATGGTCTGCAAGAGCTCCGCAGCTGGACCCCTCAGTGCAAGCGTGAGTGCAATAGACTTCTCTTCATCGTCCCAGCTATTGGTCATTGCGGCCGCTTCGAATTGCCTCTTATAAATTGGCCATGATGTTTGACCATCGATGATAGGAGGCTGCATCTCCTTTCTTCTCAGACCGTCAGTGGAATATTCCCGTGCTTTCTGTCTCTTCACGTTGCTGAGCTCCTTAGCGAGATTTTCGACTTGCTTTCCTACTATCTCGAATTGCGTATCCACTTTTTCAAACTGAGTCTCTATCTTCCCGAACTGAGTTTCATGTTTCTCTAAATTTTCATCGAATCTGGTTTCGACTTTTTCGAGTTGCGTCTCGACCTTCTCGATTTTCTCTTCGATCACTTCGAATTTGGATTCCAAGTTCTTGTTTTGCTCATCAAGTTTACTTTCCAGAGCATCTAGAGAATTCTTTTGTTCGTCCATTGCTTTCTTTTGTTCATCCAGCTTAAGTTCTATAGAATTCTTTTGGTCATCGAGCTTATGACTTTGATCTTCTATTGCTTTCTTTTGTTCGTCCATGACTAACTTAAGTTGCAGGAGCAGACTTGTTATACCCGGGTCGGCTACTGTACTTGCTGGTTCCTCTTCCACGTCAAACTCTATGTCATGCGGATTTTCACCTTCCTGCGTTACTGCTTCTTCCAGACGAATCAGTAGGGCATCTTTTCCCCCAGTTGTGTCGAGATTCCGCTTACTGAGTTCTGCCTTTAGTTGAATTATAGTTAGTTTTCCCAATTTGCGACCCATTTTGCGCAACTAATTAACTCAACGCAGAAATCGTTTTTTTTTTTTTTTTTTTCTTGTGCAATTTCACACCACGGAAATAGTTATTCACAGAATAAGTTTTATCCCAGCTTCTGACACCAATGTAATATGCAGGCTACGGCTCGAGTAGATAAAACGATATTCTGTGGAATTTATTTCTTTATTTTCTAGTCTATAGAACAATTCAAGTTCACACTGTACTATCCTTCGCAATTCTTTTCTTACAATGTCTCTTTCCTCTCAAATCACTTTATCTCCTTTCTATTACTTAATTCACAAATCCAAACTAATTACTCCTTCTTGTTAACTCTCAACTTTCAATTTATCACAAAATTACAACTTCGCCTATTATCACTTTTCTAATCTCTTCGCCACAGTTTAAAAATCACTGTCTTTCCTATTGATCGCCATCTGTCCTTATATAGCAGAAGTTTCAGATAGCCAGAAACTTCTAGCAAATTCTTCGACCACTGGAAATAATTCCAAGATGACAATCATTTCTTCCAGTTATAATTCTCTCTTTATCCGTGGCTTTGTCAGCTATTGCGAACCTCGAATGAAAGTACAGTTTGGAATGGGCTGTAGGAGCGTAGTTATTATTCTACATTATTGTTGCATACTTTTAGACGATGTTACAATATGTACAAATTAATCTTTTCGGAAAAATTAGTGTAGCTTTTTGTTTTTTTTTTGAATGTTTGGAAGGCTTTGGGCCCTTGGTATGCAAACGGGAATATGAGGGGGTGTTCCTTCACTTTTTATTTATTCGTTTAGGTATCCCGAAGCGAGTAATTATCTGGTAAAAAAAAAATGTCGACTACTGTTAAGGACTCAATGTTGGGTAAAGCATAGCAATCGAAGAACTTTGTCAAATTATCCTGGAAGGTTAAAATGTGTTGATTGTTGGAATTTGTCTGTTCGAGGGGGCCTACGATATCCAAATAAATTTTATCGAATGGCATTTGCACTGCCGGTGTAGATTCCATGGTTAGACATTTCTTGCATGTTTTAATTCTTCGAATTCGTTTATATGTCTGTATGTGTCCACCAAAAGGTGAGTCATGCTAGTCCTTGAGGACAGTTTTAATTTCTTCGGCGCCGGTTAATACCTCCACGTTTTGTTTAGATTTTGGTAAGGGTTCGTCTAAGTTGGTATTAGGAGCAATAATGCTCGACGAACCTGTGATTGGAGTTTCACTTATATTGTTACCTTTTTTCTCCTTTACTCGGCTTTTTGTACCTGTCTTCGGGTGATAGCGTTGCATTTCAAATGTTTATTAGCTTACTGAGGAGTCTTTCACTATTTGTGTCTTTGTTTGAGTATCATTTTGGGGAATGCGACTGAGGGTATCTGCATTTGGTTTTGTTTATTTTACCTAGCTTGTATTCGATCTGGTAGTCGTATTCTGATAATTTGTGATGAAAACGAACTAGGTTGGTAGTTGGGTCTTTTACATTAAATATGCCTCTCAAGGGTTTATGGTCTGTGTACAGAGTTAATTTGCGCCATTGAAGGTAACGTCTGACATTTTGAACCATCCACACTTCTTCTTTTCCTTACGGCTAGGTTATGATCCGGAGTAGATGGATCACAAACCTCTCACTTTAATGCATCCCTACTGGTCCGCCTGTGGGGTTTGCCGGCTTGACCTCAGGAAGTACCGGCAGTCGTTTCCGGCTTCAGATCACTTCGTCCCTGAGGCCAATAAAATGCTGGTGTTTTTGCATTTGTGTGATCCAGTTGTTTTTTGGTCTAACTTTTTTGCGCGATTGTGTGGGAACGTGTATTGATATTGCCTTTTTGACGGGGTTCGAAGGATGTCTCCTTTGAATATGACAATACCAACTGAGCCGGTCGTGCTCTATCTTGCATGTGATGAGTTCTTTTACATGAAGGCTTCCCCGAATCTTCGAACTTCTTATTCTATCAAGCTTTGTTATTCTTTCTGTCATGAGAAGTATCTTCATCTCAGCTGCTGTTAATTTGCTTCATACTTTTTGTACATTGTCCAGCATTGTGGACCATATGTGAGCACCGAACGTACAACTGCGGTGTAGACCCTTCCTTCAGCTTATGGGACCATTTTCGGTCGCCCTACGCTTCCGCGGTGATTGATTTCATCATCACAAGTTACTTCGGTATTGATCATAGATCCCAGATATTTGAACTTACCGCACTTGGGAAGCACTTTTCCATTCAAGTAAATGAGATACTCTGTCTTTTTTGAACTAATACGGTACCCATTTCCCTCCACAACATCCAACCATATATCAAGTCCTCGTTGCAGGGACGTTTGATCTTCACTTATGATAGCTCCATTAGCAAAGAATAATTGATGCACTTTGGGGTCCGTCACTTTTCCTTCAAGTAGATAATCAAGGACTGGAATAAATAGCAAAGGGCTGACGACGCTTCCCTGGTGTACACCGACTTTGATTGGGAACTCTTCGGTGACTCCTGCGGGTTTTCTGGAACTCTTTTATGAATCATACGTTTCAATATATATATACATAAGTATATGCTTATTGAAACTCATACATAGAACTGCCTAACATGATAACTGAGTTATACATAACATCTCCCTTTTTTTATTAAGTTTTTAATTGCAACTTAAGAATCGCAAAGATATTTTTATTATTGTTATTGTTACACATTTCATAAGATAGATTTCAAATATAGAGTTCAAAAATAGTGTACTACTATTACTTATTTATATATACTATTACTTATTTATATATACTATTACTTCTTTATATATACATTTTTTTTTTAATTAGGTTTGTAGCTTTCAACGGGCTTAACAACTTGCCATAACGAGTCCTGACTGTAGGGCTGGCTGGTGTAATCGAAGTTGATGTTGAATAACTCTGCTCAAGGCTGTCTTCGACGTTTAATTTTGATGGTGGAATAGAGATGACTTCTTTCATTACAGGAATCGTAGCTGTTGTTGGATGCACTTGGATCGAATTTCGTTGAAATATCTTCCCGTCGTCAGTTCGCACAAAATATGAACGTGGAGATTCTGCGATTTTTATCAACCTCACCTGAAACCCATTCTCGCTTCTTAATCTGCAACCTCACTTTATCACCTGATGACATTTGTGGTGATGGTTTCGACCCCCTGTCAGCAGACATCTTACCCTCCTTTCTGGCCTTTTCTAAATTCTGGTGAACGTTATTAATAACCTTTGGTTTTAGATGATTTCTGTGTATCGGCAACAGTGTCCTTGTTGAACGACTCATTAAACGTTGGTTTGGAGACCTCAATTCGCTGTTTCTAGCAGTATTGCGATAATTCAATAGTGCTATGTAAAAATCCGATTCGTCCTTAGCACACTTTTTCAGCTTTCCTTTGGCTATTTGAACATAGCGCTCGGCCAGACCGTTAGACTGGGCGTACCTTGGACTTAATGTTTGGTGTTTTATGTTCCAACTGTTGACAAATTTTCGGAATTCTAATGAGGAAAATTGTGGACCATTGTCGCTTTCAAGGATGACTGGAATACCATGTGTCGCAAACCATTTCTTTAAATTGTTAATAACTTCCTTCGAAGATAAGTTTGAGAGAACTACGAAGTCGAAAAATCCGGAATAACTGTCGGTGATAAGAAGATATTCATTATTGTTAAAATTAAATAAATCTACAGCTACAATTTCCCAAGGAAGTGTTGGAATATTTTTTCAAAATGATTGGTTCCTTAGATTTTGATATCTGATAACTTTGGCAAATACCACAAGACTTTACAAACTCGGTACGAAAACCCTGTTTTCATAAGTCCAGTACTTTCGGAGTTCAGCAGGAACCTTCCGTAGAGAGTGCAGAAACTTTCACATTTTTGTGAGATGCTGAAGTTCTTTATCAGTTGCCGTTTTCTCTGCAAAGCGTTCCATGGATGGATTTGAAACTTCGTGAAGAGAATAAACTTCCGTACGATCGTTATTTTCTTCGTTACTAGGTGGATTTATGCAATCTCTTATTGCTATTGCTTCCTTTTCAATCTGTGGATACAACATTTGAGATGATGATAATGCTTTCGAGGCGTATGGTACCGGTTGGTCACCTTGAAGCAGAACAGCTCCAACGCTTGAGCTGCTGGCATCCACTTGCAGCTTGACATCATCATTTGGGTCATAAAACTTTAATACCGGTGTATGTGAAAAAATGCTTTTCAATCGCTTAAAAGAACTGTTGTGGTCTACTGTTCAGTTCCAGGCAACAGTTTTCTTAAGCAAAGATCTCACCGAATTTGTCAAATAAGAGAAATTGTGTATAAACTTAGTCAGGTAAGTGGCCTTTCCAAGTAAACTCTACAGTTCAACCTTGTTTTCCGGTGTCTTTAAAGATTTAATGGCGCTCACTTTGTCTAGATCTGCCATGTATTAGAATATCGTCTGTAGATACCTCTGTATTTTTTATACCATCCAATGAATAAAAATAATAAAATAAGAATTTGCATTGATCCTTTAGATGTCAATAAAAATATTATTCAGCGATACCATCCACTGAAAACAATTGAAGAGATTGTAGCAAACATGAAAGGATCAAAATATTCCACTTTACTTGACTGTAAAAAAGGGTTTTTGGCAGATTAGGGTAACGCCTCGCACGTCGAAAACTTTGACCATGGCTTCTCCCTGGGGACGAGTATCGTATAAACGTTTACCATTTGGTGTAGCGTCAGCGCCGAAAGTTTACCAAAGTTATATTGACATATAACTTTGGTAAACTTTCGGCGCTGACGCTACACCAAATGGTAAACGTTTATACGATATATATATATTATATAAGTTATATTGACATATAACTTTGGTAAACTTTCGGCGCTGACGCTACACCAAATGGTAAACGTTTATACGATACTCGTCCCCAGGGAGAAGCCATGGTCAAAGTTTTCGACGTGCGAGGCGTTACCCTAATCTGCCAAAAACCCTTTTTTACAGTCAAGTAATGTGGAATATTTTGATCCTTTCATGTTTGCTACAATCTCTTCAATTGTTTTCAGTGGATGGTATCGCTGAATAATATTTTTATTGACATCTAAAGGATCAATGCAAATTCTTATTTTATTATTTTTATTCACCACAACCATTGGAGAACTGTCTGTGAAATTCCCGAAGTTTTTTCTAGTACACCCATCTTTAGCATTTTGTCAATTTCCGACTTAACCTTATCACGAATAGCATGAGGTATTTTACGCGCAGCATAGATCTCGAAATGTGGATTTTCAACTAAATCGATATCGTACTCGTAATCTTTAACACAACCTAGTCCATTAAATATTTTTTCGTCAATTTTTAGTTCTTCAACACGAACTATCAACTTTAATTGTTCACATGCTGTTCTGCCAAGAATTGGTGCAACTGGATAGTCGACAACTTTAAAATTTATGTAAGCCTTTTGCTTAAGAACTACACATTAATTTCACCGCAAACAACTATTTGGTTATCACCAAATGCGATCAACTCTTCGTACCGTGATTTTCTATCCGATTACTTAAATTGTCGACTATTGAAATCGGTAGTACATTACACTGAGCACCGGTGTCTAATTTTAATTTTACTGGTTTGCCGCTTATTTGAATTTCTTCATACCAATTGTTCTTTGTGTCTTTGTTTGTCTCTACCGCGAGCATCAACAATCCATCCGTGTCTGTGTCACTAGTGTATGTATTAGCAAGATCTTTATCATCGTGATAATGATCATTATCATGACTTTAGAGCATGCACTTGCTTTTTTCTATAACACATCTCTGAGTAATGGCCTTTCCTATGACAGCGTGAACATTTATGACGATATGCTGGATAATGATTTTTTGCATGTCTCCCTCCACAGCGGTTGCAGTTTATTGTTTTAATTTGTGGTTTTGGTGTATTTTTGTGATAACGCTTATCTGGGTTAAAGTTTGATTGCTTGTTGGTGTGGGTTTCATTTGAGTGTGTGCTTTGCTGCCTATATTTGGTTAGTGCGTTTACTTCGTCAGCTTTATGTAATTCCTTTAAATGTAGTGTTGCTGCCTCACCAGCTCTACATATTTTAACGGCTTTAGTTAGCAAGAGCTCTTCTTCTGCCAGCAATTTTTCGCGGATTGCACACCAACAACTATTTTGTCTCTTTCGAGAAATTCATCAAACGATTCACCTGGCTTTCGCTCAAATGTAATGTTTACTTTTGGAGGAATATACTCTTTGAATTTTTTCTGCACTCCACACAACTTCTTACTTTCCTCATCCGTTAATGTGAAATAATTATAAATATTCGCAGCATCAGTTCCAATTGATGACATAAAAGTTGCCACTTGAATTTCTGCGGATTTTTTACACATAACCGCCGCTACCGAAAACCATGTGTATGGTTGAATCCAATTTTTCCATGCTAACGTCATATTATTATTTGTTATAATTAGTGCCTTTGGGGGCTTAGTAAATGAAGACACACTGTTTTGCATTATGGTAGGGGTATTAGCGGGGTCCGGCATCGTATTTATTTACACCTTGTTATTTTTTTTTTTTTCGATAAAAGTTCCAATTTAACTATTCTTAAATCCTTAGTTTTACTTTAATTATAATTTTAGTTATTAGGACCGGATATGTATACATAATGCTTATAGAAACCCATACATAGAACTGGCTAACACGATAACTAAGTTATACATAACACTCGTTGTCTTAGCGCCACCCATCTCTCTTCTCTTGGTTGTCTATTAAAGGCTTTTTCAAAATCAACCAACACCATATGCAAGTCCTTTAAGGATGCTTTGGATTGCATCTGTAGTTGATTTACCCGAGACACTGGTCATCAGAAAGCCGTATTATTTTCCGCAGTCGGCCATCTAATACTCGCTCAACGGTCTTCATGGTGTGTGACATCAGCTTGACAGAACGATAGTTATCACGGTTTCGCGTATCGCCCTTTCTTGTGTGCAAAGGAAGAAGATAACTTTCCCTCCACTGATTAGGCATTGGGTCACCGATCAGAACTTTGGAGATAAGAATCTTGAGCCATCTGGACCCGATGTCTCCCATCTTTTTCCAGACCTTATAGGGTATTTCGTCTAGCCCAACCGCTTTTCTTTTTTTGGAGTATTTGACCGCATTCCTAACTTCGTCGACAGTAATGTCGGATACTTCGTCATGGTTAGGAGCCGATCTTGGAAAGTATACCCGGGGAAACTGTTCATTCAGGAGTCTTTCACAATACTGTCGCCATCTGTAGAGGATTTTGTCGTCTTTCACAAGGAGCTGGTTGAGCATTGTTAATGAACTTTGGGGAAGAAATCTCCTGAGCATTTCTTCTTCCCTGGGCGGCTATTTTGAAGATAGTTGTTCCCTTATTCAAGTTGTTTTGTCGAAGCTCCTGGGTAGCCTGGTTCCTATCAGACACCGAAGATGCTATTTCCTCCAACTCCCGGTAGAGGCCTTCCATACTTTTTGCTTGAAATTGGGCGCACTTCTTCGCGAGACCTTTGTAATATCGATATATCACTTCAAGGCGAGCTTTTTCATCTCTATTAGTAGAAGAGCACTTTGACCAAGCCTTGCAAGTCGATTTCTTTTCCCGTATTACTACTTTAGCTTCATCTGTCCACCACCATGTGCCTTTGGCGTGTTGGCAGGGGCCTTTCAACGTCCCAATTAGTGACTTGGCTCTCTTCAAGCAACATCGCTGTAGGGCATCCCACATATCTTGTGCTCTGCACTCCTCATCACCGACCTCATCGATGATGGTAAAGAGGTAATTTGTCATGCTGGTAATAAAAGCTTCGCTTTTCCTTTGTCCAGCTTGTACCAATTGATTTTTTCAGCCACCTTTGTTTGCTTTTTTGTTTTCTTCCCCGTCTCCATAAAAATGTCTGTCAGGACGCGACGGTGTTGCTGGGCGGTCGCCTCTCCCAAACCAAATGGTAGTTAACCTTTTCATTTCCGCCACTACTGTAAGTGATCAGCTGCTGGCTTTGTTTGATGAATATGGTATTTAGCACGATAAGACCATATGACTTGCACAAGCTTAGGATGTCTTCACCTTGAAAATTTCTGGTGCCGTACCCCACTCCTCCATGGCAGTCTTCATAGTCCTCGTCTGACTTCCCCACATATGTCCGTTCAAATTTCCGCCAACAAACAAAAGCTTATCCTTTGGGATGTTTTTGATGAGAAATCCAGCATCTTTTTCTCTCTCGTCCCAGGATCACTACCATGCGTAGCATTGGTAGTGCCTGGCGGGGTAGTGCTTTTATTTTTAGCGTATTTTCCCATAATGCTAGGGTTTAAGCGTTTTTTTTTATTTTGACATGTGCATGCTCCTGAGTTTTTATTTATGTTAGATCTTACTTTTACAACACCGGTGATTTCCAGTCGTGTCAACCCACGGATTCGCATGAACACTTGGAGACAGTTTTAGAATGGTATATGTGTCGCTAGGATCACCTGGATATTTATTTGCCTTCCACGACAAGCGCTATGTTGTTGTGGGGGCGCTGCAGTGATATTCTTAACCAGTCCCTGCACGGGGAATTTGGGTGTCCACACTATTGCGAGCAACTCTTTCTCAATCGTAGAGTAGTTGCGCTCAGCTTTATTTAAAAGCAATGGGCTTCGTCCTGTGAAAGTACAGCACCGATTGTAATGCCGCTTACATCTGTTGTGAGGTTAAAGGGTTTAGAAAAATCTGGGTAGATCAGAAGAGGTGGTGCGACTAAGCATTGTTTGATTTGTTGGAATGCGATTTCACATTTTTCGGTCCAATTAAATTTTACGACTTTGCGGAGGAGGTTGGTAAGGGGCTGAACTATTTCAGAAAATTGTAGAATGAATTTACGATAGTAATTAGCAATCCCCAAAAAAGACTGTACTTGTCTTATTGTTCGTGGAACTGGAACATTTTGGACGCACGCTGTCTTCCTGGGGTCTGGAACATAAAATAAATTATGACAAGTCAGTGCAAGTAATTTTCACAACAAAGTTCAAACCCTTACTGTTAGAAATTAACAATAAACCCATCCTAATAAGTCCAGTAGTCAAATACTTAGGAATGTACTTCGACTCCAAATTAACGTTTAAACATTACATTGAACAAAAACACAAACCTAAAGGTATAATTTAGACAACTGTACTGGCTTCTGTGTAAGGATTCCAAACTATACATATATCATACAAACAACAAACTATTACTCTAGAAGGCTATAATCAAACCTATATGGACCTATGGACTACAAATATGGGGCACATCCAAAAAATCAAACATTAATATAATCCAAAGACAGCAATCTAAGATCCTACGGACGATAATAAATGCTGAGTGGTACATCTGTAATATGGATTTACATCATGAACTTCAAATACCAACTGTCAGCGCGGAAATAATCAAAACCAGCCTAGACACCTGACTAGAAATCTTTCACATACCAACAATGACATCAATGCGTTATTCGATCAAGAAACCACAAGAAAGAGGTAGCTTAAAAGATGGCGACCAAGTGATCTCATTAGCTAAATTTTAACCTTATAAAAAAGTAGTTATCAACAATTATTTATCTTTCATTTATCAATTATCAGCAATTATATTATATAAAACATAACATCAGACTACGCCCCAAAAATAAGCAACACAAAATTACATTCCGAAGTGTCTTTTCATTCGAGGTTCGTGTCCACGGAAGAGAAGGATTATGTCTAAGACGACGTCGCGGAATTAAGAGAGAATTATAACCACAAGAGATTATTGGCTGCAGCTGTCATCTTGGAATTATTACATCAGAATTTTCTCGTTCCAGTAGTCAAAGAATTTGCTAGAAGTTTCTGGCTATCAGAAATGCGACTATATAAGAACAGATGACGATCGAGGCAGGAGCAGTTGGTTTTCGAACCGCACGAAGAGATTGGAAAAGTGATAATAGGCGAAGTTGTAATTTTGTGAAAAATTGAAAGTTGAGAGTTAACAAGAAGTAATTAGTTTGAATTTGTGAATTAAGTAATTGAAATGAGATAAAGTGATTTGAGAAGAAAGAGACCTTGTAAGGAAAGAATTTGCGAAGAATAGTATAGTGTGAACTTGAATTGTTCTATAGACTAGAAAATAAAGAAATAATCTCACAGAATAACGTTTTATCTACTCGAGCCGTAGCTCGCATATTACAGTAGTATAATCTCATAATGATAGAATATACACCAGAATTAACAAAATGACTTTGCTGACAATGGTCACATAGTTCAACAATATTTCCTTCATATTGTTAAAGAATGTACTTAGTGTCGTAAGATAGATGTATAAATCATGGAAAAAAAAAATTTAATTCAGACAAAACTAATCGAATCGTAGCCGAGGGTGGCCGTGGTGTAGTGGTAACATCATTGCTTGTCACACTGTTTGTTCACGGCTAAAATCATGATGACAAGAACCATATATTTGTTTCGCATGAAATAAATAAAAAGTCGATTAATTGCGGAAGCTAAGTCAACTCCACTGCGAAGGTATAACACTGGCAGTAGGGTGGTCAAATGGCTCCAAAATGCAACTTGATCGTGATGATGACATCATGAAGACCGAGAAAAAATACTGTGAATCATAAGCAACGACTATAAAAGGCAAACAAAAATGTTCCCCAGTTATCTGGACTGCCTACCCTTGGAGTTTACAGAAACTTAATACCACCTGAGTTTCAAACCACCACACCAAATTTTTCTTCCTCTCTCTCTCTCTCTCTCTCTCTTCTTCACCACCCCCGTGTCCTGTAATAGTATAAGGGTATTCATATCCCCTTTGGCGCGCCCAAATTATAAAAAAAAATAGCAAGTTTCCAAAAAAAAAAAAAAAAAAATAGTGAGCACGACATCTGTTGACATATGTCCACAGTAACTCAAATATTAAGTTTGAACAAAATCGTTGGAGCCGTTTTCAATAAAATCGATTTTTTACAAAATCGGCCATTAGTAAAGTACCCCTAATTTTAGGATAGAATGAACATTTTGATTTTGCCGCGAATTGTGAGTCTGCAGATCCCAGGCACGAAGTTTGAAGAAAATCAGACTAACCGTTTAGGCTACAGTTGTACAGACAGGCAAGCAAACAGAATTACGAGACCCACTTTTTGATAGTCTCCATTATAGCAATACCAAGTTTGATCAAAACCTCGAGATAGAATTTAGAATTTTTTAACGAAAGTAAAAACAACAAATAGTAAGTATCTTTATGAACCCATGGGAAGTTTGGACAGATTCACAGACGAAGAGTCACTGAATCTAGTAATGCCCATAGGTTTGCACTTAGATCTAATCTGTGAGTGCTGTCTGTAGATTCATTTAAGTCTGCAGGACTGGTCCGTGTTTGTGTTGTCACTTCACTATAATAGAAAACCTAGTTGTAAACGAACTTTTCTTTACTCTAGAAAGTACGGGATATAGTGCGGTTGCAAATGCGAATAACGTCTCCATCTAGTGTCTAGAAAATATCCACAAATACTCGTTGATATAGTAAAATTTGCTTTTGTCAATCATGAGCTGAATCATATCTGACAAAACAATTGGTCCTATTCACAAATAAAAATAAAGTTCTAAGCATAATACCTCCAAAACTCAAAGATTCTACCTTGAACTTCTCGAAGTACGCGAGCTATTTATCAGGTTAGACACAAAGCTAATTTGGAAGGAAAATGTTGCTGAACGTGTTGGGAAATCCCTAGTCTCTCTATACTCATGCGAGAAGAAAAATGAAATGTAAAAATACTTGAATAAATTTAACGAGTGGCATGTCTCAGTATCACTGGCGTACTGTAAACCATAGTTCACTTACTTCCAACAGGAATATTATTTGGCTTCCAATGTACGAAAAGTGTCGCACATTCCCTAACACTACAGAAATTCTGCCAACTGAAGTAGACTTCAACATGAGTTCGAAGTATCTAATATCGGACAAAAAGGCGACGAAATACCGAAACATCCATTACAATGATTCAGTATGTATCTTTACGGATGACTCGAAAACAAACCGAGAATAGTATTGCAACATTAGAGTAGCCTGGAAACAGCCCTGATCTGAACCCGATTGAGAATCCTTGGTCCATAATTAAGGCTTAGGTAGCGATTGAGAAGCTACGGACAATAACCGAGTTGGACAAATTCATTGAAAAGTGTGTTATAAGGAAATCGCACTGGATACTTTACACAGCCTGATTACATCAATGCCCGACCTCATAAAAACCGTAATAAAAGAAGGAAGGACTTCAAAGTATTAACATTTCAGTTCTCGGAAGTTTGAGAAGCCTGTTTCTTATCATAAAAATCATAAACTCGAATAGCAATAAGAACTATCATTATGCTTACTCACTTGTTTTATTTCAATGAAACTTAAAACAATTTGAAAATGTTTGTATTAAAGCCCTTTTTTCGGAAATTGGTTTATTGTTTTCCGAATCTGAAATGTATTTCAACAAATTAACGTTCGGTAAAGATGGATCTTGGTTATCTTTAAAACCTCCAAAATTATTCTACTAAAATTATTTTGTTCACTATGTCCGGTTTTCTATGTCCGTTACTGTATATGTATAGGCAAAGTTCAAAGATTTTTAGTCATAAGCCACTATGTTGGGTCTTACACTCTGATTTTCCGATGTTGAATTATTTGCGATTCTCCAATTACTCCTCTCTCACACCTTTCTCCCACGAACACGAGCATTGGTAAGTCCCGACTATGCTGGAAGCCTGCCGGATGTTTTTTTGCCGGTTATCCGCTTCGGCATGTTATTGGTAAAGCGTCCGTTCTTTCCTATCCTTGTTTTTTTTTTGTTCGTAGGTATGAATATCCAGAATAGCTAGAACGAAACTCTTTGCGTTCGAATATTCTTTAAATTAAAGTATGAACTTGACCTAAAAACGTACTAATGAGCTTGCAGCAGCTCTTTGCATTTGTCGAGGCTCCTTTCACATTTTACTTCAAAACTTTTCTTAAAATCATACTATTTCTTAACATTTCCTTTTTTTTTCAGGCAAATGCGAATAATCAATGGCAGGAACAATTTGCCCAATGGAATTTGAATACGCAAAATCCATAGATAAGTTTATTTTTACTTCAAAATAACGTATGATACTTATTTTTTTAAGTAAAATTCTTTAAAAAAAAACATTTTTTTAACAAAACGCAAAAAAAAGTACTAAAAATCGTAAAACTAAATCAAACTGAAGCGCAGGCATTTTATAATAAATTTCAATAAACAAATTAAAATAGAAAAAAAATAAATAAATAACTAGAATAGTAGCCATAAGTTCTTATACAATTTTTAAAGAAACAAAATAAACGTTATTTATGAACAAAAAAATATCGCAATAGAAGCGATAGTTAAGCCAGTTAAAAGTAAATTATTATTGAAAATAACGGAATTATGTAGAAATTACTCTAAAACGAAAATTGTTTTGTTAACATAAAAAAAATGGAATTTTACCAATAAAAAGACTTAAACAAAAAATAATAATAAACTAATCCGAAATATATAGTTGCATAAAATAAAACAAAATAACGATTACTTATTTTTCTAGCATTAGAACAAATCTCTCTGATGAACATTTTTATTATGTAATCCTGCTATGTATTTATTTTAATGAAAATGAAAACCAATAACAAAAAAAAACTTGTTTGAAAATATTGGGTTTGACCAATTATTCATATTATGCTATAGCATTTTTCTAATGCAAATCTATTTATTAAATCATTTAGTTGGAAATAATTTTTAAGAAATTTACAAGAAGAAGAAATTATACGATAGAAATGACATAAATTATTATTATTATTGCTGATGAATTAAAATTATTATTAATGATATTATAATGTTATAGTATGGATCTCTATTCATACATTTTAATATACAATATTTGCATAATATTTATTACAATATATTAGACGCTATATATATACATATATTTAACGTTAATTATATAAAACTTATTAAATGAAAGCGTAATAATAATAGAATAAATTATAAAAATGAGCAAAAACAAAATGGAAAATATGGAGAAAAAATATATACATATTATAATTTTAAAATATTGCAATTTTGTATTTTATTTAACAGATTTTTCGGAAAACTATTGATTGTTCAAACTGTTCGTAACTTTTATTTCATTGATGACTGCGTCTGTGAACTCGGAATTATCTTGAATACAGAATATAAATTTAAATTTCCATTCATGTCAGATTACACCTTTGCTTAAAAAGACGCAACTTTTAAGTGATTCCTACTATTAGCTAAGTGCTCACATCACGCGGTCTAGCTTCTGAAGAGCTAAATATTAATGAACTCAGAATTTTTCGATTTTCAGGGTTCCGTACGTCTGTCATCACTTTTCACCGCCTAAACTATAAAAATTATATGTACGGCTTTTAAACAAGTCATAAAAATAGTGACTCAAACACAATGCAGGTGTCATCTTTGAAAAAATCGTTATTTTGGATGTGGCCCTCGTAATGTCGCAATAGACATTTTTTATTCGTATATTAGCTGTGTATCGCTGAACGGAGTTCTTTGAGTAGAATCCAAAAATATTTTTTTTCGAATTAAAAGTCTTAAATTTGTGCACACACTGGAGGAATGTCGGCGAAATATTAGTGTTCCCCTCCCGTTTCTAAAGTACGTGGCACAAAGACTTGAAAAAAATCATGGTGACGCGTCCTGAGAAAGCGCCCGTAGAAATAAATCTATATCGAGGTTTCCAAGGCTTCCTCTAACTAACAAACAACATCGGTTCAATAATTTAGAAATTGTACAAGAAAATGGCCGTCAGCTTTTCGTATGGAATAATTAGAATAATAGTTTATCTACCTAAACCTCGTACATATGTACATATGTGCGAATGGAGTCATGCTTAACAATTTTTTTTTTCTTTGACAACCAACGTCTAATATCGTGTAAAAACCAAACGAAGAATTCTCAAAGCAATCCACCCAAACAAACAATCACTATACATAGCTGGAAATAGCTTCTTCTCCTGTCCCTCAGTAAATTGAAGTTCTTAACGCAACTATACTGAAAGATTTAAAAGCTGAATTGCATTATTCTTGTTTATTTTCTTAACATCAAATATATTGTTGCGCAGGTGGAATAAAAACACCTCCACCTCCCTACGCAATAAAAATAAACACCGAGACCGACTACCGAGAACCCGCTAGTAGCCGTCAATCAGAATTTCCTAGCATTTTTGTAGATGGAATTCCAGCGGCGAAATGAAAATTCGGGAGTTGTCTGGAAAATCACAGGCGATATAAAAGGACCTTGACAAAAGCAGATTGATGAGTTCTGTTTAGTGAGCAGTGACAGCAGTTACTTAAGACGCTCAAATTTAAGCCAAGGAAAAATTGTACTATATTCTTTTTTGCTTTAGAAGTTTAATTCAGTTAAGCTATTAAGTTTTATTTCAATAAAATTAAGTTCACTCTCTATGGAACTACAGAAAATGCATTCTTTATTAAACTCGCCGCAATTAACTGACATTTTTTCCAACTAACTGACTTTCTGTGGAAAGTTGGAATTTTCCCCAATCATCCGAATCAACGTTGAGAACACGTCTTCTACGCAGCCGCCCAATTTTGTTACAATATATACACAACAAAAGCTCTCGTACTTTGGCGCGGAATTATTGTTGAATTTATGGAACCTTAGCAAGAGGCAAGTGAGAAAAGAGCATGTTATGTCCGCAGATCGCCCCCGCAAATGTCAATAGCGGCGTCCCCTCTTCGCGTCAGCTGCTATTTACCTTTGGCCCATCATACAACATAGATAGAAGCAGATGTTTTGCAAGACATACTTATTGAAGGTGTGATTAAAAGCAATCTCGGCACCCCAGTCGCTCAAAACACTCAATTATGTTGCATATTATCTGGAATTTTCAACATCGCTCCAAGGTAAACGAAGCTACGGTTTGTTTAATATCCAACACAGAGTTAAATGATCAACTTAAATCCTTTTGGGAAATATATAGAAGAAGTTCAAGAAGAAATAGGTCTCACGGAAGAAGAAGCTCGGTGCGAAGAGATATTCAGGACAACACACAAGAGGGAAAAAGGTACATTTTTCGACTACCGTTCAAAGAAAACACAGGCAAATTGGGCGAATCAAAGCACAGAGCGTTATCTCGATTCCTCCAAATTAAGAAAAAAATTACGCGAAATAGGCAACTCCATGATGACTACATATAATTCATACGGGAGTGTATTTCACTTCTGCCTGCAAGCGATTTAGCAAGGATACATGGAAGAAGTGAAACCAACGTCGACTGTGAAATTAACGAAAGAAGTGTACTACCTACCGCACCATACAGTCGTCAAACCAGACAGCTTATCAACCAAGGTTGGAGTTGTCTTTGATGCGTCACGAAAGAGTTTAGGAGTAAACTTAAATGACACAATGCTTACAGATCCAGTTATAACAACAGGACTTGTACTTCATACTGGTGCAATGGAGAAAACCTCAAATTGTATACAGGGCAGGCATTAAAAAAATGTACCGCCAAATACTAGTAGATCACAATAATAGAGACTCATCGTATATTTTGCACAAAAATAGAAAAAAGTTTTCTCACGGTCCCTCTCGCGAAGCCCTGCATTGGGCTGCTAACGCCAAAATATATAAAGCAACAACTCTGAAAATCGGAAAAAACTTGGGATAAAATACTTTCAGATGAAAACGCTCACGAATGGAAGTTCTTCAGAAGCCAACTCTTTTGTATAGAAGGAAATAAAATACCACGATTGATCCAATACGAATCGAAAAGCGGCATAGAATTACATGAATTTTGTGACGCATCGGAGAGGGCATTCGCAGCAGTGATTTATACAAGAATGACAACTGTTTCTGGAGAAATTATTACTAGATTGCTATGTCCTAAGACGAAGGTGGCACTAATTAAAAAGGTATCAATACCGAAACTCGAACTTTGCGGAGCAGTACTGCTGACGAAATTACTTCAAAAAACGAAACCAAAGTTAGAAATAAAGAATCTGGAAACACATGCATGGACTGACTCATCAATAACTTTAGCATGGATCACCGGAAACCCTGTCGTTCGGCTTATAAACGAAACCCTATATTTGACAGCACGACCGAAATTGGACTTAAGGGTGAACTGATTATGCGCATGATGCGTATTGCCGGTGAAATTTTGAAGGGGAGGAATGCAACTGGCTATTTCACTGGAGCATTTGGAGCAACGATAAAATAGGGAGAGACACGAGACATTTCGACGATGTTCAAGTGAATGTATGGAATTCACAATGTCTCTATCACCTACATGTTTTAACGCGCGATTCTGTACCCTGTCAAGAATGTGCAGAGCAGTCTTGGGTGCACCAGACCAGGTATGGTTATATTCCAGCTTAGGGCGGATGAGTGCCTTGCACCGTTTAAGGAATCTCCTCGACATTTTGCAGCATTTTTGGCTACCTTGAATATGTGATCGTTCCATCGAAGATGGTTATTAATACACATATCGAGAATGGTAAGTCTTTCGGTTTCAATGATGCAAGTACCATCCATAGATATTGGTTGAGGGTTTTGGGTTAGCTTGAGAAACAGAAGACAGCATTGTGTTTTGGAAGCAATAAATTTCATTTTTTTGGCTGAACCCCATTTGATTATGCTATCCAGGACAGAATTTAATATGTTTAACATACGTTGCCGTTCCTATTTTGCGGCCAAAGAGCAAGGACGTGAGTTAGGGAACGAGTATGGAAAATTGTCATCAGCGAGGGAATGGATTGGATTGGATGTTGCAGACAAAATATATAAAAGTAACAAAGAGAGTCGGAGATAAAACAGAGTCTTAGGGAACACCAACATATTTATTTGGTGAATTGCAGACTTGAAATCGTCGAAGACAACTTGTATTGAAAGGTAATTTCTAATCCATTGAAGAGACTCATCAACGCCATAAGCATGCATTTTCGAAAAAAGAGCCTGATGCTAAACTCTATCAAATGCCTTTAAAATATCAAGCGCAACCATATTAGTTTCACTGAAGTGATGGAAAGATTGGTTCACTTCTCGGTGAGATATGCCATCAAATCACCAGTTTACCTGTAGCTACGAATACCATACTGCCGGTCATTAAGGAGTTTTCGTGAATCTAGATATTTAATAAGCTGACGATTTATAAGCGTTTCTTTGACCTTGGAAGGAAGGAACGTAAGTACAATGGGTCGGTAATTGGACCGGTTACGCAGAGGTTTTGCCAGCGTGGAAGAACACGTCTTCAAAACTATGCGGGGGATACCATCTGGACCAGCGGATTTGTGTATGTTAAGACCTTTGAGTACTCCTGTAACTCTACGAGTGCGAAAGTGGGACTTGTCCCATGGAAAATTTGATGCTCTCATATAAAGGCGGAGACAAAGCATTATCTGTCATTGAAAATGAGCGTAGGGATGGCAAACGAGGCCACTTCGTACTTACTTACTTCTTTCAACCCGATAGCCTCTTTACAGCTCTGGTCAAACCACGAGTTTGCCTTAGGTTTAATGCTCTTTATTCTATTAGGAATAAAGTCATTCATACCTAAGAAAAAGTGTCAATGACCAAATCTGCAGCAGAGTCTACGTCGCTATAGAAACCAGTTAAAACTCCCAAAGATGCTATTAATGTCACTCCAATTGGCTTTCTCGTATTGCCATACTTTTCTCTTAGGTGTTTTTTTCTTTAACCATGTGGTCGGAGTACGTGTAGAGACTGAGTAAGAGCAATGATTCTCCGGAACCATCCCTAGAAGAGTCCTGAAACCAATAGGAAGTAACCCACTCTAATCCAGTGTATTATGCGTGCCGTGCCCGAAACCACGTCCGAAATACCGTGAAAGGAGACTTATTGCTGCAACTGAAGAAAACAGAAGACACTCAATATTCGGACTTCAAACAAAAAGTGAAGAAGATCCTGGAAAGCAAAGCTGAAGTCAGGACCGTGACACATGAGGTAAAGGATCTTGATGAAATTACGACCAAAGAAGACGTCGCTGTAGCCCTCTCAGAGTAAATCGATCAACAAAAGCCGATACCAATAACTGCAGTAAAGTCAATGAGGAAGACCTATGCTGGGACGCAGCCAGCAGTGGTAAGTTTGCCATCAAGCATCGCCAACAAAGCGTTAGCGATAGGAAGAATCAGAATCGGTTGGGTAAATTGCCGTCTAAGAAGATAACAGAACCTTAAAAGAAGTTACCGATGCTTCGGGTTTGGTCATTGTGCAAAGGACTGCAAGAGCGAAGACCGGTCCGAACACTGCTACAGATGCGGTGGAAAGGGTCATAAGGCAAAGGATTGCTCATCAGAGCCGGAATGCATGCTCTGTAAAGGAAGTCGCCATAGCGCCAAACACAGTACTGGAAGCATAAGATGCACTGTATTCCAGCTCCCGCTGAACGCTTCCCAGAAGCGAACATGAAGGTTATCCAACTAAACCTTAAGCATTGCGAGGCAGCTCAGGACCTACTTACACAGTCGGTCCGATAGTACGATGCGGATATCGCTATGCTCAGCCCTACAAGCAGCTAAATGAGGGAATATGGACGGCGAACATTTCAGGCAGAGCCGCGATATGATATATGGATACGCGGCCAACAAGCCTTCAAAGAGAAGATGATAATGCACTAGGCAGGCTTCGTGTGGGCAAAAGTTAGTGGTACAGCGATAGAAGCTTACTCTTAGTAGAGAGAACTGTTCTACGCTTCAAGCATGATAGTTCCTCAGGAAAGGCTTGCTGTTGCACCATGCGGATTACTGCCTTTATCGCATTTTCCAGTTCGATGTTGGTTAGAAATTCAGCTCGGTTTTCTGCCTTGCAGTTTAACATAAAACGTCTGCAATAGGCTACGACTCGAATTAGTCTGTTGTATGAAGAAAATCGTTCCAACATGTTTTCCTTCACTTCAAGTGACATTAGTGCTACCTTTGACACAGGTATGATAACGCCTTCAATGTTCTCTGATGACGGAGAAATGATAGGGTCTTTAAGCCACTCTGGACCACTCCACCACAACCGATGGTTTCTCAATTGATCTGGTAAGATACCTCTAGATGCACAATCAGCAGGATTGTCGGTGGAGCTTACATGTCCCCAAGAGCTTGGCTCAGTAACTTCCTGTATTTGGGATACTCTATTTGCCACAAATGTTTTCCATTTAGATGGGTACCCTCTTATCCATGCTATTGTGGAATCTGTCCATGCAAATACGCCATCCACTTGTGACTCAAATATTCGATAAAGTTCTTTGAGTACCTTTGACAGTAAATGAGCTCCGCACAGCTCCAGTTTCGGAAGGGTGATTTTCTTTTTAATGGGTGCCACCTTAGTTTTGGCTGTTAACAGAGTGTATCTGTAGGTCCCATTTCGCAGTCTTATTCTCGAATGAACAACTGCTGCATAAGCTGTTTCTGATGCGTCACAGAACCCATCCAATTCCATTTTCTGCAATTTATTGGTTCCTATCCATCTAGGAATTCTTATGTCTTCAACTGCTACAAGGTTGTTTTTAAAGGTGTACCAATTACTTTTTAATTCGTTTGTAAGAGGATCATCCCAGCTGAGGTTAGACTTCCATAATTGTTGCATTAGTAGTTTTGCGCAGATAGTAACAGGTGCTAACCAACCCAAGGGGTCATACAATTTCGAAATTTCTGACATCGTGTTGCGTTTGGTCGGTAGTATCTGCTCATCGTCACTGATAGTTACCTTGAATTGGAAGGTATCAGCTGATGGACTCCAGTGGATGCCCAATGTCTTGATCGTTTCTTGCTTATCTATCTTAATGTCATGCTGATGCTGTGCATCTGGTAATATATCGGACAGCAACTTGGTGTTGTTGCTGGACCATTTTCTGAGGTTAAATCCAGCTTCCCTTAGCATGGAAATTAGTTGAGATTGTGCTTTTCTTCAATCGGTTAACGACCCTCGCCCAGACATCACACCGTCGACATAAAAATCATTTTTCACAATTTCGGATGCGATGGGATATCGTTCGTGCTCATCGATGGCTAGTTGTTGCAGCGTTTTGACGGCTAAGTATGGTGCTGCTGCTGTGCCATACGTGACTGTAGTAAGTTTGCAATCCCTTATTTCATCCGTTGCAGAATTTCGCCATACTATCCGTTGGTAATCTTGATGGTTGCTGCAGATTCTTATCTGACGGTACATCTTTTCGATGTCAGCCGTAAAGACGTATCTATGTTGTCGCCACTCGCCATCGTAGTATAATAGTTGTACGATCTTCTTGGAGCCTGGGCCCCACCAGCATCAATTTATTCAGAGTAACGCCGGTTGAGGTCTTTGCAGATCCGTCAAATACAACGCGTAATTTAGTGGTTGTACTATCTGGCTTGTGCACAGCGTGGTGTGGCATATAATAAACTTGGTTTTGCCGCTTGTCACATTGACCTACTTCAACCATATGTCCAAGATCAATAAACTCCTTCATGAAGCTGATGTATTCTCTTCTCAGTGTTTCATCGGCATTAAATCTTTTTTCAAGTTGAAGCAGTCTAGCTACTACTCTCTGCCTTGATTCTCATAATTGGCCCTTAATCAATTCTTCTCTAAACGGTAGGTGCACAACATATCGCCCATCTGGGTCTCGGTAATATGTTTCTTCATAGATCGCCTCACACTTTTGGTTATCTGTTTTTTGTAGATCTTGATTACCAACTTCTTCCAGCTCCCAAAATCGTTCAAGCTGTTTTCTTATCGTCGTCTGAACAATCCTGTGATTTTGCTTTCATCAAAGCTGTTGATTGTAGAGGTACGACCTGTTATGAGCCAACCCAATCTCGATTTCTGCGCTATTGGAGAGTTTTTAGAACCCTTTCGGACTCCATTCAGCATAATGTCACCATAAATGTCGGCTCCAATGATCATGTCGATTCGACCGGGGGCGTTGAAGGTTGGATCTGATAGCACCAACTTTCTGAATTGATGTGTTACTGTTTTTCCAGCTTCCTCAGCTGGTAATAGCCTTGTGAGTTTTGGTAGCACTAGCGCCTGCACTTAAATATTGTAATTGGATTCAAACCGCGGGACTGCTATGAACTCCACTCTGCTGTTTGCCACTCCGGCATCTGTTGCTCCTAGTCCGCTTACTTCTACAAACACTCTTTCCTTTTTTAATTGTAGCGATTGTGCTACTTCTTCAGTGACCAGTGTTGCTTGAGAACCGGGATCAATGAGTGCTCTTAGTAACCTACTGTATCCGTTACTATTCGCCTTTATAATTGCTGTGGCAAGCAACACATTTTGATTCTGGTGACCATAGCTTGTCTGAATTTGTGGATCAGCTCGTGAATGTTCTGCTTGTCGTCTTTCAGCTTTCTCCAAATGTAGTAGAGAATGATGTTTCTTGTTACAATGCTTGCCTGTATTTTTGCTCATGCAGGAAGTCTGCTTATCATGTCGCAAGCAGTTTACGCAGAGTTTTGCTATCCTTACTTGCTCATAGCGTTCCTTTGGTGTCCTGCTCATAAACCTGCGGGATGAATAAAAGTTGTGTTCCCCTTGACAAAGAACACAATTGGATTTGGTTGAGATATTGAAGTTTAGCGTTACATTTTTTACGTCGTCTCCAGCTTTAAAATGTTTATGCCTGGAAGAAGTTACAACATCCAGTGCCTGATACCTTCTTGCCAAGAAGTCGTTGCTGTTTGGAGCGATGGCATCTTTGTTGGCCTTTCTAACCCTTGTTCAAAAAGGCTTCTGCTTTCTTGATCCAATGCCTTTGTAAAGAGATGGAAGATGATTGGATCCCAAGACGAGGTGTTAAAACCCATGTTCTTAATCGCTGACAAGCCTTCTTTTGTTGCGTTTAGCATTGCCTTAATCGAATTAGATGTTGACTGGTTTCCTTCATGACCAGCTTTAAGTACCTTGTCGATATGCATCGATACAATTTTTCTCTCATTGTCATATCTTTCCTTTAATGTTTCCCAAGCACAAATATAATTGTCACTCGAAATTGCCAGATGCTGAATTAATTGCATCGGCTTGTCGTGAATGATGGTGGAGAAAATATCATGGAATGACCGCCATTCTAGATAATTCCCTTTGAATGTGGGTATTTTCAAAGGTGGCAAGTTTGCACCTGACTGTTTCGTATCCTTTGCCTTATTGGATTCTCCTAATGTGGAAGCCATTCTGTGGAGACATTGATTTATATCTCTTTTTATGCCGTTATACCCTTTTTGTAATACGTAGGGCGTTTTCATGTCTTCCTCCGATGCGTTTGCCATGAACTCCTCATGCAGTTCAGTCATGTTTATTAACTGTTCCAACAGTATCTTTTGCTGGTATTCATAAATTTCTTTGGAATAATTTCTGAATGTCTCCTCAAATTCCTCCATATTTCCGATTATCGCCTCAATCTTAATACCGAGTTTTCTCAATCGCTGAGTTTGAACAATATTTTAAGCCGGGTTTGAATTTTGTGCAGCCTTTGGGCTTTCCTCTGGTGGATCTATTTGCTCGAGAAGCGTCTTAAGCACCTTATACATTTCTTCCACTTTTTCAAATGTATTTCTCTGCATGTATGGCGTGTCTTGCTTTATTATTGGCTTAATCTTCTCATGGTTTTCTTTAAACTCCACCCAAATCTCCTCGATTTTCTGCAGCCGCTCTTCTTGGTATCGCTGCGTCTTCCGGGTAGCACTGTCTTTTTTAAAATTGGTTGTTGCCTTCTCTAGTTCTTCCACTAGAGCCTTTTATCTCGCAACAATAATGAAAACTTCTGTTTCATCAGCCATGATCTCCTTTCAATTAAATTTATTTTTTCTTGTCAAAACACAATTGCACTATTTTCACTTCCAGTGTCTTAACCCTGGCAATGCTTGAATGTTTTCTTATTTTTGTTTTGTTTAAATAATTACCAATGTCAGTAGCTTTGGTAACGCTATGAAATGATGTACCAATGTTAGTAACCTTGGTAACGCGTTAATGTACGTCGATAGTTCTTCTTAAGGATCGAAGGACCAATGTTTCGGCAGCTGAAAAGATTATTATTAAAGACCCCTTACCGCTGGTGGGGGGAAGTCTATTAGAAATAAAAAGTATTGTATTTTCTTTGCTGTCTGGTTCAAGTGAACTGACCCGTTTATTTTATTTTAATGTCTTATATACTAAATTAATGCTTTACAAATATTTATATACAGCAGGTGTACATTCCCAGTCAGTGATATGACACCTTTGTTTTCATGGAAACATAATTTAGAAAATAAAAATGCTGACTAGCTGCGAACATAAAATGAAAATAAAGATATACTTATAATACGGAACCTGTCTGATGGTGTCATCATGACACCCAGTATAAAATATGAAGAATTCGAAAGAATAGTTGACAACATCGTAACCACTGCGAGAGGAAGAAGCCGCGTCATCATTGCAGTTGACTTTAACGCGTGGGCGGTTTTTCTGCTCACGTATCACAAACACCAGAGGAAGAACTCTCTTGAAAACGTTTGCGTCGTTGGACTTAGTTCTCCTAAACTCAGGAAACGAGCTGACCTTCAGAAAAAACGGGAGAGGGTCAATAGTGGACAACACCTTTGTGAGTACGTGTTTGGCAAGAGATGCTGCGTGGAGAGTAAGAAAAACATACACTCACAGCGATTACCGGGCAATTAAGTACCATCTACGTTCCAGTCATACAGAAAGTAGATGCAGAATAAGGGGTGGAAACCTCACACCCTAGACGTCGAAGTACTCCAGCTGATGACGGAGGACATATTCCTCTACGGACCTGCTGCCGATAAAGCGAAGCAGCTTTCGAGAAGAGTGACAAGAGGTTGTGACGCTTCCATGCAGCAGAAAACATACCAAGTGGTTATGATAAAATTGAAGGGTGGCAGAAAACCCTCGCCCACGTCCTCAGTGTTTCTCGAAATCTTGGTGTTTGTGCCTTTTCCACAACAACAGGGAATAGAGGAACAAACGGAGAGGAGAACCACGAAGGGGGAGTTACCAATACCTCTCGTCACAGCAGCAGAAGTTCTACAAGCTTGCAAAAAAATATCAAGGATCAAAAATCACCTGGTGTTGATGGAATCCCAAACATTGCATTAAAAGCAGCAATTAATTGGCGCCCACAAATCTTTGCAGACTGTTAAATCAAGCTCACGGATATAAAAAGCGACGACCACGAGCTGATGGGGAGTTCTCGACTTGTCGCCGTGCCGATTGCAACTAACGGGTGTAAGCAATTAGTCAGCAAATAAAGAGTGTGTAGCCACAGTCCGACAGTTTTTTTCCTTTTTTTTCTGCTCGACCTCTGGCGACCTCTAGAGACGTATACAATGCCTGCCTCAAGGAAGGAGTATTCCCCGATCAGTGGAAGAAGCAAAGATTTGTCGTCTTACCAAAAGGTAATAAACCACCGCAGGATCCCTCATCGTATATGTATGCTGGGCACCATGGACAAAATACTGGAACGCATAATAAGTGACAGATTGGAAAGCGCGATCGATAAAGCGGGAGGCCTCGCAGACTGTCAGTATGGCTTCCATAAGGCACGCTCTACGACTGATGCCATCGACGAAGTCGTAAATAGAGCGAAAAAAGTCATCTAAGGTAGACGTCAAGGGCGGAAGTAAACAGTACTGCGCAATCATAACGCTGGATGTTAAAAACGCCTTCAACACCGCAAATTGGAGTAACATTCTGCGAGCACTTACCGCCAAAAGAGTACCGAACTACCTGCAGAACATAATGGCTGACTATTTTAGAAATAGAATACTGTACTATTGTACCGACGACGGAATGAGGCAGTATAACGTCACAGGCCGTACCCCCCAAGACTCAGTACTAGGTCCACTACTGTGGAACCTAATGTACAACGACGTCCTTCGAATACCGAGGTCCTCGAAAATAATTGGATTCGCCGACGACATAGCAATCGTTCTAGTGACCAAATTGCTTGAGGAGTTGGAGCATGACTGTAATGAAGCTATCGGGATGGTACAGGACTAGCTGTAAGCATGGACCTAAAACTAGCAGAGGAAAAGACCGAAGTAGTGCTTATCAGCAACAGACCAGTTATAGAGACTATAAGAGTAACGTTGTAGTTTCCAAACCAGAGCTGAAGTACCTTAGCGTTAATATGGACACAAGGTTGACTTTTAAGCAACACTTGCAGCACGCAGCTGAGAAGGCAGCAAGAAAAACGGCTGCCTTAGCAAGGATCATGCCAAATATTGAAGGACCTAAACAGAAGAAGAGACTACTCTTAGCAAGTGTTGCGACGTCGATGATGCTTTAAGGCTCCCAAATATGGGCAAGTGTCATGAAGACGAAATCGTACAGAAGGAAGAAGGAGGCGGTCTACAGGACAAATGCCTTGAGAGTATGCAGCGCCTTTCAAACAACCTGCTACGACGCGGCATGCGTAGTTGCTGGAATGGTGCCAATAGACCTCCTCGTTAAAGAACCCGAACGGAAATATCGTGCCAACAGGACAGTGGTGTCAACAGCGACGAGTCGAAGTGACACCAAAGTACCGCCAAGAACAAGCCTCGAATAATGGCAATAGAGATGGAACTTTTCTGACAAAGGCAGATGGACGCATAGATTGATCCCCAATATAGACCCTTGGATCAATAGGAAGCATGGAGAGCTGAACTTCTATATGACGCAAATGCTTGCTGGTCATGGATGTTTCAAAGCCTACCTCCATAGATTTGGACACGAAGACAATCCATATTGCCCAACGTGCTCGGAAGCAGTCGAGGATGCAGAATAAATCATGTTCAACTGTGCACGATATAACGAAAACGTAACTTGCTGGCGAACAGACTGTGTGTGGACTCAACACAAGAGAACACCACTAGACAGATGACGCGCTTGCAAGAAGCTTGGAAAGCAGTAAGCGAAACTGTGGCTACCATCATGAAAGAACGACGAAGACAGGAGCGACAGTGAAACGTCGCGTAGATGGCTGGCAACACGAACGAGCCGAGTAAGCCTGAAGCCCCCCTCGCTATGAAATGCTTGACGGCAGTGCCGCGAGGACCAGGGGTAGGTGGGAGGTGGGTTTAGTGGGTGGAAATCCCACACTGTGAGTACGGTCTCAGTTTCGTCTTTGAAAGATTACCACCTCCCAACGCAAAAAAAAAATGCGTGCTTTGCCCATTGGATGGTTTGCAGCCGGGGGGTATACCGGCTGTATTTTAACGGAGCCTCTCTGATACCGGACCGCCTCAGGGAGTAATCATAGTCTTACTGCACTATACGGTGCTCTGGTGCAGCGGACAATCCTTTCCCGCGCTACTCGTGGGATATGAAAAATAAAAAACAAAAAATAGAATTAAAAATCAGTTTAAGCAGGATGCGGGGTGACGACCCACTGAGACGGTGGACTCTCTCCCGGTGGACTCTCTCCCTCAGGGCCTTGAACTGGAGGAGGAGGAGACTCTACTAGCTGAGGATGGGGCATTTATCCCCGACGAGCATTAGCTCCATGACCCCCGATTTTAAAATTAGGGTTGCCCAGGTAAACATTCACCACGCTATAGCGGCATCAGCCGCGATATTCAGAATTTTACCAAGCAATATATGGGCATAGCACTGATTCAAGAGCCTTGGATCTTGAAAGGACTAGTTAAAGGACTATCATGTAAGGATGCAAAGGTAATTTGTGATATGAGAGTGGCCAATCCAAGGGCATGTATTTTAATGAACAACAAAATTAACTTTCTATTATTTTCAGATTATATGACGCGTGACTTGGTGTCATTACAGGTCACTCCGAATATAGATGGAGTACACCGCACCATAATCATCGCGTCTGTATACTGGGCTGGGGATGAACCAGCTGTTCCAAGGAAACTGCAGCGTCTAGTGGAGCACTGCAACAAGCTCGAAACGCCGTTGCAGATTGGTTTAGCACAATGTTATCTGGGTGAGCACCGACACAAATATCAGGGGTGAGTCCCTCTCTCGATATATGTAATATAGGGGATACCCCAACATTCGCTAATAGAATTAGATAAGAAGTTCTCGGTCTCACGCTAGGCAGTCCTAACATAAGTAGGTTAATTAAGAACTCGACATTAGAAAACGCGATAGAGAGCATTATCGGTAAATTTAACTTTGATAAAAAATTCCGTACGAAGTTAAGTATCAAAAAGGTTTAGAGCAATGAATCCATAATATACGGATTGAGTAACCCACAATAAAGTGGTATATGGATGGGCCTAGAACTGAAGAAAGAACAGGGGCAGGTGTATTTGAGCCAAGAACAAAGTACTCAGAACCTATGGGCAAAAGTACCAGCATCTTTCAAGCTGAAATATACCCTAAAGATAGATGTGTTCAATTCAATCTCGATAGGAGATACAAAAAATGCGACATAACAATATTGTCAGATAGTAAACAGCTATCGAGGCACTTGATTCCCGTGTCATTAAATCTTGTGTGGGAATGCCTATATAAACTTAATGAATTTTGTAGCAGTAACAGGGTAACCCTCCATTGGATTTCTGGTCATGCTGGAATAGAGGGCAACGAAGAAGCAGACTCCTTGACAAGGAGCAGCAGAATCCTTTATTGCACCAGAACCATTCTGCGGAATAGGAAGCCACACTAAACGCGAATAATTCAGGAAGATGGAGAAAGTAAACAGGACAAGAACTGGGTCAATACTCCAAGTCTGAGGCAAGTTAAGAAACCTCTGGGGCACTACCACTGGAAGAAATTCGAAGCGTGCATCTGCCTTAACCAGAATAACCTATGTATCCTAACAGACTTTCTAACGGGGCACTGTAAACGAAGGAATTTACAGATTCTGCAATGAGTCCAGTGACTTCGTTGTGGGGCACTGACCCACAAAAGATTGAAATACTTGGGCAGGTACCAACTATCAGATGGTCTTTGGTCCAACCATACACCGACTTCTCATCCTCAGATTTCTAAGAGAAACCGGATTAGAGAGGGTGCCCTAGGGTGAACTATCCTTGCCAAGGCAAAGAAAGAGTGTCTGACCCTCGATAATAATTATGAAGGAATTATATTCTGAGGGAAACGCTAATGAGGGAATTAACCCGTCTTAGGTATTAGCAGGGGGCACAATAGACCATTAGGTTGCAGTGCAAGATAATCGTACAAAAATAATATTGTAATATGCGAGCTACGGCTCGAGTAGATAAAACAATTATTCTGTGAAATTATTTCTTTATTTTCTAGTCTATAGAACAATTCAGGTTCACACTATACTATTCTTCGCAATCCTTTTCTTACAAGGTCTCTGTCCTCTCAAATCACTTTATCTCCTTTCAATTACTTAATTCACAAATCCAAACTAATTACTTCTTCTTGTTAAATCTCAACTTTCAATTTATCACAAAATTACAACTTCGCCCATTATCACTTTTCTAATCTCTTCGCCACAGTTTAAAAACTACTGCCCTTTTCTCAATCGCCATCTGTCCTTATATAGCAGAAGTTTCTGATAGCCAGAAACTTCTAGCAAATTCTTCGACCACTGGAACAAGAGAAATTCTAATGTAATAACTCTTGCAGTTATAATTCCCTTTTATCCGTGATATTATCCGTCTCTTTCGTTGACATGAGCTGTGGAGACTTCATCGCAGACACGAGGCTCTAATGAAAGGACTGTTCGGACCAAAATTCTGCCAGAATGAAAAGACACTTCGGAATTTGTTGCATCATACTTTTAGGGAGCGTAGTTATTATTATGCTACACTGCCCCCCTCTTAGACGTGTTCGTCCCGAACAAGTGCATCCTCATTTCGGCCATTGTATCGACTCAGTCGGTCCACATGAACCACTTTCATTTTGGCCCTTGGTCCTCGCTGGATGCGGTAGACAACATCGTTGATGCGGGTTACTATTCTGTAGGGACCTTCCCAGTTCCGCTGCAATTTAGGTGATTTCCCCTTTTGGCGATGGGGATTATACAGCCACACCAGATCTCCTTCCTGGAATCCTGACGTTGTTGCCTTGGCATCATACCTGGTCTTCATGCGGTCGCTCGTCATCTTAATCTGGCTTCTGGTCCTTTGGTGTATGTCCCTAAGCCTTTCCCTAAGGTCCGCCACGTACTCTTCTTCATTTCTGGGCTCATTGGGAGAGATCCAAATTTCACCTCACTGGGTAAACGAGCTATTCCGCCAAATAAGATTTCGAACGGCGTATGTTGAGTAGTGCTATGCACGGCACTTCTGTAGGCCATCAAAAACAAGGGAATCTGCCGGCCCCAATCCCGTTGGTAGTCACCTACGACCTTGGAGAGATGTTCGTCCAAAGTCCTATTGAATCGCTCCACCATACCGTCCGACTGTGGATGAAGCGGGGTTGTCCTTGTCTTTTTGATTCCGAGTAGTTGACACATCTCTTGGAAGATTCTTGACTCGATGTTCCGCCCTTGGTCAGAATGCAATTCCAAGGGCACACCGAATCTGCTAACCCAATTGTAGACGATCTGCTCCGCCACGGTTCTGGCTTCCTGGTTAGGGATCGGAAACGCTTCCGGCCACTTACTGAAGTAGTCCATCACTACGAGTATATACCGATTACCATTGTCGGTTTCCGGAAAGGGCCCTGCGATGTCGATGGCGATTCGTTCGAAAGGTGCTCCCACGTTGTATTGGTGCATCTTACCTCGAGTTTTGATTCTCGGACCCTTGCTAGATGCACACACGTCGCATTTTCTGCACCAGTCTTCGATATCTTCCTTCGCATTTAACCAATAAAAACGTTCTCGTACCACCTCCTTGACCCTCGTCCGCGGCACGACAAGCTGCATTACAAATGACTTTCCGTCGGAGGATTCCCATTTTCTTCCCAAAATACCTTCTTGGACATGGAGGGAGTCCCACTGCGCAAAATATGCCTTTAAGGTCGGGCTTCTGTGAGAGATGTCCTGATGGTCCGATTTCTCCATGTTCTCCTTCCAGGCCAGAATCGGTTCGATATCCGGGTCTTCCTTCTCAGCGTTCCGGATCTCATCTACGCTCCAGCCGGCGATAGGTTCGGCTCTCATTCTTTGGATGGAAACCAGCTCCCGTTCTTCCTGACGCGCACAATGTTTACAATCCGTTCTGCATGGTCTCCGGGACAGTGCATCCGCATTAGAGTGGAGTTTTCCTTTACGATGCTGTATTTCGTAGTCGTAGATTTGCAGCCTTTCGATCCATCTTGCGACCTGACCTTCAGGACTCTTGAACTGTAATAGCCATTTTAAGGCTGCATGGTCTGTGCGAAGAACGAACTTCCTCCCGTAGAGGTATTTGTGAAAATGCTTCGTAGTCAAGATCAAAGCTAGAAGTTCCCGCCTTGTCACGCAGTAGTTCCTTTCTGGCTTAGAGAACACCTTGCTGAAGTACGCAACCACCTTCTCTTGGCCCTCATGCACCTGGGAGTGTACGGCTCCTACCCCGACATTACTAGCATCTGTATCCACAATGAACGTTTCCCCGGGAGTGGGGTAAGCTAGTATCGGGGCATCGCATAGCCGTTGTTTATATGACTAGAAGCTCTTCTCGCACTCAATTGACTATTTGAATTGTTTCCCCGTTTCCGTCAACTGGTGCAGGCTCTTTGCGATCCTGGCAAAATCCTTCACGAACCGTCTGTAGTAGGTGGCTAGGCCCAGGAAGCTCCTTAGTTGGTGTTTGTCTTTGGGGACTGGCCAGTTTTTCACCGCTTCGACCTTCTCTGGATCGGTTCTCACTCCTTTCGCTGAAATTATGTGTCCCAGGTACTTGACTTCCGCTCTAAACAGGGCGCACTTCTTGGGGTTGAGCTTCAGGTGGGCACTTCGAAGCCTTTGAAACACATCCCTTAGATTGTCTCGGTGTTGCGCAAATGTTTTTCCTACGACGATGACATCATCCAAGTATACCAAACAGGTTTTCCATGTTAACCCTTGCAGGACATATTCCATCAATCGCTCGAAAGTCGCCGGAGCATTGCACAGCCCGAATGGCATTACCGTGAATTGCCATAGCCCATTTCCTGCGGTGAAGGCGGTTTTCTCCCGGTCTTCTGGATGGATCTGTACCTGCCAGTAGCCAATCTTCAAGTCGAGAGTGGAAAACCATCGGGCTCCTGATAGTGTGTCTAGCGTGTCGTCAATCCGTGGCAGAGGATAGCTGTCTTTCTTGGTGACGTAATTGAGCTGCCGATAGTCCACGCAGAACCGCGTGCTGCCATCTTTCTTCTTAACCAGTACAACCGGTGATGCCCACGGACTTTTGGAACTTTCAATCAGACCTTCTCTGTCCATTGCCGACACCATCTCTGCAACTTCTGTCTGCTTTGCCAATGGAAGGCGCCTAGCAGGCTGACGAATTGGTCTAGTATCACCAGTGTCTATTCGATGTTGTACCAGGTGTGTTCGGCCGTATTCTCCGTCCTGTGAGGCAAATACATCAGCGTACTCATTGATAAGATTCTCTGCCATAGTTCGCTGCTCCTGATTCAGTTCACTGGACTGGAGAATCGTCTCTCTCGTTTCCGCTGTCCAAGGTGATGGGAGAGGTTTTGGAGCATCACGTTCAGATATTGTTGTGACGGCGGTAATCGGCGTGCATTTTCCAGTCACCTCCCCTCGCCTTAGTTTGACAGTGTGTGGTCTTGCGTTCAAAACTCTCACTGGAACCATGGTGTTCTTTGGTTCGACTAACGTCTTTCCCACGATGTAGTCTTGAGAATTCTTCTCTGGGTCTGGTTCTACTATGTAGAATCGGTGGCTCCCAAGATCACCTTCCAGCTTCGTCCAAATGATTGTCTCTGAAGACGGCGGCAAAACTTCATCTTTGCTGATGACTGTCCTGAGAGTTACGGCATTCTCGTTTCCGTACACCATCGGAATCTCCACATTTCGATACCTCAGTACTTGCATCCCGATGCCCAGGATTACTTCATTTGTTTTCATGAAGTCTATTCCGATGATGCACTCGTCGCATATATCTGCCACCAGAAACGCATGGGAGAACGTCAGTCTCGCCAGAGTAATCGTAAGACGAACTTCTCCAAACACCTTCGCCATTTCCCCTGTTGCAGTCTTCAGGCAGTAGCTATTGGTGTTGTGCAGCCAGGCGCTTCTGACGATATCTCTTCTTACAATGGAGGCAGTGGCACCTGTGTCGATGGTGGCTACACACTTTTTCTTGTTGATTAGTGTCTCCACTGTCAGGCTCTTGTTACTTCGTTTGGTTTGCGAAACTTGAATGGTGGTCCTGGGGGCCTCGATTCCAGTAACCAACTTCTGCCCCGCGAAGTTGGTCCTTACGCATTTCCCGACTGCTGGTTTTGGGAAGTCTGACTGACAGGATGGATGTTATCACCGCCAGATGCTTCCTCTCTGCCTCTCCTACTTCCGCAGTGTGGACAATTTCCTCGTCTAGGTGCACTTCTGCACTGCCGTTGTAGGTGTCCGGTTTGGTTGCAATTCCAGCAACGGATTTGACTTCCGCGAGCTTTGTCTTCATCCATGACGGCTGTTCTCTGGCATGAGCATTCCACGACGGACATTTCCCTGACACGGTGTATTCCCTGGTATGCTTGGGCCACAGCCTTCATTGACAAAGCGAATGCCAATGCCTCGGGGAGTGTTCGCTTTTCAGCCATCCTTACAGCCATTTGCAGTTGTCTGTCCTCTATGGCCTGAATAAAAGCTTCCACCGCCATTTTGTTGATAAGCTCCTCACCGGCTTTAGGGTATGAAAGATGGGCTAGTCGCTCTATATCCACTTGCAACTATTGGAGCGTTTCCCCCCTTTTCTGGACTCGACTACGCAGCTGAACCCTGTACACCTGCTGCATGTGTTCATCCCCAAACCGCATCTCGATAGCCTGAACCAGAGAGTCGTAGTTCTGCTGTTTATCTTCCGGGATGGTCTGCAAGAGCTCCGCAGCTGGACCCCTCAGTGCAAGTGTGAGTGCAATGGACTTCTCTTCATCGTCCCAGCTATTGGTCATTGCGGCCGCTTCGAATTGCCTTTTATAAATTGGCCATGATGTTTGACCATCGAAGATAGGAGGCTGCATCTCCTTTCTTCTCAGACCGTCAGTGGAATATTCCCGTGCTTTCTGTCTCTTCACGTTGCTGAGCTCCTTAGCAAGATTTTCGGCTTGCTTTCCTACTATCTCGAATTGCGTATCCACTTTTTCAAACTGAGTCTCTATCTTCCCGAACTGAGTTTCATGTTTCTCAAAATTTTCATAGAATCTAGTTTCGACTTTTTCGAGTTGCGTCTCGACCTTCTCGATTTTCTCTTCGATCACTTCGAATTTGGATTCCAAGTTCTTGTTTTGCTCATCAAGTTTACTTTCCAGAGCATCTAGAGAATTCTTTTGTTCGTCCATTGCTTTCTTTTGTTCGTCCATTGCTTTCTTTTGTTCATCCAGCTTAAGTTCTAGAGAATTCTTTTGTTCGTCCAGCTTAAGTTCTATAGAATTCCTTTGGTCTTCTATTGCTTTCTTTTGTTCTTCCATGACTAACTTAAGTTGCAGGAGCAGATTCGTTATACCCGGGTCGGCTGCTGTACTTGCTGGTTCCTCTTCCACGTCAAACTCTACGTCGTGCGGATTTTCACCTTCCTGCGTTACTGCTTCTTCCAGACGAATCAGTAGGGCATCTTTTCCCCCAGTTGTGTCGAGGTTCCGCTTACTGAGTTCTGCCTTTAGTTGAATTATAGTTAGTTTTCCCAATTTGCGACCCATTTTGCGCAACTAACTCAACACGGATATCGTTTTTTGTTTTTTTTTTTGGTTGTGCAATTTCACACCACGGAAATAGTTATTCACAGAATAAGTTTTATCCCTCTTCTGACACCAATGTAATATGCGAGCTACGGCTCGAGTAGATAAAACAATTTTTCTGTGAAATTATTTCTTTATTTTCTAGTCTATAGAACAATTCAGGTTCACACTATACTATTCTTCGCAATCCTTTTCTTACAAGGTCTCTGTCCTCTCAAATCACTTTATCTCCTCTCAATTACTTAATTCACAAATCCAAACTAATTACTTCTTCTTGTTAAATCTCACCTTTCAATTTATCACAAAATTACAACTTCGGCCATTATCACTTTTCTAATCTCTTCGCCACAGTTTAAAAACTACTGCCCCTTTCTCAATCGCCATCTGTCCTTATATAGCAGAAGTTTCTGATAGCCAGAAACTTCTAGCAAATTCTTCGACCACTGGAACAAGAGAAATTCTGATGTAATAATTCTTGCAGTTATAATTCCCTTTTATCCGTGATATTACCCGTCTCTTTCGTTTCCATGAGCTGTGGAGACTTCATCGCAGACACGAACCTCTAATGAAAGGACAGTTCGGACCAAAATTCTGCCAGAATGAAAAGACACTTCGGAATTTGTTGCATCATACTTTTAGGGAGCGTAGTTATTATTATGCTACAATATTAATAATAATGGTCAAACCGACCTAGGGCGCTAAAACATCAATGGCGTATTTATCAGGGTGCGAAGTAAGAAACAAGTCCAAAGTGTTGGCGGAATGACTTTCAATGTCCGGTATAGCTGAGTCAAATTGTTTACCTCAGCAAAAAGTACAACATACCTTCCTTCGGGTGTTGTCTGACCAAAATGTTGAAGCCAATCCGAATTGTGTATATTGAAATCGCCCGCAATGACGATTTCAGTATGAGGATACAAGGAGACAATTCGTTTCAAATCAGAAAATTCTTTAACTACCTGTGTTAGTTAGTGCCAAAACAGCTGGATTATGGGAATGGGCGTGGGCGTACATATCGAAGAAATCCGTTAGAAGCAAACGAATGTTGGTAAAATCAGTCCTAAATTCCCTAATCACTACAACATAGAAACGCAAAAAGACACAACTCTGACGTAACTAAGCGAAGCTGTGAAGTGGAGATCCAAAACAAACTGTCGCAGGTGCTATGCCCAAACGACAATTAACTAAGGTAGGCTATTCGGATAAACATTCACAGTCCGTTATGCATCAAATGTTACGCTCTCTCAGTCATCGCAACTGGAAGTATGTGCATATATAGCACATGCTCCAATATCAATGACGAATAACCGCAACAGCGAGAGAGTGAATGGGGGTGAAAAAGATGGAAAAACACCGGCACTGATTTTTTTTTCTTTTTTTTACACAGCACTTCACTGGCACCATGTTGATCGACGAAGCTCACAAAACCACTTGACATGGAGGCTACACACTCCCTATGCACTTCTACGGCAACAAGACTGGATTCTGAGTGGTCTCAAACAACCAGCCCGAGATGTACTACGTGTTTTCGACACGAAACGTCAACAAGAACTCTAATGATGGGAACTCTGCCACAACCGAGAGTGTCGAAAACTAGATCATTTCTACATGGAGTCAACTATACAGGACCTATCGACATCAGTAAGGCGAAAGGAAGGGGAAACAAGTCATTTACACCCCTATCAGGAATACAATATTTCCCCTAAATGTTTCCCTTTTTCGAAAAATAGGTATCGTGAATAATTTCGAAAGGGTACGAAAAATTCCGTCGGAAAAATAGCTATCGTGAATAAATTTCTTATGAAAATATCACCGTATTTTCCGCCGAATTATTCCGTTGCTATTTTGTTGGCTTAAAAGCAACAATGTGTGTGTTTTTCTGTTAAATATTGTTACACCTTCGGGGAGGGAACCGCTTGCGCAGATAAGCGAAATAGTGAAAAAGATAAATTGGAAAAATTATTTTTTATTGCGAGACAATGTGCGACTTTTCACGTGGCCGTGACTTATTATCTGCCATCAGCTTCCGCATATTTTGACAGCTTCATAAAACCGCCATCTGTAAGCAATATCATTCACTGTCCGTGGTGATTTTTAATATCGTAACACTGCTCCCCTATTAAAAGATATCTTCTGCCCTCAGTCGCCAGAACAAAGCAACTAGTGAAGAAGGAAGAAATGACGTGGGTTCCTACGGGAAAAGCTGACACAGTGCCAACCGATCCCTGTGCACTACCAGTGATTTGCTTCCTCCTATCGTACATCGTACATCGCCCATTTTCTTAATAACGTTGTAGGATCCTTGCCAGTCATTTTGAAGCTTCGGACAAAGTCATTTTTTTCGCTTTGGGGTATACAGCCAAACCTTGTCACCCTCAGCAAACAGCGCAACTTTCGCGTTGAGATCGCATCGGTCTTTCATTCGTCGACTGTATTCCAGTAGCTGATCCCAATTAAATGCATATGATGTTTCTAAACGATGAACTAAATCTTCGTCGTATTTCAAAGTGGTGACGAATCGATCCGGTGGAGGGCCAGTGTGCAATTCCGTCGGCAAACGAAGTTCACGTCCGAGGGTCCAAAATGCCGGCGTCTGCTTCGTAGCTTCATGCACTGCAGTTCGATAGGCCTGCAGCAAAAACGGTAGATGTGTATCCAAGTCTCTTTGATTTTCAGCGACATACTTGGCAAGGTAATTCAAGAGAGTGCGGTTAAACCGTTCCACCATTCCATCCGATTGCGGAGGTATGTCTTATCGATGCCCAATTTTTCCAGAGTACACTTTAAAACAATGGATTCGAAATTCCTACCCTGGTCTGAGTATAGAGGAACTCCAAATCGAGAGAATACGTGTGTGATGAGAGCTTCTGCTACCGTCTCGGCGGTTTGGTCCGGCAGAGGAATGGCCTCTGGCCACTTCGTGAAATAATCACAGAAGACGAGTACATACTTGTTGCCTTGAGTAGTAACTGGTAGAAGCCCAAATATTTGAGAGATCTACATCTTGCTTCTGACTATCGGATATATCCATCGATAACATTGTCGACCGGACCAGGGCGCATTGTTTTTCCTCCAAGCGGAAGCAATGTCGACAATTCTGATCCTCACATGGGCGTCGGGAAGTGCATCGGCGTTTTGATGTTTCTTGCCAGATCGGTGCTCCACAGAAAAGTCAAACTGCTGCAAAAGTTCCAACCAGCGAGCCATCTGTCCTTCCGGCTCTCGAAAATTTATCATCCAACGAAGAGAACTGTGATCTGTTCGCAGAAGGAAGTGTCTTCCTAGCAGATATGGTGGAAAATGGATGACAGCTTTTACGATTGCCAAGAGATCTCTCCGGGTAACACAGTAGTTCCGCTCTGGTCTAGTGAATGTCTTACTGTGATATTCGATAACCTTTCCTTCTCCCTTCTGCAGCTGTGACAACACTGATCCACATACGTGAAGGCTGGCATCTGTATCCAGAATAAACAGATAATTTTCAGTGGGCTGGACAAGAATTGGAGCAGTAGTGAACTTTTTCTTCAGCTGTCGAAATGCATCTTCGCAGGAGGCAGTCCACAAGAACTTTTGTCCTTTCTCGGTCAAGGTGGTGAGAGATCTTGCGATAGTCGAAAAGTCATGGACGAAACGACGATAGTAGGCTCAAAGACCCAGGAACGACTGAATTTCGGTCTTACTATGTGGCATAGGCCACAGCAACTGACACCTTTTCCGGATCAGCTGAAATACCGAGACCAGAAACGAGATGTCCCAGAAATCTAACTTCTTTCTTCGCTAGCCAACACTTCTTTAGTGAAAGTCGGAGACCTTCTCCAGTAAGCGCTTAAAAACCTCGTCAAAAGTCTTTCCATGGACGATAATGTCGTCAAGATAGACCAGACAGACATTATATGGAATCCCCTGAAGTACTACATCCATGAGCCGCCGAAAAATAAATGTATATATATAAATATGAATACGATAACAATGAGTTAATAACATTAATAATACTCAAGGCATAAGTGGGATTTAGGCCACTCAAGGCGGTTGGTTGGTTTATTCACTCCAAGCGCCCCTTGTCGCTCATTGTTGTCTCTTTTCGTATTATCTACGTCATTTAAATTAATCATTTAAATTTAAATGCCTTTACCCAATTCAAGAGGTTTACGCCTTCTGACCGAGTAATTCTGGTTTGCAAGTAGTAGGGCCTCAGCGTTTACGTGCTCTCGTAGCTGTTTCTCGTGTCTTCTTGCTGCGTTTTTAATTTCATTTTGAACCAACTCCACATTAAGATCCCTACGGAGGTCGGTGTTTCTAATATACCAGGGAGCGCCTACAATGTTCCTGAGTACTTTGTTTTGGAATGGGATGTTACTTTGTTTGGTGCAACCCCATAGTTGCATCCCATGGGTCCATATTGATTTTAACATTTGCTTGTAAAGCAAGAGCTTGTTGTATATTGATAGTTGGGAATGTCGCCCATAAGCCAATACATTTTTCATGTCGAATGTCTAGTTCTTCTCTTTTCTTTTTAACGTGGGCTCTCCATCTGAGCTTGACGTCTAATGTCATGCCTTATTTCCATAAGGAACTTCTCTACCAATAATATAAACTGGCATATGATTTATCTTTTTGTTTGCAAAGTCGACGTGCACAGACTTTAATTCATTTAATTTGATTCTCTAGGTTGTCCATTCGCTTATTTTTGGGATTGCAGTTTGCAGTTTAGCGACTGAATCTGCATTCGTGTTTGCAACTGCCATTACGGCTGTGTCGTCGGCGAATGTTGCCATGATATTGCTGTTTAAATGTGCGATGTCTGAAGTATACAATTGGTATAAAACTGACTTAATACGCTGCCTTGAGGAACACCAGCTTGTATTTCCTTCAGTTCAGAATACGCGTTTTCATGTTTTATTCTGTAGTATCTATTAGAGATATACGAATCCAATATTGTAGAATATTGCTTTGGCAGGCTTTTTTTAAGTTTGAATATCAGTCCATCATGCCAAACTTTATCAAATGCTTGAGCCACATCAAGAAAGACAGTGGAACAAACTTTCTTTTCTTCTAGTGCGTTTTCTATAGTGTTGACTATCCTATGGACCTGGATCGTTGAATGTTTCTTCCGAAAACCAAATTGGTGTCCCGGAATTAGATTTTTTCTTTCAATAATACTATTTAGTCTTTTCACCAGTATTTATTAAAATTTTCTTGATATAATATGCAGCAAGGATATCGGTCTATAAGAGGATGGCTCGTGTGGTGATTTCCCTGGCTTTGCTATCATTATAACTTCTGTAATTTTCCAGAGTTGTGAGACATACTTCAATCTAAAAGAAGCGTTTATTATGTTTCTTAGTTTAATGTAGGCTTTTTGAGGAAGTTGTTTAAGAATTTCTCCAGTTATTAGATCGAACCCAGGAGCTTTTTCGGTTTAATATTTTTTATTATGCTTTTTACCTCGGCTGTTGTAGTTGGCTCTATATCTTCATCTTCTTGTTCTAAGTCCATGTCCAATACGTTATCATTTTCAACTGAGTTCGGTTTAAATATACCTTCAAGATATTCAGCAAATATATTTGACTTTTGTTCGCTATTCCTCGCCCATTTTCCATTTATCATTTTGATAGGGGGAATTTGGGAAAAAGATTAACAAAGAGAGGACACAAGAGGAAACAAGAAAAAAGGGGAAAAGTAGGACAATGGGAAACAGATAACCCAGATAAATGACAACGGGTTAGTGCATCGACCCCATGTAAATTATTTTACAAAGACGAGAGCGAACAGCTGGGAGTCACAGCTGATGGTAAAATTTTCTTGGGTACTCGAGTTTACAGTGAGGCGGAGACCCACTGTAGAGATTGTATTTCTGTCGAATTTGTTTGCTAAAGATGAGTTTGGCACAACCAATATAAGAAATAATCTTATTAGCAATCTATAAAATTTAAACAGACAAATCAAAGCAAAAGGGTACAGAGGAAGTAGGGGGAGCGTATAATAAAGGAGATGAACGCAGGCGACAGCAGGCATAAAGGTATGTGGAATGAAATTAGGAGCGCTTGTGGGCAATTTATTAAAATAATTTAAAAGTATAGCAGAGTGGCGTAGGCCCCAGAAATCCTATCGGTTGCCGTTTTCCTGCCAGGGCCGGTTGAGAACCACACCGCTGTAACTGGACAAGGTCCGGTGTAGCGGTAGCGGTGGTTCGCAATAAGGAACGGCAGCAAGCGGTGCTCCCCCAACAAAAAAAAAAAGAAAAAAATCAACGTTACAAGAGGTACTCCGCGGGACACAACAGTGTGTAATCTCCATATAGAGAAAACATTTTGTTTTGAATTATTACTTAAGTGATCTGCCACAGTGAATTCTCTTAAGGAAGAGAATTTTTTTAATTGCTGAAGTGATCTGCCACAGTGTGCTTGTGAGTTCCCTTAAGGAAGCAAACGTTTTCTATTGAAATACTTGCCCCAGTGGATAATTTTTTTTTGTACCTTTTTTGAATTAAAATTTATTTGCTGAATTTGTTAATAGTGTTAAATTTTTATCAAAGAGCACTAAACGTTAAAAGAATTGGGCCACTTAAAGTGGCGTAGTGATACAATTTAGGTTAGAAGTTTTTTTTAATCCATGTCAATTTCTGCTAAAGATTGTGGTTCGGTGGTTTTTTTTTGTTTGCGGTCGCGTTTTTTTTATCTCCGCATAGGAGAGGATCATCCTTCTTCGTGCTGCCGGCAGGACAACGAGGGACTGAAGAAAAAAAAAAAAAGGAGTAAAACCGTGGGTACATTTTTGAGTCAATTGTGTTATATAAAAAAAAGGCCATTGTTAGCAGAAAAGAATAGGAAGTCAATTTTAATAATAATAAAAGATTTTGCCACTTCCACCAGGCATACCACGGGTACTTGATGAACACGTTTGGCGAGGAGAGAAAAGGGGAAGGACGAAGTGCGCGGTAGGGAGTAGCTGTAGGATAGTTTGAGATAGTTAGGTTTTAGATTAGGATTTAATTTAAGACATTAGGTTAGTTTAGGTTTAGTTTAGGATAGGTAGGGTAAGCTTCGCGGAGTCCTTCCCAATCTTTCTCCTGGCCAAGAGCACAAGTCCTTGAATTTTCATTTGCTTTCTTTTCTATTTTTTTTAGTCCGTCCGAAGTCTGAGTAGAGTAGCTTACTTCTTTCTTTTGTTTTTTGATCAGAATGGCACGAGATTTTTGTGTGCTGAGTAGGTGGTGTGAAGTAAGGTGGACAAGAACCACGCCGTCCGACGAGCTGAGCCGAGCAACCGCGAGCGTGCCGCCGTCCTCCTTACTCGCACCGAAGACGCCTCCGTGGCCAACCCTAGCTCACAACAGATTAATTGCTTGAAGACCGAGCCGGGCAGTTTCCACATCAAATATGATATCCTGACCTTCTTTACTCAATCTAGGATTTCGACAAACCTCACTCCGAGGTACGTAAGTAACATCTTCAGTATCATTTCGTCGAACAAACCCGTACCCAGTCCTGTGGATGAATTTTATCCGGCCTTTAACATCTGATGCGAGTACTGTTTTCAATTCAATTGTTGCAATACTGTCTTGGGTGCCTTTGGGTGTAGTCGCTGCAGCTTGCGCTCCATTAAGCTGCGCGATCATCGTTTTCCGATAATGCAGGCTCACCGTCCAATATACGCACTTCCGCAACTCGAATCTGCCTTCGGCTTAATCGGGTAGCAACACGACTGGCTTCCGGGGCGACGTCACGCACCCTTTGTTGCAATTCCAGATCGAAAATGCCAGAGCAATTCTATCTTTAGCCTGTTCAGAACAGACTGGGAAAGCAAGATAAGCAAGGCGTTGAATATCGGTAGCTAACTCATTCAAGGAGTCCTTAGAATTTTGCACTCTTCCACGTAGTTCAGAATGTGCCGTAGACTGTTCGTATTCGTTACCAAAATGTTGTTTCAAGGCCTCATCTAGGCGAGTGTAATTATCTTGAACATCTGGTTGCAGTGTCTCTGGCTACCGTCTCAAAATGCAAACGATATGACCGCCAGGACGTTTTGCCATCAAATTCACGCGGCTATACTTTAATCCACTGTGGCTGTTCAAAAAGATTTGTTTGACCGTGCCCTGTGAGGTTGCCTTCCAAGCAGAGTTAGCTGGTGGTATTGCCGGTACGGTAGACTCACGTACAGGTTTTTCTGTAGGGGCCGAGCGAGAATCTAATGGCTGTACACCGGCATCAGTGACTCTACCTGTGGGAGTGGAGAGTTTAGTTAAAGCTTCTAATCGGGCATTAAAAGATTCCTGTTGAGTAGCTACGACCTGTTCTACTCGAGAGTTGATCTCGTCCAGAGACTTTTTTAAGTCAGTCATAATAGTCGACTGCTCAGCACACTTGTTTAAAATCTGCTCCAATTTATTCACAAGCTCTTCGGAATCGGTCATTTTTCACGTAAATTTATCTGCTCAGTTTGGTTAAGAGACGATTATGTTGTCGTTCGCGGTACCCCACATCTGACACCAATTGTTACACCTTCGGGGAAGGAACCGCTTGCGCAGATAAAGGAAATAGTGAAAAAGATAGAAATACCAACTTTTGGAAAAATTATTTTTTATTGCGAGACAATGTGCAACTTTATCACGTGGCCGTGGCTTATTATATCCCATCAGCTTCCGCCTATTTTGACAGCTTCATAAAACCATCATCTGTAAGCAATATCATTTACTATCCGTGGTGATCTTTAAGGTCGTAACAATATTTATAACAATAATGAATATTGTCTGCTTTAATTGAGGTCAAACGCAATAAATACAAAAAAGCTACAGATATTACAGTTATCTCATGGAAAAATATCCGAATATACCCACTGGATTTACAAAAGGAAAAAGGTAAACAGATTTTGGAGAACCTTGGAAAAGGAGGTCCACATTGTCGGCCTCCCGTGAAGTCTATATTTGAGTGGAAAAGGTAAGTTTCATCTTCGTATACGTAATCATTCATTGTTATATGTAATTACCAAATATTTAGGTTTGGAGTGATAAAAAGAACATCAGAAAGAAGATGCCCAAAAAAAAATCAAACAATAAATCCAACTGGAGGAGGACCTTACAAAGAATGCATATAGATTTGCCCTTTGGAAGTTAAGCAATAATCAATATTTATGCAGTGAGTGAGTCGGTTGAAGTTTCTTCCGATGCAAAGCGATTCGGATTGGCCTGCGATAATTTAGATAAAGAAAATGCAGACGCAGGATCATCCCAGAATAAAAAAAACATTGAAATGCAATCAGAAATCCCCAGTTTTTGTCGAAACACACCTAACTGAATGGTTTTTCCTTTCTGATGATGACAGCGTAGAGGCGGATAAAATAATTGTGACTTAAGTGACTTGGTCAATAGTGCAAGTAAAAGAGTCCACATTTTCAAAAAGAGCTTCAACTACAACGTGAACTGTACGAAAAGATTGGTGAAGCTCTTTTAATTATTAAAAATCACCAAACCGAAATGGAGGCGAAAGTTAAAAAAGTATACCTTTCCATCGATCGGCTATATGACCAACAAAAAATGGTTCTGCAGAAAACAAGGCGCCATAAAAATGAAGTGGAGAAGCTTAAAAAACATGAAATAGAAGAAACTCAACACTAAAATGCTGAGATGGAAAATTTCCGAAAACAAGAAATAGTGGCAAAGTCTGGAAATAGAAATAACAGAAGAAAAGCTAAAAAGGCTTAAATGAAATATATTGAGGGTGGCCGTGGTGTAGTGGTAACATCATCACTTGTCACGCTGTTGATTCACGGTTCGAATCCTGATGTCAAGAATCATCTATTTATTTCGCATGAAATAAATAAAAAAGTCGATCACTTGCGAAAGCTAAGTCAACTCTACTGTGAAGGCATAACACTGACAGTAGGGTGGTCATATGGCTAAAATGATACTTGGTCATGATGATGATATCAGGAGGACGGAAGAAAATACTGTGAATCATAAGCAACGACAATAGTAGCGGAAACAATCAATATACTCCCCAGTTATCTTGGAGTTTACAGAAACTTAATACCACCTGAGTTTCAAACTACACCACTCTGTCTTTCTCTCTGTCTCTTCCCCTTTTCCACAAAACGCACGTGTTCTAAAAATTAGTATAAGGGTATTCATATCCCCTTTAACACGTGCAAATTATATAAAAAAAAAAAAATTACATTTATTTTTTTAGGTTTATCAAAAATTAATTACATTGTGTTTTGTTACTTTTCTATAATATTATTTTTTAATCGTTATCTTGTTTAATTGAAGTTAATACCCTAATTTTAAAATGAATTCGATATTTGTCTTCTTATATGCTGTGCTTCTGCCATATACTCCGAATTACTTGTGGTAGCGTTTTCGTCTGTGAGAATATTGATGGTGCTATCGGTCTAGTAATATATGTATGCAAATGTTGTGCAATGCGCAGCAAACATTCGTAATTTGTGTCACTTTGTGTGGCATGTAGTGAACTCCCTGCTCTGTAGGCTCTCGAGTAAATACACGAACACTTTATCTTAATTTAGTTTAATTCTTTATTGAATGTATTGTAATATGCGAGCTACGGCTCGAGTAGATAAAACGATATTCTGTGAAATTTATTTCTTTATTTTCTAGTCTATAGAACAATTCAAGTTCACACTATACTATTCTTCGCAAATTCTTTTCTTACAAGGTCTCTTTCCTCTCAAATCACTTTATCTCCTTTCAATTACTTAATCCACAAATCCAAACTAATTACTTCTTCTTGTTAACTCTCAACTTTCTGTTTTATCACAAAATCACAACTTCGCCCATTATCACTTTTCCAATCTCTTTGCCACGGTTCTAAACCAACTGCCTGCTCTCGATCGCCACCTGTCCTTATATAGCAGAAGTTTCTGATAGCCAGAAACTTCTAGCGAATTCTTCGACCACTGGAACAAAAAAAATTCTGATGTAATAATTCCAAGATGACAATCATTTCGTGCAGTTATAATTCTCTTGCGGTTATATTCTCTCTTATCCGTGACGTCGTCTTAGACATCATCCATCTCTTATCGTGTACATGAACTGTGGAGACTAACCGCAGATACGAACCCCGAATGAAAAGATACTTTGGAATGGGCTGTAGGAGCGTAGTTATTATTATTGTTGCATATTTTTACATTATGTTACACTGCCCCCCTCTTAGACTTGTTCGTCCCGAACAAGTGCGTCCTCACTTCGGCCTCAGTCGACTAATAAATCTCGTTTTCACAATGAGCGAATAGTAAATACTGTAATATGCGAGTTACGGCTCGAGTAGATAAAACGATATTCTGTGAAATTATTTCTTTATTTTCTAGTCTATAGAACAATTCAAGTTCACACTCTACTATTCTTCGCAAACTCCTCCTTGGTCTCTTTCTTCTCAAATCACTTCATCTCTTTTTAATTACTTAATTCACAAATCCAAACTAATTACTTCTTCTTGTTAACTCTCAACTTTCAATATATCACAAAATTACAACTTCGGCTGTTATCACTTTTCCAATCTCCTCGTGCGGTTCAAAACCAACTGCCTTGCCTCGATCGCCATCTGTCCTTATATAGCAGCATTTCTCTCTTAATTCCGTGACGTTGTCTTAGATATTATCCGTCTCTTATCGTGGACACGAACTGTGGACACGAACTGCGGACACGAACCTCGAATGAAAAGACACTTCGGAACGAAATTATGCTCGAATGAAAAGACACTTCGGAAAGTGTTGCATAGTAGAGGGAGCGTAGTTATTATGCTACATTATGTTACACTGGCCCCCTCTTAGACTTGTTCGTCCCGAACAAGTGCATCCTCACTTCGGCCATTGTATCGACTCAGTCGGTCCACATGAACCACTTTCATTTTGGCCCTCGGTCCTCGCTGGATGCGGTAGACAACATCGTTGATGCGGGTTACTATTCTTTAGGGACCCTCCCAGTTCTGCTGCAACTTAGGTGATTTTCCCTTTTGGCGATGGGGATTATACAGCCACACTAGATCTCCCTTTTGGAATCCTGACGTTGTTGCCTTGGCATCATACCTGGTCTTCATGCGGTCGCTCGTCATCTTAATCTGGCTTCTGGTCCTTTGGTGTATGTCCCTAAGCCTTTCTCTAAGGTCCGCCACGTACTCTTCTTCATTTCTGGGCTCATTGGTAGGAGATCCAAATTTCACCTCACTGGGTAACGGAGCTATTCCACCAAATAAGATTTCGAACGGCGTATGTCGAGTAGTGCTATGCACGGCACTTCTGTAGGCCATCAAAAACAAGGGAATCTGCCGGTCCCAATCCCGTTGGTAGTCACCTACGACCTTGGAGAGATGTTCGTCCAAAGTCCTATTGAAACGCTCCACCATACCGTCCGACTGTGGATGAAGCGGGGTTGTCCTTGTCTTTTTGATTCCGAGTAGTTGACACATCTCTTAGAGGATTCTTGACTCGAAGTTCCGCCCTTGGTCAGAATGCAATTCCAAGGGCACACCGAATCTGCTAACCCAATTGTAGACGATCTGCTCCGCCACGGTTCTGGCTTCCTGGTTAGGGATCGGAAACGCTTCCGGCCACTTACTGAAGTAGTCCATTACTACGAGTATATACCGATTTCCATTGTCGGTTTCCGGAAAGGGCCCTGCGATGTCAATGGCGATTCGTTCGAAAGGTGCTCCCACGTTGTATTGGTGCATCTTACCTCGAGTTTTGATTCTCGGACCCTTGCTAGCTACACACACGTCGCATTTTCTGCACCAGTCTTCGACATCTTCCTTCGCTTTTAACCAATAAAAACGTTCTCGTACCTTTTCTAGCGTCTTATTCACTCCCAAGTGGCCTCCGGACGCCCCGCCATGCATTTCCTGTAACACCTCCTTGACCCTCGTCCGCGGCACGACAAGCTGCATTACAAACGACTTTCCGTCGGAGGATTCCCATTTTCTTCTCAGAACACCTTCTTGGACATGGAGGGAGTCCCACTGCGCAAAATATGCCTTTAAGGTCGGGCTTCTGTGAGAGATGTTCTGATGATCCGGTTTCTCCATGTTCTCCTTCCAGGCCAGAACCGGTTCGATATGCGGGTCTTCCTTCTGAGCGTTCCGGATTTCATCTACGCTCCAGCCGGCGATAGGTTCGGCTCTCAGTCTTTGGATGGAAACCAGCTCCCGTTCTTCCTGACGCGCACAATGTTTACAATCCGTTCTGCATAGTCGCCGGGACAGTGCATCCGCATTAGAGTGGAGTTTTCCTTTACGATGCTGTATTTCGTAGTCGTAGATTTGCAGCCTTTCGATCCATCTTGCGACCTGACTCTCAGGACTTTTGAACTGTAATAGCCATTTTAAGGCTATTACACCTCCCATAGAGGTATTTGTGAAAATGCTTCGTAGCCAAGATCAAAGCTAGATGTTCCCGCCTTGTCACGCAGTAGTTCCTTTCTGGCTTAGAGAGCACCTTGCTGAAGTACGCAACCACCTTCTCTTGGCCATCATTCACCTGGGAGAGTACGGCTCCTACCCCGACATCACTAGCATCTGCATCCACAATGAACGCTTCCCCGGGAGTGGGGTAAGCTAGTATCGGGGCATCGTATAGCCGTTGTTTAAGTGCCTTGAAGCTCTTCTCGCACTCAATTGTCCATTTGAATTGTTTTCCCTTTTCCGTCAACTGGTGCAGGCTCTTTGCGATCCCGGCAAAATCCTTCACGAACCGTCTGTAGTAGGTGGCTAGGCCCAGGAAGCTCCTTAGTTGGTGTTTGTCTTTGGGGACTGGCCAGTTTTTCACCGCTTCGACCTTCTCTGGATCGGTTCTCACTCCTTTCGCTGAAATTATGTGTCCCAGGTACTTGACTTCCGCTCTAAACAGGGCGCACTTCTTGGGGTTGAGCTTCAGGTGGACACTTCGAAGCCTTTGAAACACATCCCTTAGATTGTCTCGGTGTTGCGCAAACGTTTTTCCTACGACGGTGGCATCATCCAAGTATACCAAACAGGTTTTCCATGTTAACCCTTGCAGGACACATTCCATCAATCGCTCGAAAGTCGCCGGAGCATTGCACAGCCCGAATGGCATTACCGTGAATTGCCACAGCCCATTTCCTGCGGTGAAGGCGGTTTCTCCCGGTCTTCTGGATGGATCTGTACCTGCCAGTAGCCACTCTTCAAGTCGAGGGTGGAAAACTATTGGGCTGCCGATAGTTGCAGAACCGAGTATTGCCATCTTTCTTCTTAACCACTACAACCGGTGATGCCCACGGACTTTTGGAACTTTCAATCAGACCTTCTTTCTCCATTGCCGACACCAGCTCTGCAACTTCTGTCTGCTTTGCCAATGGAAGGCGCCTAGCAGGCTGACGAATTGGTCTAGTATCACCAGTGTCTATTCGATGTTGTACCAGGTGTGTTGGGCCGTATTCTCCGTCCTGTGAGGCAAATACATCAGCGTACTCATTGATAAGATTCTCTGCCATAGTTCGCTGCTCCTGATTCAGCTCACTGGACTGGAGAATCGTCTCTCTCTTTTCCGCTGTCCAAGGTGATGGGAGAGGTTTTGGAGCATCACGTTCAGATATTGTTGCGACGGCGGTAATCGGCGTGCATTTTCCAGTCACCTCCCCTCGCCTTAGTTTGACAGTGTGTGGCCTTGCGTTCAAAACTCTCACTGGAACCATGGTGTTCTTTGGTTCGACTAACATCTTTCCCACGATGTAGTTTTGAGAATGCTTCTCTGGGTCTGGTTCTACTATGTAGAATCGGTGGCTCCCAAGATCACCTTCCAGCTTCGTCCAAATGATTGTCTCTGAAGACGGCGGCAAAACTTCGTCTTTGCTGATGACTGTCCTGAGAGTTACGGCATTCTCGTTTCCGTACACCATCGGAATCTCCACATTTCGATACCTCAGTACTTGCATCCCGATGTCCAAGATTACTTCATTTACTTTCATGAAGTCTATTCCGATGATGCACTCGTCGCATATATCTGCCACCAGAAACGCATGGGAGAACGTCAGTCCCGCCAGAGTAATCGTAAGATGAACTTCTCCAAACACCTTCGCCATTTCCCCTATTGCAGTCTTCAGGCAGTAGCTGTTGGTGTTGTGCAGCCATGAGCTTCTGACGATGTCTCTTTTTACAATGGAGGCGGTGGCACCTGTGTCGATGGTGGCTACGCACTTCTTCTTGTTGATTAGTGCCTCCACTGTCAGGCTCTTGTTACCCCGTTTGGTTTGCGAAACTTGAATGGTGGTCCTGGGGGCCTCGATTCCAGTAACCAACTTCTGCCCCGCGAAATTGGTCCTTACGCATTTTCCGACTGCTGGTTTTTGGGAAGTCTGACCGACAGGATGGATGTTATCACCGCCGGATGCTTCCTCTCTGCTTCTCCTACTTCCGCAATGTGGACAATTTCCTCGTCTGGGTGAACTTCTGCACTGCCGTTGTAGGTGTCCGATTTGGTTGCAATTCCAGCAACGGATTTGACTTCCGCGAGCTTTGTCTTCATCCATGACGGCTGTTCTCTGGCATGAGCATTCCACGACGAACATTTCCCTGAAACGGTGTATTCCCTTGTATGCTTGCTCGCAGCCTTCATTGACAAAGCGAATGCCAATGCCTCGGGGAGTGTTCGCTTTTCAGCCATCCTTACAGCCATTTGCAGTTGTCTGTCCTCTATGACCTGAATAAAAGCTTCCACCGCCATTTCGTTGACAAGCTCCTCACCGGCTTTAGGGTATGAAAGATGGGCTAGTCGTTCTATAGCCGCTTGCAACTATTGGAGCGTTTCCCCCCTTTTCTGGACTCGACTACGCAGCTGAACCCTGTACACCTGCTGCATGTGTTCATCCCCAAACCGCATCTCGATAGCCTGAACCAGAGAGTCGTAGTTCTGCTGTTTATCTTCCGGGATGGTCTGCAAGAGCTCCGCAGCTGGACCCCTCAGTGCAAGTGTGAGTGCAATGGACTTCTCTTCATCGTCCCAGCTATTGGTCATTGCGGCCGCTTCGAATTGCCTTTTATAAATTGGCCATGATGTTTGACCATCGAAGATAGGAGGCTGCATCTCCTTTCTTCTCAGACCGTCAGTGGAATATTCCCGTGCTTTCTGTCTCTTCACGTTGCTGAGTTCCTTAGCAAGATTTTCGACTTGCTTTCCTACTCTCTCGAATTGCGTATCCACTTTTTCAAACTGAGTCTCTATCTTCCCGAACTGAGTTTCATGTTTCTCAAAGTTTTCATCGAATCTAGTTTCGACTTTTTCGAGTTGCGTCTCGACCTTCTCGATTTTCTCTTCGATCGCTTCGAATTTGGATTCTAAGTAATTGTTTTGCTCATCAAGTTTGCTTTCCAGAGCATCTAGAGAATTCTTTTGTTCGTCCAGCTTAAGTGCTAGAGAATTCTTTTGTTCGTCCATTGCTTTCTTTTGTTCGTCCATCGCTTTCTTTTGGTCGTCCAGCTTAAGTTCTATAGAATTCTTTTGGTCATCGAGCTTAAGTTCCAGAGACTTCTTTTGGTCTTCTATTGCTTTCTTTTGTTCGTCCATGACTAACTTAAGTTGCAGGAGCAGACTTGTTATACCCGGGTCGGCTACTGTACTTGCCGGTTCCTCTTCCACGTCAAACTCTACGTCATGCGGATTTCACCTTCCTGCTTTATTGCTTCTTCCAGACGAATCAGTAGGGCATCTTTTCCGCCAGTTGTGTCGAGATTCCGCTTACTGAGTTCTGCCTTTAGTTGAATTATAGTTAGTTTTCCCAATTTGCGACCCATTTTGCGCAACTAATTAACTCAACGCAGAAATGGTTTTTTTTTTCTTTTTTTGTGGAATTTCACACCACGGAAATAGTTATTCACAGAATAAGTTTTATCCCACTTCTGACACCAATGTAATATGCGAGCTACGGCTCGAGTAGATAAAACGTTATTCTGTGAGATTATTTCTTTATCTTCTAGTCTATAGAACAATTCAAGTTCACACTATACAATTCTTCGCAAAATTTTTTCGTTACAAGGTCTCTTTCTTCTCAAATCACTTTATCTCATTTCAATTACTTAATTCACAAATCCAAACTAATTACTTCTTCTTGTCAACTCTTAATTTATCGCAAAATTACAACTTCGCTTATTATCACTTTTCCAATCTCTTCGTGCGGTTCGAAAACCAACTGCCTTGCCTCGATCGCCATTTGTCCTCTCTTAATTCCGTGACGTCGTATCCGTCTCTTACTGTGGACACGAACCTCGAATGAAAAGACACTTCGGAATGTGTTGCCTACATCTGTGCGCGTACTTATTATGCTACATTATGTTACAATACTGTAACATAATGTAGCATAATAACTCCGCCCTCAAGCAGGCAACAAATTCCGAAGTGTCTTTTCATTCTGGCATAATTTTGTTCTGAAGTGTCTTTTCATTCGAGGTTCGTGTCTGCAGTTAGTGTCCACAGTTCGTGTCCACGATAAGAGACGGATAATATCTAAGACAACGTCACGGAATTTGGAGAGAATTATAACCGCAAGAAATTATTGTCATCTTGGAATTATTACATCAGAATTTTCTTGTTCCAGTGGTCGAAGAATTTGCTAGAAGTTTCTGGTTATCAGAAATGCTGCTATATAAGGACAGATGGCGATCGAGGCAAGGCAGTTGGTTTTGAACCGCACGAGGAGATTGGGAAAGTGATAACAGCCGAAGTTGTAATTTTGTGATAAATTGAAAGTTGAGAGTTAACAAGAAGAAGTAATTAGTTTGGATTTGTGAATTAAGTAATTGAAAGGAGATAAAGTGATTTGAGAAGAAAGAGACCTTGTAAGGAAGGAGTTTGCGAAGAATAGTATAGTGTGAACTTGAATTGTTCTATAGACTAGAAAATAAAGAAATAATATCACAGAATATCGTTTTATCTACTCGAGCCGTAGCTCACATATTACAATACTAATTAATAAAGTAATGATATTATATTACAGTCTAGCTCTTCTGGCTTACGTGCAAACCCTGCACATTTTTTTATATGAATCACCAATCGTGACGATTAAAGAAGGAAACGCCTGGTTGACTAATGGTTACTTTAAGCTTATACACAGTATGACATACTCACCGAACAACTGATCACCAAACATATCGCTGACAAAGAAGTCCGGCTCGTATTAGACTACCATCTGAACCAAATCAAAGACCGTATAGACGAATTAACTGGTACTAAAAGTTGAAGAACGAGAGCTATAAACTGGATAGGATCCGCTTGGATGGCCGGCTCCCCCGACGCAACGGACTGGGACAAACTTCTACAAGTACAAATGGACATAATAGACAACAATAATCAACAGTACAAAATTAACCGCCAATTATTTAACAAGACGAACGAATTAGTAGACAAATTTAACCAGGTACTGGACCGTTACAAAAACACAATACAGAAGCAGGATACGGAAAGGTTAGGGCGTGACTTACTAAGCAAGGTACTGATACTAAAAGAAGGTATAAACTAGATTATGAGGGCATGTCAAATGGCCAAGAGTGGGATAGTTAATAGTAACATTCTTGACTCAGAGGAGGTCAATACTATATTAAATAAATTGGAGGTCCTACCATACCAGAACGTCGTAGAGGCCGTGGTTCCAAAAGTTGCAGAAGAAATGTTTCATCTGGTGTCTGCACGTGCTGCAGTCAAGGACGGAAAACAAATTGAACTAGACTACACAAGGGTACTAATTAACCACGACAAAACTTACGGACTGAGCGGTGACTGTTTTAGTATAGGCAATACATCTTTGTGCGAGGAAGGTGCAGTAAAAAAATTACCAGAGGATTCATGTCTACCTAGGATCCTTAAAGGAGGCACAGCCAGCTGCAATCTTAAAAACACGAATAAAGAAATTATAGAGCTAATAGGTTTCCTCCTTTCCACAATCTTCTTAACTAACTTTAATGGTTCTCTGTTAAATAAGAATTCATCTATTCCATTAGAAGGTACTTATTTGATCCAGCTGGAAAACGACATAGTCTACATCAAGGACCGGATATACTCCAGTGAGAGTGCGAGTAGCCCGCAGCCACTTCCTCCTGTTTTGGTCAACATCACCAATGGAAGGGTCAGACGTGACATCACATTAGCGTCGAAAATATTGAACGTTTTAGGTCCTTGAAAGAACGTTTTAATCTCTCTATACTTACAGAAATTTCTATTATAACCTTATCTTATCGTCATTTCTATTTGCCTATTATGGAAAAAATCTATGGGAAGGTCAAGATTCCGAAGGTTCATTTCCCTTCCCGGAGGAAGCGCATACCTCCTACGACAAAAGGTTGTGTACCGGAAGTTCAACAACCCAACAGAAAGTTAAGCTGCTCTACATGCTCAGCAATTGATCTGCGGGACGCAGATATTTAAGAGGGGGCAGTTAACACGGGCGGTTATCCACACGCGCAGTTATATTCACACGCTCAACCTCCGGATGTAACCCAAGACAGTATCGGACGTGTTCGAATCATCGTTTGAATGTCATGATCATGGTCAGCCAGGGCGAGCTTAGATTTCAATTATAAAATAAATGTGAGTTTAGTCTTATCTGTAGCGTCGAGGAATAAAGATTTCCTTTGTATTTATACACAGAAATACTTGTTGTTTTATTATAAACCGGTGGTGCACGCATAAGGTCGTGCCGGTTGGATTTTTTTTAGATCATTTAAAGAGCAAAATTGTAACTTGTATTTCAATGAAATTAGGAAACACAAATGAACAAAATAAATTATTCCTAAAAAACAACCATTAAACTTTAACTTCGTCAAAGTATCCTCCTCCAGCTTTTATAACAGCTTTAACAAGACTGGACATCCTCTCTATCAATTTTGATATTGTTTCTGTTGGAATGCTATTCCAGGCGTCGATCAGTTGCTGCCAAAAGATTCCTGGTGAAGAAGAAGACATTTAGCGAACCTTTCTCTCCAAGTGATCCCATAAAAGTTTGATTGGGTTTAAATCTGGAGACTGTGGTAGCCAAACCCATGTATGTAAGCAATGGCAATGGTTGTGTGCACGAAACCAGTGGAAAGTCTTTATCTATGGCTTGATGTACGGTTTTTATTTCGATTTCTCTAAAGGGAACGTTAAATTTTTTCATGTCATGTAGAAAAGTCGAGAAAACCGTACAAAATTAAGCCACTGGTGCGAACGTTAAGTCTATCGGCAGAGGTTTTTTTTTTAAATTTGTATCGGCTTTGGTTCTTTCTTCGATTTGGTAATGTTGTGGCGGCAATATGGTTGCCAAATTGTATGCTAGGAGTTAACTGTGGGCACGAGTACTGCATATTATGAGTATACTAACATACTAGTAGACCCACCCCGCTTCGGCGGTGTCAGTTTACGGACGTCGCGTTGGATCGAACAATAATCAAGTGTAGCTTATGAGCAAGTGAGGGGAAGCTAACTATAGTCTCATCCTCCTCCTCTTCTTCAGTGTCCGGTGATGACGTTTATGTGTTCGGAGATTTTATCTCTGCGGTGTTTTAGCAGTACCTTTAGTAGCGTAGTAGTGTTGCAGTTATGTAGATTTATCCACTTATGCTTCACCTTTTCCACTGTATCAACATGAGTCATGGCATTGATGCGTTGACATTCTCTAAACGCCTGTTCTTTGTATCGATTTAACCTTGGCGTTCTAAATTATCAGCCGCACAGTTTCACGGTGTATCGCAATGGCCACGTACCCAGCAAGAAATGATATTATTAGTATAACTTTTATTATAACTTTAATTGTTTTAAATTTTTGCAATATACAATAGAAATTAACAAAATAAAATAGGTTATTTAACACATTCAGACATCTAAAGATAATATATAATACAAGAAATACACATTTGTCATAATATGTAGTAAGTACATATCGCTCACTTACTTGAAGACTGTCATAACTCAAAAAACGCGATTTTGCAGAAAAAGCGTGTAAAGTTTTCAGAAATTAACTAGTGAACTATTATATTGTAATATGCAAGCTACGCCCCGCCATGCATTTCCTGTAACACCTCCTTGACCCTCGTCCGCGGCACGACAAACACCATTACAAACGACTTTCCGTCGGAGGATTCCCATTTTCTTCTCAGAACACCTTCTTGGACATGGAGGGAGTCCCACTGCGCAAAATATGCCTTTAAGGTCGGGCTTCTGTGAGAGATGTCCTGATGATCCGGTTTCTTCATGTTCTCCTTGCAGGCCAGAATCGGCTCGATATCCGGGTCTTCCTTCTCAGCGTTCCGGATCTCATCTACGCTCCAGCCGGCGATAGGTTCGGCTCTCATTCTTTGGATGGAAACCAGCTCCCGTTCTTCCTGACGCGCCCAATGTTTACAATCCGTTCTGCATGGTCTCCGGGACAGTGCATCCGCATTAGAGTGGAGTTTTCCTTTACGATGCTGTATTTCGTAGTCGTAGATTTGCAGCCTTTCGATCCATCTTGCGACCTGACCCTCAAGACTCTTGAACTGTAATAGCCATTTTAAGGCTGCATGGTCTGTGCGAAGAACGAACTTCCTCCCATAGAGGTATTTGTGAAAATGCTTCGTAGCCAAGATCAAAGCTAGAAGTTCGCGCCCTGTCACGCAGTAGTTCCTTTCTGGCTTAGAGAGCACCTTGCTGAATTACGCAACCACCTTCTCTTGGCCATCATGCAATTGGGAGAGTACGGCTCGTACCCCGACATTACTAGCATCTGCATCCACAATGAACGCTTCCCCGGGAGTGGGGTAAGCTAGTATCGGGGCATCGCATAGCCGTTGTTTAAGTGCCTTGAAGCTCTTCTCGCACTCAATTGACCATTTGAATTGCTTCCCCTTTTCCGTCAACTGGTGCAGGCTCTTTGCGATCCCGACAAAATCCTTCACGAACCGTCTGTAGTAGGTGGCTAGGCCCAGGAAGCTCCTTAGTTGGTGTTTGTCTTTGGGGACTGGCCAGTTTTTCACCGCTTCGACCTTCTCTGGATCGGTTCTCACTCCTTTCGCTGAAATTATGTGTCCCAGGTACTTGACTTCCACTCTAAACAGGGCGCACTTCTTGGGGTTGAGCTTCAGGTGGGCACTTCGAAGCCTTTGAAACACATCCCTTAGATTGTCTCGGTGTTGCGCAAACGTTTTTCCTACGACGATGACATCATCCAAGTATACCAAACAGGTTTTCCATGTTAACCCTTGCAGGACACATTCCATCAATCGCTCGAAAATCGCCGGAGCATTGCACAGCCCGAATGGCATTACCGTGAATTGCCATAGCCCATTTCCTGCGGTGAAGGCGGTTTTCTCCCGGTCTTCTGGATGGATCTGTACCTGCCAGTAGCCAATCTTCAAGTCGAGAGTGGAAAACCATCGGGCTCCTGATAGTGTGTCTAGCGTGTCGTCAATCCGTGGCAGAGGATAGCTGTCTTTCTTGGTGACGTAATTGAGCTGCCGATAGTCCACGCAGAACCGCGTGCTGCCATCTTTCTTCTTAACCAGTACAACCGGTGATGCCCACGGACTTTTGGAACTTTCAATCAGACCTTCTTTCTCCATTGCCGACACCATCTCTGCAACTTCTGTCTGCTTTGCCAATGGAAGGCGCCTAGCAGGCTGACGAATTGGTCTAGTATCACCAGTGTCTATTCGATGTTGTACCAGGTGTGTTCGGCCGTATTCTCCGTCCTGTGAGGCAAATACATCAGCGTACTCATTGATAAGATTCTCTGCCATAGTTCGCTGCTCCTGATTCAGCTCACTGGACTGGAGAATCGTCTCTCTCGTTTCCGCTGTCCAAGGTGATGGGAGAGGTTTTGGAGCATCACGTTCAGATATTGTTGCGACGGCGGTAATCGGCGTGCATTTTCCAGTCACCTCCCCTCGCCTTAGTTTGACAGTGTGTGGTCTTGCGTTCAAAACTCTCACTGGAACCATGGTGTTCTTTGGTTCGACTAACGTCTTTCCCACGATGTAGTCTTGAGAATTCTTCTCTGGGTCTGGTTCTACTATGTAGAATCGGTGGCTCCCAAGATCACCTTCCAGCTTCGTCCAAATGATTGTCTCTGAAGACGGCGGCAAAACTTCATCTTTGCTGATGACTGTCCTGAGAGTTACGGCATTCTCGTTTCCGTACACCATCGGAATCTCCACATTTCGATACCTCAGTACTTGCATCCCGATGTCCAGGATTACTTCATTTGCTTTCATGAAGTCTATTCCGATGATGCACTCGTCGCATATATCTGCCACCAGAAACGCATGGGAGAACGTCAGTCCCGCCAGAGTAATCGTAAGACGAACTTCTCCAAACACCTTCGCCGTTTCCCCTGTTGCAGTCTTCAGGCAGTAGCTGTTGGTGTTGTGCAGCCAGGCGCTTCTGACGATATCTCTTCTTACAATGGAGGCAGTGGCGCCTGTGTCGATGGTGGCTATGCACTTCTTCTTGTTGATTAGTGCCTCCACTGTCAGGCTCTTGTTACTTCGTTTGGTTTGCGAAACTTGAATGGTGGTCCTGGGGGCCTCGATTCCAGTAACCAACTTCTGCCCCGCGAAGTTGGTCCTTACGCATTTCCCGACTGCTGGTTTTGGGAAGTCTGACTGACAGGATGGATGTTATCACCGCCAGATGCTTCCTCTCTGCCTCTCCTACTTCCGCAGTGTGGACAATTTCCTCGTCTAGGTGCACTTCTGCACTGCCGTTGTAGGTGTCCGGTTTGGTTGCAATTCCAGCAACGGATTTGACTTCCGCGAGCTTTGTCTTCATCCATGACGGCTGTTCTCTGGCATGAGCATTCCACGACGGACATTTCCCTGACACGGTGTATTCCCTGGTATGCTTGGTCCACAGCCTTCATTGACAAAGCGAATGCCAATGCCTCGGGGAGTGTTCGCTTTTCAGCCATCCTTACAGCCATTTGCAGTTGTCTGTCCTCTATGGCCGGAATAAAAGCTTCCACCGCCATTTCGTTGATAAGCTCCTCACCGACTTTAGGGTATGAAAGATGGGCTAGTCGCTCTATATCCGCTTGCAACTGTTGGAGCGTTTCCCCCCTTTTCTGGACTCGACTACGCAGCTGAACCCTGTACATTAGTTCTGCTGTTTATCTTCCGGGATGGTCTGCAAGAGCTCCGCAGCTGGACCCCTCAGTGCAAGTGTGAGTGCAATGGACTTCTCTTCATCGTCCCAGCTATTGGTCATTGCGGCCGCTTCGAATTGCCTTTTATAAATTGGCCATGATGTTTGACCATCGAAGATAGGAGGCTGCATCTCCTTTCTGCTCAGACCGTCAGTGGAATATTCCCGTGCTTTCTGTCTCTTCGCGTTCCTGAGTTCCTTAGCAAGATTTTCGACTTGCTTTCCTACTCTCTCGAATTGCGTATCCACTTTTTCAAACTGTGTCTCTATCTTCCCGAACTGAGTTTCATGTTTCTCAAAATTTTCATAGAATCTAGTTTCGACTTTTTCGAGTTGCGTCTCGACCTTCTCGATTTTCTCTTCGATCACTTCGAATTTGGATTCCAAGTTCTTGTTTTGCTCATCAAGTTTGCTTTCCAGAGCATCTAGAGAATTCTTTTGTTCGTCCATTGCTTTCTTTTGTTCATCCAGCTTAAATGCTAGAGAATTCTTTTGTTCGTCCATTGCTTTCTTTTGTTCGTCCATCGCTTTCTTTTGGTCGTCCAGCTTAAGTTCTATAGAATTCTTTTGGTCATCGAGCTTAAGTTCCAGAGACTTCTTTTGGTCTTCTATTGCTTTCTTTTGTTCGTCCATGACTAACTTAAGTTGCAGGAGCAGACTTGTTATACTGTCTGTATTTGCTGGTTCCTCTTCCACGTCAAACGTGAAATGGTTTTTTTTTTTTTATTGCTTGTGCAATTTCACACCACGGAAGTAGTTATTCACAGAATAAGTTTTATCCCGCTTCTGACACCAATGTAATATGCAAGCTACGGCTCGAGTAGATAAAACGATATTCTGTGAAATTTATTTCTTTATTTTCTAGTCTATAGAACAATTCAAGTTCACACTATACTATTCTTCGCAAATTCTTTTCTTACAAGGTCTCTTTCCTCTCAAATCACTTTATCTCCTTTCAATTACTTAATTCACAAATCCAAACTAATTACTTTTTCTTGTTCACTCTCAACTTTCAATTTATCACCAAATTACAACTTCGCCCATTATCACTTTTCCAATCTCTTCGCCTCGGTTCTAAACCAACTGCTCCTTTTTGATCGCCATCTGTCCTTATATAGCAGACGTTTCTGATAGCCAGAAACTTCTGGCAAATTCTTCGACCACTGGAACAAGAAAAATTCTGATGTAATAATTCCAAGATGACAATCATTTCGTGCAGTTATAATTCTCTCTTGTTCTCTTTTATCCGTGATATTATCCGAGCTGTGGTGACTAATTTCAGACACGAACCTCAAATGAAAAGACACTTCGGAATTTGTTGCCTGTTCGAGGGCGTAGTTATTATGCTACATTATGTTACAATATATTTAATATATCCATAAAGGTAGATCTCGACAACTAGTCATTTATGGTTTTTTCCTGGACGAGAACTTTCTCTACTTTGAATTGTAACTTTATTGCTTCAAGAATATATTCATTTGAGTGTCATAATTTAAAATGTGTCGTTATTATTGAGAAAAAAAAATGTTTGATTCAAGTAAAATATTTCAACAACTCATTCATAACACGAAATGTGCCGCTCTTTCGGAAACCCAAATGAAATTCTAACGCGGAGAGTATACAAGATATTAATATGAAATTTTTACACAATATGAAACATGATAAAACGAATAATTCTGCATCATTAACTCAAAAATCGCGTTTTTTGAGTTAAGAAATTCTTCAAATAAATGAGCGATATGCAAAAAATGTAGATTACTCGCACAATGTAGCCATATTTTGTGCCTGCTTTACAGCGCTTCACAGCGACGATAATACTTTAAGCATTGTCTGCTAATGCTTTTATGCTAAATGTTGCTGAATACTTTTTAACAATAGTTTCGATAGATTTTTTGCTGCAAAAATTAATGCTTACCAGTATCTTACACGTTTAAAATATGTATTTTCTTCGATTTTTTCGCCGGGATTGTGAGTTGTTCAATTTACTACGAGATAACGTTTGAGAAAGCCTAGTTCCAATCTGCAAGCCAGTTTCTTTCTTTATTTACAGCGGAGCAAATACTTTCTACAGGTGGTGCTGTCTCCGGAAACGACTAACCCCTATCATATAATCCGTTGGGGGACGGATTCTAGAAACTTGAAAATCGGCTTCGTTAAATCCGCTAAAGTGAATCAATCTTAATCCGATGGATCGGAGATTCCCTTCGCTCGTCCGATTCACTTTCAATTCGAATTGGAATTTGTATTGAATATGATACACTTTAGTGGATTCAACGATTTCGATTTGGAGCTTAGGGAACTATTCCCCCCGACGGATTCTATGATAGGGGTGAAAATATATTCGACGATCAGAGAAAAGTTCTAGTTTTTCAGGGCACATTTTAAAGTTGAGCACGACCCGGTGAGCTTAAGCTTAGACCATTTTTAACCTATCAATGAAAACCCATTATAATCCATTTTATAACATCTCCTTCACTTTATTAACAATTTGCAAATCAAGATATTAAATATTTAATTTTACTTTTTAATCTGAGATTTATTAATTTACATAGATGCAATTATCATTGCAGTAGCAGTGTTTTTAGTTATATCCATTTGATCCAAAAAGGCACTACGTGGAGATTCATTACTTTAGTCTACAACAATATGTGTGTATTGAAGCCGTTTACAAACGGCCAAAAATATATTAGAAAGCTGTCAAAGAGTAGCGTCATCCAATACATTACATTACATTCATATTTTGATTTTGTTTAAATAATTTATTGTGCTATTCTATTGTATTTTATTTTATCTTTAATTGCTGACAAATATCTCGTAGTCTGAGTAGGCCAACTCCTCACCACCGTATGGAATGTAGCAGCATCCGTGCGATGGCTGTACTTTACCAACGACAATTGCTCCATTATGAGTGGCACGGCCAATGAATAATGGTTCGCCAGTTTCGGTTTCACCAGCCGGAAGTGCATTTGGTGGAATATTTGCTCCAGAAATTTGGAGCCAATTGCCAGAACCAGCGCACAATACTTCATATTCGTTGTGGGCATGTTCGCCACCTCCCCATGAAATATAGGTGACACCATGTGAAGGATGGAGTTTACCAGGAATAAGTGCACCCTCATGGACGGCACGAGCTATGTACAATTGTTCTGCACCATCGAAACCACCTTCCAATGCACCAGGTGGAACTGTGCCATCAGCAGCTGGTACCCAGCAGCCAGGTCCACTGCCAGTTGGAGGCTTGAAGCCCATAACTGGAGCTGCACATTGTTCTAAAATAAAAATAGATTCCAACCTTAGTTGTTTTCAAAAAAAAAAAAAAACAAATTGTGTAAAAAATGTACCTTCATCGATCAACCAAGTGCCATTGGCACCCCATCCGGTGCAAACGCCAACATAATTAATTGGGAACAAACCAGGCTCTTCCCAAGATAGGAAGGCAGCTGCTTCTCCATCACGCCCAACTGTGATCACATTGTCGTACCAACGAACCCAGAATCCACGGAATTCACCAGCATTCAAAATCCCAGGCGTATTGAGTTCAACAACATCGGGCTTGTTACGATTTTTACGGATCACTGATTTGCTGTTCGACCAACCGCCAAGGAAAATCTCGAACATGGGGTCGGATTCAATGGGTCCGCTAGTCAACGCTAAGTGCGCGTCATTTGCGGCACGCACCTTGAATGTGAAGCAACCACCTCGAGCTGGGTAGAAGACATATTCTAGTTTGTCTGGTGTATTAACCTCTGTGAAAGAAGAAAGAAGAACAAAGAAAAATACGATTACTTCGATTATAGTTATAAAAATAGTTTTAACAAAATTTATTCGAAAGCGCATTTGATGAGCATGTGATTACTTTCACTCATCGGGATTAGTAGAAGTCATTAGTCATACTAGTAGTTGAGCGAAGCGGTTTCTAAGACACATTGGCTATGGATAATATTTCTGTCGTTAAAAGCGTGCTTCTACAAACAAGCTAGGGTAGGCTAATAACCATTGCGCAAGAGAATCACCTCTGCCAACTGCTGTATCTTTTGACTAAGTAACATTATGTCAGGGAGATACTTCTTGTAAATAGTGTTGCCTTTTGTTTATGTTATCCCTGATGTAACACTGTTCTCAGAAGGCTGGCCAAAATGTGCGTGGGTACTTTCACGTGCTCTTCCAACTCTCCAAATAGCCGAACGACGACGACTTTTTGCGGTGTTGATTTTACTTTACCTGTTATTTCAGCGCATGCACATTTCTGTATCTGTGAGTTGCTCTGACCAAAGAAGGCAGTTGAATAGTAAGGTCATATCGGGAAAAAATAAAGGGATACTTTGTTAGACCCTCATCATCCTACTCACCCCCATCAGACTGTATGTACTGTATTGTCCAGAAGTGTGAATTTCATTAATTCTTCGTACGATTTATGGTCCTATCTTCGATGACGGCATAGGCATTTACATTTTAAGGCGGTTAAGTTATGTAGAGCGGATGAACGAACACTAATACTCCGGCACTGACAAACCTATTCCACCAAACAACTCTGCAACATTTCTTTTGGCACTTTACAATACTTTTACAATCAGCGCATAATTGCGGAGTTTTAACAAATTGAAGAGCAGTTCATCTGTTCTTTCGTGTGTCCGGTACTCAGCACAGGGCAACCGCATTAGCTGATGTTACCTCGTTCAAGTACTATTTATAGTGTTTTTTCCATTCTGCTGTTGAAACTTAATGGCCTTGCTGCCAACGTGTACAGTTACGATTTTTCGACATTAGCAGTGATTCATTGTAAAATTTATCGTCAGTTCAGAAAAAGTTTGCATTGCAAAGAAGAGCAACAACTAACTGGGAATAGTTTCAGTAACTTTCGATATTATCCATAGTTATCGCTAAATGAGATAATACATTGCACAATAAAGTGTTTTGACAAGAAGAAAGCGTATTTCATACATATCTTTAATTTATATTGTATATTCGATAATTTAACAATAGAAAACGTGACATTAATTTTCTTTGCACTTCAATCCACTACTAAATCAGTAGTGCCAAATTATAAAATACAAAATAGGATAGGAAATACCCTTCAATTATTTTGAACCTCATAGGAACGCTTGGTTTCTAGTGGTTCACAAAACATGCCAGTGTAGATTAGCTTAGAATAGTAGTGATGGACCTCCTGCCAAAACCTAGTGCAGATAGTCGGTTCGTGATGTTACTGCTAAGAGTCACAGGGATAAGGCTTATCAAAGTCTCCAGTGCTGGTGATGATTACAATATTCCATTTATCCCGATGCATGCTGGTCTTTGGATCTTGAAAGAAAGCATTTCTTCCCAAGACCGTAAATTCATACGTTACAATGGGTCTCACAAACTCCATTTTCAACCCATGTACAACATTTGGTTTGATTTTTTTTATTAGGCACTCACAATAAATTGCATTGCCACAGTGTATTCTTCAAAAATTAATTACAAGACAAACTTCTGCTGAGATTCTTTCTAGCTTGCTCTACTGACATTTTTCAAAAAATATCTCTATGTCTCCAAATACATACAGCAGAGTTAGCTGTATGTGTTTGAAACACATACAATATCGTATAGTTATACGACGTTGAATATTTACTCTAAGTATCTGAGACTCAATAAGAGCGGTTACAAGGTTTTGGTGTCAGATACACGGCTAAATCAGATATTTAATGTGATCCCCGATATGTGTGGAACAGGCCGCTGTCTGTATTTTTGCAGTATGGCGTTTAAAGGCCCCCAGCTTCAACCCTATCTTGATATGTGAATCGTTGACTTGTGTGCTACATTCATCTCACGTACCAGTGTCTGCTTTTAGGGACTTTTTTATGCCTTAAAGGTTTTGATGACTTGTGGCGTTCTTACCGTGCGAGGAGGACCAGATCTCAGGCGGTTCTCTCATCCATAGAACCTCCTTTTTTTGAACTAGGGCTCGGACAAATTCTAACATTACCAGTTGAAATAAATAGACAAAGGCACTTCATAATTATTGATACAGGAAGCGCTATAACAATGCTAACGCAAATAAACTGGACAATACAAAGTAGTAGACTCAAAATTAATAGAAATAACAACAATAAATAGCAAAACAGTAAATAACACTAAACTCTTCTAAATCTCTGCACCAAAAGAATTTGGTTATAGGACGAATTTTTTTTTTATAATTTGCGCTAAAGGGGATATGAATACCCTTATATTATTTCAGAACACGGCGATCACAGATAGACAGAGAGAGAGAAAGAAAGAACGATTGGAGCAATGGTTTGAAACTCAAGTGGTATTAAGCTTTTGTAAACTCCAAGGGTAGCGTCCAGATAACTGGAGAGCATTTGCTGTTATTGTCTTTGCTTATGATTCACAGTATTTTTGTCCGTCCTCCTGATGACATCATTACGATCAAGTTGCATTTTCAACCACATGACCCACCCCACTGCCAGTGTTATACTTTCGCAGTAGAGTTGACATAAGCTTTCACAATTGATCGACTTTTTTATTTAATTCATACGAAATAAATAGATGATTCTTGACATCAGGATTTGAGCCGTGAACCTGCAGCGTGACAAGCGATGATGTTACCACTACATCACGGCCACCCTTAAATGAATACTTTTATTAGAGCATATGGCTTTGCCCTACAGAATAAAAAATATTCTCTATTACTAGGTATGGAAATCTTTAAAAGTATTATAAAAATAATCGATATTGAAAAAGGGACTATTACGTTAAAGAATAATATGGTTCTCAATATTGAGAATGACAGCAAAAATGTCATTATTTAGAAGAAGGTAATCCTGACATTCGTGATCTCAATTTAGAGCAAAAATCAGCACTACAATCTCTCCTAAATAAATTCCAAAACCTTAAATATCAAGTGGGTCAATCACTCACCCACACTTCCAGTATAAAACATGAAATCATAATTAAAGGCGATAAGCCGATTCAAGCAAAACTTTACCGGTTACCAAAGAAACACGAAGAGGAAATAGCGCGACAAATTAATGACATGGATTCACAAGGAATCATAAGGAAGAGTCATAGATATGCTTCTCCAAATGTTGTCGTTGCCTGATAATAACAGACAAGGAAAATATCGAATTTGCGTTAACAACAGAAGCTTAAACGAGCAAACTGTAGAAGATAAATTCCCTTTGCCGAACAGAGAAAGTCTTTTCGATAAGTTAGGCAAAGCAAAGTATTTTCCGACGCTAGATTTAAGGTTACCATCGAATTTCCATGTACCCTCGGGATGTGGGCAAAATGGCATTTATTATCCACAAGGACTTTACAGATGTTTGCATGCCTTTTGGACTAAAATATGCACCTACCGCATTCCAGCGGTTGATGAACCACATTTTAAGGCTGTTTCAGGCTAAGATATTACCGAAAATATTTTTGTTTGCTTAGCACAATACGAGTATGACGACTGTCTAAACTTTGATTTTAAAACCACAAAAAATTAAACTCTATCTTTACCAAGACACTTCCTTTTTGTTGAACTGTAGATGAGTGTCGAAAGTCGAGGAGAGCGCCCTCCAAAGAAGGCACAACAAATGGGGTGGAAAATAAACACACTGGACGAAGACATTTTTACCCTGATTTTTGGAGAGTCTACAACAAACCCAGGAACAGCAAATGCTATGGCCACTGATGTTACTAAACAAGTAAATAAGGCTTGCGACGCATCAATGGAAGACGTCAACAAATCACCGGTCATATGTATACTGGTAGAACCAAGAGATAGCAGAGCTACGCAGCAAGTGTCATAGACCGTGGAGATTATTCCAGGGTTTATTTATTCATAGGTTTGCCCTCCCATCAGGACCTACAAGTGCAATACAAAAATAGACGTAGGGACCTGAAACTAGCCACTCGGAGAGACAAGATCAACAGCTTTAAGGAACTCTGCGGGCAAGTAGATGTAAATCCTTAGGGTACCGCCTACAGAACAGTCATGGCAAACCTCAAAGGCACTAGGACTCCCCGCCCTCCTGTCCTTTCCTTATGCAAAAAGTAGTGTCGGCGATAGTAAGTCACCTAGATTGGATGGCATACCAAACCAGGACCTTAATGTAGCCATCAAAATAAATACAGAACCATATTGTAACATAAGTAGCATAATGCAACAAATTCCAAAGTGTCTTTTCATTCTGGCATAATATTGTTCCGAAGTGTCTTTTCATTCGAGGTTCGTGTCTGCAATTAGTCTCCACAGTTCGTGTCCACGATAAGAGACGGATAATATCACGGATAAGAGAGAACAAGAGATTATTGGCTGCAGCTGTCATCCTGGAATTATTACATCAGAATTTTCTTGTTCCAGTGGTCGAAGAATTTGCTAGAAGTTTCTGGCTATCAGAAACTTTTGCTATATAAGGACAGATGGCGATCGAGACCAGGTAGTTGGTTTTGAACCGCACGAGGAGATTGGAAAAGTGATAACAGCTGAAGTTGTAATTTTGTGATAAATTGAAAGTTGAGAGTTAACAAGAAGAAGTAATCAGTTTGGATTTGTGAATTAAGTAATTGAAAGGAGATAAAGTGATTTGAGAGATGAAAGAGGTCTTGTAAGGAAGGAGTTTGCGAAGAACAGTATAGTATAGTGTGAACTTGAATTGTTCTATAGACTAGAAAATAAAGAAATAATTTCACAGAATATCGTTTTATCTACTCGAGCCGTAGTTCGCATATTACATTGGTGTCAGAAGTGGGATAAAACTTATTCTGTGAATAACTATTTGTGGTGTTAAAAAAAAAAAAAAAAACATTTCTGTGTTGAGTTAATTAGTTGCGCAAAATGGGTCGCAAATTGGGAAAACTAACTATAATTCAACTAAAGGCAGAACTCAGTAAGCGGAACCTCGACACAACTTGGGGAAAAGATGCCCTACTGATTCGTTTGGAAGAAGCAGTAACGCAGGAAGGTGAAAATCCGCAGCTTGACGTGGAAGAGGAACCAGCAATTACAGCAGCCGACCCGAGTATAACAAGTCTGCTCCTGCAACTTAAGTTAGTCATGGACGAACAAAAGTAGGCAATAGAAGACCAAAGTAATTCTCTAGAACTTAAGCTGGACGAACAAAAGAATTCTCTAAAACTTAAGCTGGACGAACAAAAGAATTTTCTAGATGCTCTAGAAAGCAAACTTGATGAGCAAAACAAGACCTTGGAATCCAAATCCGAAGCGATCGAAGAGAAAATCGAGAAGGTCGAGACGCAAATCGAAAAAGTCGAAACTAGATTCGATGAAAACTTTGAGAAGCATGAAACTCAGTTCGGGAAGATAGAGACTCAGTTTGAAAAAGTAGAAAAGCAACGTGAAGAGACAGAAAGCACGGGAATATTCCACTGACGGTCTGAGAAGAAAGGAGATGCAGCCTCCTATCTTCGATGGTCAAACATCATGGCCAATTTATAAGAGACAATTCGAAGCGGCCGCAATGACCAATAGCTGGGACGATGAAGAGAAGCCTATTGCACTCATACTTGCACTGAGGGGTCCAGCTGCGGAGCTCTTGCAGACCATCCCGGAAGATAAACAGCAGAACTACGACTCTCTGGTTCAGGCTATCGAGATACGGTTTGGGGATGAACACATGCAGCAGGTGTACAGGGTTCAGCTGCGTAGTCGAGTCCAGAAAAGGGGGGAAACGCTCCAACAGTTGCAAGCGGATATAGAGCGACTAGCCCATCTTTCATACCCTAAAGCCGGTGAGGAGCTTATCAACGAAATGGCGGTGGAAGCTTTTATTCAGGCCATAGAGGACAGACAACTACAAATGGCTGTAAGGATGGCTGAAAAGCGAACACTCCCCGAGGCATTGGCATTCGCTTTGTCAATGAAGGCTGCGGACCAAGCATACCAGGGAATACACCGTGTGAGGGAAATGTCCGTCGTGGAATGCCGTCATGGATAAAGACAAAGCTCGCGGAAGTCAAATCCGTTGCTGGAATTGCAACCAAACCGGACACCTACAGCGGCAGTGCAGAAGTGCACCTAGACGAGGGAATTGTCCACATTGCACCAGTAGGAGAAGCAGAGAGGAAGGATCCTGTCGGTCAGACCTCCCAAAACCAGCAGTCAGGAAATGCGTAAGGACTAACTTCGCGGAGCAGAAGTTGGTTACTGGAATCGAGACCCCCAGGACCACCATTCAAGTTTCGCAAACGGGGTAACAAGAGCCTGACAGTGGAGGCACTAATCAACAAGAAGAAGTGCATAGCCACCATCGACACAGGCGCCACTGCCTCCATTGTAAGAAGAGATATCGTCAGAAGCGCCTGGCTGCACAACACCAACAGCTACTGCCTGAAGACTGCAACAGGGGAAACGGCGAAGGTGTTTGGAGAAGTTCGTCTTACGATTACTCTGGCGGGACTGACGTTCTCCCATGCGTTTCTGGTGGCAGATATATGCGACGAGTGCATCATCGGAATAGACTTCATGAAAGCAAATGAAGTAATCCTGGACATCGGGATGCAAGTACTGAGGTATCGAAATGTGGAGATTCCGATGGTGTACGGAAACGAGAATGCCGTAACTCTCAGGACAGTCATCAGCAAAGACGAAGTTTTGCCGCCGTCTTCAGAGACAATCATTTGGACGAAGCTGGAAGGTGATCTTGGGAGCCACCGATTCTACATAGTAGAACCAGACCCAGGGAAGAATTCTCAAGACTACATCGTGGGAAAGACGTTAGTCGAACCAAAGAACACCATGGTTCCAGTGAGAGTTTTGAACGCAAGACCACACACTGTCAAACTAAGGCGAGGGGAGGTGACTGGAAAATGCACGCCGATTACCGCCGTCGCAACAATATCTGAACGTGATGCTCCAAAACCTCTCCCATCACCTTGGACAGCGGAAACGAGAGAGACGATTCTCCAGTCCAGTGAACTGAATCAGGAGCAGCGAACTATGGCAGAGAATCTTATCAATGAGTACGCTGATGTATTTGCCTCACAGGACGGAGAATACGGCCGAACACACCTGGTACAACATCGAATAGACACTGGTGATACTAGACCAATTCGTCAGCCTGCTAGGCGCCTTCCATTGGCAAAGCAGACAGAAGTTGCAGAGATGGTGTCGGCAATGGAGAAAGAAGGTCTGATTGAAAGTTCCAAAAGTCCGTGGGCATCACCGGTTGTACTGGTTAAGAAGAAAGATGGCAGCACGCGGTTCTGCGTGGACTATCGGCAGCTCAATTACGTCACCAAGAAAGACAGCTATCCTCTGCCACGGATTGACGACACGCTAGACACACTATCAGGAGCCCGATGGTTTTCCACTCTCGACTTGAAGATTGGCTACTGGCAGGTACAGATCCATCCAGAAGACCGGGAGAAAACCGCCTTCACCGCAGGAAATGGGCTATGGCAATTCACGGTAATGCCATTCGGGCTGTGCAATGCTCCGGCGACTTTCGAGCGATTGATGGAATGTGTCCTGCAAAGGTTAACATGGAAAACCTATTTGGTATACTTGGATGATGTCATCGTCGTAGGAAAAACGTTTGCGCAACACCGAGACAATCTAAGGGATGTGTTTCAAAGGCTTCGAAGTGCCCACCTGAAGCTCAACCCCAAGAAGTGCGCCCTGTTTAGAGTGGAAGTCAAGTACCTGGGACACATAATTTCAGCGAAAGGAGTGAGAACCGATCCAGAGAAGGTCGAAGCGGTGAAAAACTGGCCAGTCCCCAAAGACAAACACCAACTAAGGAGCTTCCTGGGCCTAGCCACCTACTACAGACGGTTCGTGAAGGATTTTGCCGGGATCGCAAAGAGCCTGCACCAGTTGACGGAAAAGGGGAAGCAATTCAAATGGTCAATTGAGTGCGAGAAGAGCTTCAAGGCACTTAAACAACGGCTATGCGATGCCCCGATACTAGCTTACCCCACTCCCGGGGAAGCGTTCATTGTGGATGCAGATGCTAGTAATGTCGGGGTAGGAGCCGTACTCTCCCAATTGCATGATGGCCAAGAGAAGGTGGTTGCGTAATTCAGCAAGGTGCTCTCTAAGCCAGAAAGGAACTACTGCGTGACAGGGCGGGAACTTCTAGCTTTGATCTTGGCTACGAAGCATTTTCACAAATACCTCTATGGGAGGAAGTTCCTTCCTCGCACAGACCATGGAGCCTTAAAATGGCTATTACAGTTCAAGAGTCCTGAGGGTCAGGTCGCAAGATGGATCGAAAGGCTGCAAATCTACGACTACGAAATACAGCATCGCAAAGGAAAACTCCACTCTAATGCGGATGCACTGTGTCGGAGACCATGCAGAACGGATTGTAAACATTGTGCGCGTCAGGAAGAACGGGAGCTGGTTTCCATCCAAAGAATGAGAGCCGAACCTATCGCCGGCTGGAGCGTAGATGAGAACGCTCAGAATGAAGACCCGGATATCGAGTCGATTCTGGCCTGGAAGGAGAACATGGAGAAACCGGATCATCAGAACATCTCTCACAGAAGCCCGACTTTAAAGGCATATTTTGCGCAGTGGGACTCCCTCCATGTCCAAGAAGGTGTTCTGAGAAGAAAATGGGAATCCTCCGACGGAAAGTCGTTTGTAATGGTGTTTGTCGTGCCGCGGACGAGGGTCAAGGAGGTGTTACAGGAAATGCATGGCGGGGCGTCCGGAGGCCACTTGGGAGTGAATAAGACGCTAGAAAAGGTACAAGAACGTTTTTATTGGTTAAAAGCGAAGGAAGATGTCGAAGACTGGTGCAGAAAATGCGACGTGTGTGCAGCTAGCAAGGGTCCGAAAATCAAAACTCGAGGTAAGATGCACCAATACAACGTGGGAGCACCTTTCGAACGAATCACCATTGACATCGCAGGGCCCTTTCCGGAAACCGACAATGGTAATCGGTATATACTCGTAGTAATGGACTACTTCAGTAAGTGGCCGGAAGCGTTTCCGATCCCTAACCAGCAAGCCAGAACCGTAGCGGAGCAGATCGTCTACAATTGGGTGAGCAGATTCGGTGTGCCCTCGGAATTGCATTCTGACCAAGGGCGGAACTTCGAGTCAAGAATCCTCCAAGAGATGTGTCAACTACTCGGAATCAAAAAGACATGGACAACCCCGCTTCATCCACAGTCGGACGGTATGGTGGAGCGTTTCAATAGGACTTTGGACTAACATCTCTCGAAGGTCGTAAGTGACTACCAACGGGATTGGGACCGGCAGATTCCCTTGTTTTTGATGGCCTATAGAAGTGCCGTGCATAGCACTACTCGACATACGCCGTTCGAAATCTTGTTTGGTGGAATAGCTCGGTTACCCAGTGAGGTGAAATTTGGATCTCCTACCAATGAGCCCAGAAATGAAGAAGAGTACGTGGCGGACCTTGGGGAAAGGCTTAGGGACATACACCAAAGGACCAGAAGCCAGATTAAGATGACGAGCGACCGCATGAAGACCAGGTATGATGCCAAGGCAACAACGTCAGGATTCCAGGAGGGAGATCTAGTTTGGCTGTATAATCCCCATCGCCAAAAGGGGAAATCACCTAAGTTGCAGCAGAACTGGGAGGGTCTCTACAGAATAATAACCCGCATCAACGATGTTGTCTACCGCATCCAGGGAGGACCAAGGGCCAAAATGAAAGTGGTTCATGTGGACCGACTGAGTCGATACAATGGCCGAAGTGAGGACGCACTTGTTCGGGACGAACAAGTCTAAGAGGGGGGCAGTGTAACATAATGTAGCATAATGCAACAAATTCCGAAGTGTCTTTTCATTCGAGGTTCGTGTCTGCAATTAGTTCTCCACAGTTGGTGTCCACGATAAGAGACGGATAATATCACGGATAAGAGAGAACAAGAGATTATTGGCTGCAGCTGTCATCCTGGAATTATTACATCAGAATTTTCTTGTTCCAGTGGTCGAAGAATTTGCTATTTGTTTCTGGCTATCAGAAACTTCTGCTATATAAGGACAAATGGCGATCGAGACCAGGCAGTTGGTTTTGAACCGCACGAGGAGATTGGAAAAGTGATAACAGCCGAAGTTGTAATTTTGTGATAAATTGAAAGTTGAGAGTTAACAAGAAGAAGTAATCAGTTTGGATTTGTGAATTAAGTAATTGAAAGGAGATAAAGTGATTTGAGAGAAGAAAGAGGTCTTGTAAGGAAAGAGTTTGCGAAGAATAGTATAGTGTGAACTTGAATTGTTCTATAGACTAGAAAATAAAGAAATAATTTCACAGAATATCGTTTTATCTACTCGCGCCGTAGCTCGCATATTACAATATTTAGAACTGTACAACAAGTGTCTAACAGAAGGGGTTTTCCAGACCAATGGAAAATGCAACATCTAGTGCTGCTGCCTAAAGGGAACAAACCAATAGATGAGCCCTCGTCATACCGGCCCATATGCCTAGTTAGACACAATGGCTAAAATACTAGAGCGAATCATATGAAACCGACCGGAGGTGGCAACTGATGAAGCTCTCAAACCAACAGTATGGATTTAGAAAAGCTAGTTCTTGGAAGGAGCTATTCAGGGCAAAAGATGGAAAGGAGGTTTAACAAAATACGGTGCCATGGTTCTTACTTAAAATGATTTCGAGAAACGGTTCCTGCTCTTCGATACAGGTGATGGAGTAAGGCAGTACCACATATGTATCTGACGGAGTTCCACAAGGGTTGGTACTAGGACCTATCCTATGGAACATAATGTAGATAGGGTTCCAAGGCTCAGGATCCCAAAAGAGGCAAAATTGCAATAGTTGTGGCGGCGAAACACCTGGAAGAAATTGAGGACATTTGTAGTGAATGTATCCGAGAAGTGAGGCGGTGGATGGCAGGAGTTGGGTTAGAACTCGCAGAATACAAAACAGAAGCTGTACTAGTAAGTAGTCACATGAAAAGAAAAACAATCACCATCAGGGTAGACGTTCATAATATAACGTCAAAACCGGTTACAAGATACCTAGGTGTGATGATCGACGCTAGGCTCGCTTACGAGGAACACCTTGAAAAAAACGTGCGACGAAGCTGCTCGGGTGTCCTTATCCAGAATAATGACGAACATTGGAGGACCCAGGCAACAAAGAGACTAGTTCTGTCAAGGGTAGTGCAGACCATCACAATGTATGCAACACCATCATGGGCCAAAGCAGTGACAATAATTAAGTCTTACACCAGAAGAATTAACTCCGTCCACCGAATGTATGTGTCATATGATGCTATAAGTGTCATCGCGGGAATGCCACCAGCAGATATTCTGACTAGCGAACTACAGAGCTGAGCTTAGGCTACTGTAGGGGTTAGCAGATTGTGGATAGCTGAACGGCCTGTGATGAACAGGTTAGCTGCGAATAACAAATAAGCAGCCCTCGACCAAAAGCGGCAGAGAAGGAAGGGTGAGGCTGAAAACGTCTTAGAAACCCTATGAACTCTCTGTGACAGGACGAGTCGGTGCCGTCCACAAATAGGTGCCCTGGCGTCGGAGGAACTATCTAAACACGAAGACAACACGTGAAGCAATGCAGACTAAGCCTATATACTAGGCATTAAGACTGAGCCCAGTAAAGTGCTAACTACAGAATACCGGACCATCGATTGGACTTGATTGCTTGGGCTCGGTTGTAGTATTCTGTTACCTTAGTAAGTTAGAGTGAAATCTGATTGAAACGGCTCTCAGGCTAATGATGCAACCGCGCCCGTCCCGTTAAAACCTTGGCAGGCCTTAAAGTACGTTCTCCGTCATGTCGTCGTTAAGTTGGTGGTGTATGTTCAGATTTTGTTTTTTTTTTTATAATTTGCGCGTGCTAAAGATGGTATGAATACTCTTACACAGGCGTTGTGAAGAAGAGAGAGAGAGAGAGAAAGAAAGATTTAGTGTAGTTCTGTAAAATCCAAGGGTAGCGTCCAGATAACTGGAGTGCTTGTTTGTTTTGCTTTTGTCATTGCTCATGATTCACAGTATTTTTTCCGTCCTCCTGATGCATTTTCAGCCATATGACCACTCACTGCCAGTGCTATGCCTTCGCAGTAGAGTTGACTTAGCTTTCGCAATTGATCGACTTTTTTTATTTATTTCAGGCGAAATAAATAGATGATTCTTGACATCAGGATTTGAACTGTGAACCAACAGCGTAACAAGCGATGATGTTACCACTACACCACGGCCACCCTCAGATGTAACATTCCTGATTAACACCGATCTGGTTCTGGCATAGGCACCCATAAGGTCCTTGGCCTCCCTGCCTGCATAGATAACCATGGGATCATAGATGTGAATACACATCCAGACGGAGATAGCAGCTTTGAGTGGGGACCCAATAGAGATGATACACCAAAACAATCAAACACCAGAAAAAAATACAAAAAATACAGAAAATACAGAAAAAACAAAAAATCAAAAAAAAAATTATTTTCAAGAAGGGGAGCTTACTGTATTAACACACCCATTTAGAAGAAGTTCGTTGGTTTCCAGATCTCCGGAAAAGACAACGCCAGCAGAAAAGCAGGACAGTACCGAACCCACTGGTCCCAGTTCTTCCAAAAGCACGGAAAAACCCGTTGAGGTTAAGGAAAAATTGGGCCAAATTGCCAGCCAAACAAAAATGGGAGAATGATGCGATGAAAATCCTCGGTAGCAAGATCAACGAGCTGATGGTTTCCATCCAAGGGAAGAACAACGTCCATCATGAAATCAGAAGACTGATTAGTTCAATCCGAGCGCACTATAAAATAGCGGAGAAAAGCGAGGTATTGAGGAGGACGATGGAAAACAGAAACGAACTCTCGACCCAAAGTACCCAGATGGAGGAAGTAAGTCACAGTACGACCTCCAGGAGTGGGAACGACAGCACTTGCGGTCCCGCACGGAGTCCTGTGCAGAATCCTGGAGAGCAGGCAACACCCACAACTAAAAGGAGAGATACAACTCCCAAACCGAATAGGCAGACCTGTCCACAAAAACGGAACTTGCCTGAGTCAAAAAGAAAAAAATCGGAGACACAGGCGGTTGAAGGATTGGCAAACCCAGACCGAGAACGAACAACAGTGAAAAGACAAGGACCAATAATGAAGCAAGAATGGACGCAGGTGAAGGGACGTGAAAGGCACAGAAGGAAACCAACCCGTCCAGATGCACTTGTGATAAAAGCAACAGGCGATCTTTCTTACGCGGACATGCTGCGGAAAGTAAAAACAAACCCCTCACTAAAGAAGCTGGGAGAAAATGTTGACCACATTCGAAAGACCGTGAAAGGAGACTTATTGCTGCAACTGAAGAAAACAGAAGACGCTCAATTTTCGGACTTCCAACAAAAAGTGGAGAAGATCCTGGAAAGCAAAGCTGAAGTCAGAACCGTGACACACGAGGTGTGAGTAGTGATGGGCAAATTTTTTATACCTACCCGGTAGGCATTTATCAAAGGGTAAATATCGGGTATTTACCCAAAACTATATTTACCCACCCAAATATGGGTTTTTATTACATTTGGTAATTAGTGATGTGCCAAAGTAGGTATAAAAAAAAATAACCCCTTTTGCATTGGGTATATATGTATGTATCTATATCTTAGAAAGCCTAGTGAGTAATAGAGTCAGCTTACAGACATTGGCCGTCAACGAGGGTTCCTCCCTCGCTAGAGACATTAAGACTGCATTGCTGGATGAAGATTGTTTTTGGAATGATATTCTTGTTGTAATTGAGATTATTAAGCTAATAGTTGTGTGGATAATGAAATTTGAATTCAATACTGGAATTTGGCCCTTTATCGGTCCAAAGAAGGCATTTGGGGTAACGAATTCATTTGGTCAAATGTTTCCTCCATTGAACCATTGATTTGGTGGAAGGCCTTTGTGCTAATAAAAATTTAAGCAAAGTTGCAGCACGCATTTTATCAGCACCTTCGGCAGCCACAGAACGTTCCTTTAGTACTTTTAGTTGGATTCACAATAAGAAACGAAATCGCTTTACCACCGAACGGGCGGGCAAGTTGACGTGCATATCTCATAATTGGAACATTAAATTGCATGCACGAACAACACATCAAGCTGTAGCAGAAAATAAAACCCGAACCAGGTTCTAGTTCAACAAATATCAACATACCCAGCACATCAGAAGGTAATAAACCAAACTTGGTTTATTACCTTTACAGTTACTCATCCAATCCTAACATACCCAGCACATCAAAATCTACTGAATCAGCAGAATGCATGTCTATTGACGGACATTTAATAAGTTTACTATCTAATTCAAGCGACGCAGATTATTTCAAATTCAAATATTCTTTTGTTTACATTGTTCCTTTTCTTTTTTAAATCTAATTAAATAAAAACAAAGCACACAATGAACACATTTTTCTCATTTGAAATAAATACCCACATAAATACACCTTTGTGAGTACGTGTTTGGCAATAGATGCTGCGTGGAGAGTAAGCAAAACATACACGCACAGCGATTAAGTTTCATCTACGACCCAGTCATACAGAAAGAAGAAGATAGCAGAGGAGACAGATGCAGAATAAGGGGTGGAAATCTCACACACTAGACGTCGAAGTACTCTACGAACCTGCTGCCAAGAGGTTGTGACGCTTCCATGCAGCAGAAAACATTAAGCTTGCGTCGGCCCCCAGTATACTGGTGGAATGATGAGATCGCCAGACTGCGCGCAGATTGCCACAGGGCGCGCCGATTGTACCAGCGTTCCGGGGAACACAGCAGCCACGGAGAACTCCACGAGAGATTTATAGTTGCCCGAAGAAACTTAAAATCTGCAATTAAAAACAGTAAAAAGAGAAGCTTCGAACAACTGTGCAACGCAGCCAATCAAAATCAGTGGGGAAAAGCCTACCAAGTGGTTATGATAAACTTGAAGGGTGGCAGAAAACCCTCGCCCACGTCCTCAGTGTTTCTCGAGAACGTGGTCTCTGTGCTTTTTCGACAACAACAGGTAATAGAGAATCAAACGGAGAGGAGAACCGCGACGGGGACGTTACCAATACCTCTCGTCACAGAAGCAGAAGTTCTACAAGTCTGCAAAAACATCAAGGATTAAAAAGCACCTGGCGTTGATGAAATCCCAAACATTGCATTAAAAGCAGCAATTAATTGGCGCCCACACATCTTTGCAGACGTATACAACGCCTGGCTCAAGGAAGGAGTATTCCTCGATCAGTGGAAGAAGCAAAGACTTGTCCTCTTACCAAAAGGTAATAAACCACCGCAGGATCGCTCATCGTATAGGCCCGTATGCATGCTGGACACCATGGGCAAAATACTGGAGCACATAATAAGTGACAGACTGGAAAGCGCGATCGACGAAGCAGGAGGCCTCGCAGACCGCCAGTATAGCTTCCGTAAGGCACGCTCTACGATTGATGTCATCGACGAAGTCGTAAATAGAGCGAAAAAAGCCATCTAAGGTAGATGATGAAAGGGCGGAAGTAAACAGTACTGCGCAATCATAACGCTGGATGTTAAAAACGCAGCTGAGGAGGCAGCAAGAACAACGCCTGCCTTGGCAAGAATCATGCCAAATATTGAAGGCCCTAAACAGAAGAAGAGACTACTCTTAGCAAGAGTTGCGCCGTCGATGATGCTTTAAGGCTCCCAAATATGGGCAAGTGCCATGAAGACGAAATCGTACAGAAGAAAGACGGAGGCGGTCTACAGAACCAATGCCTTGAGAATATGCAGGGCCTATCGAACAACCTCCTACGACGCGGCATGCGTATTTGCGGGAATGGTGCCAATAGACCTCCTCTTTAAAGAAGCCGAACGGAAATATCGTGCCAACAGGACAGTGGAGTCAACAGCGACGAGTCGAAGTAACACCAAAGTACCGCCAAGAACAAGCCTCGAATAATGGCAAGAGAGATGGAACTTTTCTGACAAAGGCAGATGGACGCATAGATTCATCCCCAATATAGACATTTGGATCAATAGGAAGCATGGGGAGCTGAACTTCTATCCGACGCAAATGCTTACTGGCCATGGATGTTTCAAAGCCTACCTCCATAGATTTGTACACGAAGACAACCCATATTGCCCAACGTGCACGGAAGCAGTCGAGGATGCAGAACACATCGTGTTCCATTGTGCACGATATCACGAAAACGTAACTTGCTGGCGAACAGACTGTGTGTGGACTTAACACAAGAGAACACCACCAGACAGATGACGAGCACTCAAGAAGCTTGGAAAGCAGTAAGCGAAACTGTGGCTACCATCATGAAAGAACAACGACGACAGGAGTGACAGCGAAACGTCGCGCAGACGGCTGGCAACACGAACGAGACGAGTATGTAAGGCTGAAGCCCCCCTCGCGATGAAATGCTTGACGGCAGTGCCGCGAGGACCAGGGGTAGGAGGAGAGGTGGGTGGAAATCCCACACTGTTACTGAGTACGGGCTCAGTTTCGTTTTGGAAAGATTCCCACCTCCCAACCCAAAAAAAAACTAGCGAACTACAAAGGACCTACGATGCCAAAATTCAGGACCCCCAAGCTGCAGTCTACGATATCAAGCTGGAAAAAACACAGCGTAGTATGGGAGCATGGCAGGATAGATGGAACCAGTCTACGAAGAGAAGATGAAACTATACACTAATATCGAATATCCAAAAATGGATGGACCGACAGCATCGAGAAGTAGATTTCTACCTCAGCCAGCTCCTAACCGGACATGGCTGCTTTCGAGCGTATCTAAATCGGTTCGGGTTCAATGAATCTCCCACCTAATTAAATTGCGAAGACGCCAGAAAAGATGAGCGGCACGCATTTTTTCAGTGCCCACATTTTGATATAGAGCTCAGAAAACTAGTGAAAAGAATTGGAGAAACACCGACGCCAGAGAATATTGTAAACCTCATAATAGCATCGAACACAATAGGGATGCGGTGAAACTGGTTACAGCAGTAATCATGAAGGAACTTCGGTTGTTGGAAAGAGTCAGGAAAAACAACAGCGAAAATGAAGCCCAGACGACATCTCTCATAGAGCAAAGAACGGCAAACGCTGAACCTATTTTTGAAGCAGCAAACTGGGAAAGAAGAGCATAATACCTAGAATCGTGCATGTCACTAGCCCGAGCTACTGGTATCTTAAGAAGATTACATATCCTTTGACGCAACCAAACAAAAAATACCGGCCGCTTTTAAATCTAAATAGTGCACAAGCAGGAGACCAACGAGAGGAAGTGCCAGCCTCAACTATCGAAATTAAGAGAAATTAAAAAGGCTGTCAAATAGCTCAAAGCAGCTGGTAAAGACAAAGAAAACCCCGGAGCCAAGATAATCAGAACAGTTACATGAGAAGTGGAAAGAAGAGGTTATAAGCCCAATTTTTAAAAAGCGATATATATTGGGATGTAAAAACTACTGAACGAGAACTATCCCGAATGCCGTCTAAAGAATCATTGGCCAGATCATCTTCTGTCGCCTATCGCTGCTAAGAGATAGAGAGTTGTTTGGTCTGACATACCCCTCAGGGGGAGTACTAACATATGCGCTATGGCTCCTGGTAGTGGATGAGGTGCTCAACATAATGGTTAAAACGGGATACGCAATAGCCAAATCGGGGAAGCTTTTCCCCAACAATAATGTAGCTGATGTAATCAAGCTCGTCAAGACATCCGAAGTTGGGCTGGGGCAACCTCTCCAAGACTTAGCTAGTGATATTCACAAGAAGGTGCGAAGAACCATGCATTTCTCCACCAAAGGTAGTTAATAAAGGCACGGAGTTGCAGTTCGCAGACCATGCCAAATATCTAGGAATAATCCTGGCTAAGAAACTCAGTTGGAAAACGAATATACCTATACATAGGTACTAGTATAAGCTACCGTGCCTGGAAGGCTTCGGTTGACAAAATGGGACCTTCAGCCTCTGGTAGTCCACTCGATGTGACCTATTCTGATGTACGAGGTTTTAGTCTGGTGGCCGGCACTAGATAAGAAATATTACACTGCACTTCTGGAACGAATAGACGCACAACTCCAACTGTTACACTAGAAACGATGCTCCATCTTTTTCCCGTTGATGTCTTTGGGAAGCTGGTGACCTTAAAAGCAGCACTAAGACTAAGCGAATCGCAATAATTGGTTAGCATAATAACTAGCCACTCGCGGATTCTGGTCAATTATACTATACCAACTAAAACAGACTATATTGTAATATACTATGATTTCGAAGCCAAGTATAAATCTAGAATTCCTAGTAGAATCTATTGGGAATCGGACTAAAACAGACTATATTGTAATATACTATGATTTCGAAGCCAAGTATAAAACTAGAATTCCTAGTAGAATCTATTGGGAATCGAACAGAATTCTAAACTGTTCTGGAATAGAAATATACGCAGACGGCGGATGGTATTGCAGAACATCGGATGTCTATGAAGTTTGAGAGAACCAGCCATTAACCGAGTTAATTGGCAAATAATTGTTGATCAGATTAAGTCTCTAAGGATGTCTAATATCAGATAAATAATGGTAATGAAGGTCGCTTGTAAAGAAATATATCAGCGGGTGATCAAAGTAGATATTCATTTGATTTTAAACTGGATTCAGGCAGTAAATAATATCCTTCAGCAGCTCCTACACAGTTATGGCAAAACTTGTTTTTGTATCCATTTTTTTAATATCGTCTAAATGACCAGCTGTTTCTTTTCCAAAATTCGATCCGTTACTAAAAGACTACAAAATAGGTCAGCTGTCACCCAAATTTCTCCTACAACTCACAGTTTGTCTTTGGGCCAAAAATTCGTTGCCTATGAGAATACTATGATTTCAACTATGGCTGCCATTACACTAAATACCAAAACTCTTTGATTAACCGAAACTCCCATGGTCAATAGCCCTTCTTCCTATTATGTTGAAATACATATATGCAATCGAATTTCGACTATCTGTTTACCCTGTAATGTTAAATTAACACCTTCTCCATGACCAAGTTTACCAAATCGAAAATTAAAGCCGTGCAAGTCAGCCCAACATGTATAACAACAACAAAATATAATTTCTTACGTAAGTCGTAGGTAAAGCAGGTAACCACAACAAATCGTTAGATGACATCACTGCTAGAGAATACAAATTTATTTGAATTACTTGCTCGCAGTTTCTTGTGTACCACCAAAAATAGTGTAGGTATTATTTCTTTTATATGGAATTTCAATAAGAAAGCCATCGTCTAATAAACCTATGATACCTTACTTTATTAGAATATTACGAGTTTTGTGCATGAAATCATTCCTGTCGCAAGATTTTGAATTCTCAATTATAGTTGTTGTTATCTCCGAAAAATGTCTCTGATTGATTCTTCTTGACCCTGAGAACAGAGAAGTAAGAGTCTATTGATTCGCGGGTTATCAAATGGAAAAATACAATCCAATCCAATCCAATCCAATCCAATCGCAGAATCGTCACAGATAGAAATACAATCCATGAAGTCATTTTGCATAGTAACTGCCATCGGTGACCTCAACATTTTTCATCTATGACTCAAGATCATGAATCAAAATTATGGAGCTGAAATTAATGTAGTCATAAATTGGAGTCACCTGCTTAAGTGATACTGGAAAAATTTTGATTGAGCTTTCGATTAGTGATCAATCGATTTTTTATTATGATCAAATTAATGGCAAATAGTGATTCTATGCTCTTGTTTACTGCATAGTGCGGTTGATGTCATGCAATTTTGACTGAATGGTGGGCTGAAAATAAATGAAGCTGATCAACTTATTTAGAACAAGTTAGTGAGACAAACAAATATTTAAATGGTGAACAAATTAGCATATTTGTGACGAAAACAGGTGAGATTGCTGCGCAAAAATTAATTAAAATCATACATATGAATATGTATGTATGTATATACATCCACATGTACGGCAGAATAAAGGTAGAGACAATTTTAAAAACAAAAGAATAGAAATTACGAATTTTTTTTTTTGTTTATTCAAATATTTGTGATAAGATCGAAAAATAAGTAGAGAATACTTGCAAAAATGTGGGAACAGAATTTTGAAGCTATCGTACCTGAAAATAATGAAAGCTTTAGGGATTTCTGAATAAAAACAATTCTTAATAATAATAAACAATAATTGTACGAATCAATGGTTGTTATTACTGCAACTGCATGAAGATAGTGCAGTGCTATATGTAGATATGTATATAGGGTTGGAGTTTATGGTATAGCCGAAGACGGCTATTAACAGGAGGAGTTACTATTATCCTGTAGGAGCCCCAATACGACGAATGAGTATATACGATGTGTGAAACATGTCACACGAAGCGCTTTATAACGCGCCTTCTTAAATTTATTTATTGCAAATCTATGGAAATTTTGAGGCTTCAAAATTAAACGCATTAAAACTTCATGTAGCCGCCTCCAATTTTCATAAAAAAACAACAAAACAACAGCGCATTAGAAAGCGCTTCATGTGTCCGCACCCTAAAATACTGTATCACGTGTACATAATGTATGATATAATAGAGTCCCAGAAAAAGTGGACTGCAGTCGGTTGCATGCAAGCGTCGCACACAGTTGAAGAAGCACGTAATCGCGACCACTTTACCGCGATGTACCTATAATACTTAATACTGGTTCCGCGGGGATTAAGGATTGTGTAAGTAAGAATTTCACATGCTACTGAGTACGGGTTCGCAATATCTATGAAGATTTCCGCCAACTTTATCGGTACAACAAAAAGTCTGGGTTCACCAATAAGAAACTACGGCATATAACATGGGATATCCGTAGGTAATTCTATCTTAGTTTAGAATATGTAGGTACTCTTCCTGATGTGTTTTTACCGAAAAACCGACTCTAAGTTTGAGGAACAGCAGCTTAAATATCATAGTTAGCTCTTGACAGACGTAAACTAAGGGAAATGACAGCCACGGTTATTTAAAAAGTTAAACTAATGTAAATAGTCAGAAATTAATAAAGAAATAAAATTTGTCCAGAACGTAAAATGCGAATGCAGTTCCTGTTAATAACATCTTCAAATTACGTGAATCTTCACGTTCTCGATGAGAGGAAATGATGCTTACAGTATGGATTTCTATTTTTTATTTTCCCACATGACAATTCAATTTCATATGCACATTATATACAGTACACACATATGTATGTACAGTTTGTCAAAAAAGTGTTTTTACAAGCAAAAATGTTGATCGGATTTATTTTGTTCTTGGCAATAAATACTTATGATAATTATTTTTCTTAACTTTTTATTTACACTTCTTAAAACTAACATTTAAGTGACCAGATAACAAAAAAAACATTGAATTTGATCATAAAAATACGGTAAAAAGCAACAAAATCGAGTTTATTCTAAGAATTTCGGTGTCAAAGTTTTTTCACACATTGTGTTTTTGCGATTTTGACTGAAATTTACAGCAATAACATTTGTTTTTTTTTTGTGTCCTCGTTGTTCACTCAATTCCAAAAATTTCCAGAGAGAAATGAACGGAAAATAATTAGAAAAATATATCAAAACCCCCAAATATCGACTAGAGCAATAGCAGTCAAGACGTGGCTGTTATACAACCGCCCCAAAGTGTTCAATGCACCTGCTCAGAGCCCAAACCTTAACCCTTTCAGACCTAACGGGATACATATGTCCCACAAGCTGCGTTCATATGACTAAATTGCAAATTTTCTTTACAAATCATTGTTTTTTTCCAATCAGTAAATTCCACATTGGTGTGGATTTGTCCGATCAATTTTTATCACTTTATGAGCCCGACCGAATATCAGGCAAGTGGTGTAAAAAAGTTTTCCAAAAGCTACTAATGGTAGCTGTGGCTAATGCATGAATTGTTTTCAAAGAAACGAAGCACAAGAAAGTTGCGTTGATTGAAATTCGTGCAACATCCCATTATGCAAAGCGTGCTTTGCTAGTTATCATTTGTAACTTTTATAAAAATAAAATATATTTGATACGAATTTTCTAAAAAAACAAACACTCTTTGAATCAACATTTAATTTTGTCTCATTTAATAACTGGTGGGACTTATTTGTCCCAGTAGTGATTACTGTTGGGATACACCCTGTCCCAGGACATTTTCTCTGCACACGGATGTCCTATCAAACTTGCAATTATTCAAATTATTGATTTCATAACGATAACGATAACTTCATTATTATCTTTAAAAAATAAATCCGGGCTGAAAGGGTTAACCCAATTGAGAATTTGTGGGCACATTTAAACAAAAAGTGGGTAAAAGAGCCGAAACCAAATAATTCAATTTATCCAAGAGGAATGGGCAAAAATACCTAACGAACATGGTATTAAAAAATAAATAAGATCAATGAAAAGTAGACTACAAGCTGTTATCGACACTGAAGGTCGCCAAACAGTATATTAAATATAAATAACTAGACCAAATTGACTTTTAAATGACTAAGTACAATATGTAAAAAGTCTTTCTTGACACTTTAATTTTGTGAATTTTTGCGTTTTTATTGTGTTTTCTTATGTTTTTATAATGAATTTGATAAGTTTTTGTGTTATCTGGTCACTTAAGTATTAATTTTAAGAAGTGTAAATAAAAAGTTCAAACAAATTATTTAAACGAGTCTTTATTATTTTTATTAGCAGTGTACGCAAAGAATTAAAGAAATGTTGCGTAACCTCTTTACAACGTGATTGAGTGACGAATAACAAATTAAAGCCGTGCCTCTTTACAAGCGTGTTTGAAGTCTAACGCGATTTGTTGACATTCGGTTGACAAGCTTTAATCCTAAGTATTTCTTCACTTAAAATATATCCCGCGCCTCTCGTTTCGAATCACTTAACCCCAGCAGTACAGACATATTTCTATGGATAGAATAGGTTACCCTAAATTCTATGAAATTTTATGTTTTAGCTTACCTGGAGTGCAGTTTGCGACTGATTTTTTGACATGGAATCACTGTGAACACTTGACGCATAGTGCAGATGATATTTTATCTGTTCAGACATTCCACCATTTGTAAGCCCAACAATTGAATCCAATATAGCAATAGATGGCAAGTGAACTCTCAAATTCTTGTAACCTCGCGACATGTTTATCTGATCTGGGTCCATTTTCATCTTAACACAGCAAAGAATGGAAAGACAGACGAACTATATAGACAAAGATAAATCACGGTCTGACACGGGAAATACTAGACATACATATGTATTCACTTGGGTTAAAATCCCCAAGATACGTTGGTTTCAGATAGATCTTGGACTTTACGCAGACCACAGTGCACAGAGCGTACTTGACCCTGCCGACAGGCTCGAAAGACAACGTAGCACTTGAACACAGAGAACGTTCTGCTACTTTGAAAAAAAATATTTCTGTAGCCTTAGCTATCAGATCAATTTATGGAGATAATGGAGAAGAAGACAACCGCGATAATGTTCGAATACACGAGAAAAAGAAAGACACTTAAACTTAAAAAAATAATTTGGTTTAGATTGTTCAGTCACGGATTCAGCCAAAATAATCAGAGTGACAGACATCAACCAAGCTCAACCTAGTCTTCAGTAATAAAGTTCTTTCAGCTCTAACACCAGGAATAAATAGTTCTTGAATATCAGTTTTCAGGTCATAAAGTAGCATTTAAAGAAATGATGATCCAAAAAGTGTTTTGCATTCAATTTGGTTTTCAATAGACCACAGTGTGCCCTGAAATCTAATCTATAAGAAAATAGTTGTCTGAAGCCGTGACCAACATATGTACATATTTATAATTAGGTATATTCATAAGTTTCTCAAGATTGCTTGCAATTCTAAAAATAGCAGCTACAATGTTTCAAAGAACTTACAAAAAAGTTACAATTCGTATATTTTACATGCGAACTTTTTGATCCAAATGCAATAAGATCTTACGAAAGTTGGCGAATTTCCATATTTGTTTACACTCGGAAAAACATGAACCCTGACTGGAGCAAGGTAATGAAAAACGTGTTCCCTTTCTTATCTAATTTTTTTCTGACGAAAAGAAATTCAATTTTGACGGTCCAGATAGTTTCCAATACTACTGGAGAGATCTGCGGAAAGATCCCGTACATTTTTCAAGAAGAAATTTTGGTGGTGGAAGTCTGATGGTGTGGGCGGACTTTCCTTAGCGGGAACATTACCATTAGCCTTCCCATCCACTAGGATGAATAGTGACGAATACATTGATGTCCTTGAAACACAACTTTTGCCATTTTTAGTAAACAATCAAGACACGAAATGGGTTTTCCAGCAGGATAACGCCGTTATTCACACCAGCAGAGCAACCAAATCGTGGTTTGATCGACATGAGCTCAATGTTCTTGAATGGCTTGCTTGCTCACCAGATCAAAACCCGATTGAGAATCTTTGGGACATACTTGTGCGAAAGGTTTACGCCAATAACATGCAATTTAACACCGTGGCCGACCTAAAAGCAGCAATAAATACTTCTTGGGCCACAATCCCGCAGGATATATTGAAAAACTTAATCGACAGTATGCCAAATAGGATTTTCGCTTTAGTGGAAAACAAAGGTCCCACCAATAATTATTTGTATCCACTTAAAACTGAAGTGGTGATATAGTTATGAAAAATACGAAAAAATGTTTTCTTGTCTTTTCTCATAGAAAGAATAACGGAACTTTTCGACTTTTTATAAAATTGTTCGCGTTTTTATTACTCTTTCGGGTAAAAACAGTTACTTGAAAAAAAAATATTCTAATATTAAAAAATGCAAATTCAGGGATGGTGATATATTATGAAATGGAGTGTATATAAAGTGAATTATTTTGGATTTACAGCCCCATTTTGCAGCATCGCGCAATCGTGCAACCCCAAATTTTACAACAGCGTATATGGCTCTGAACTTAACATCTGTGTTTGCTTGACCGTCTGACACTCACATTTTATTGAGATGTGAAGTGTTCTTCAAAGGTCTTGAAGAACACTTAACGTCAAGGGTTTTGTATGTTGGGATTGATAAAGCTGGACATGTACATCAAATGAAGTTGGCCGTTTCTCCCTAGATTCATAATTTTATCGGTTTATTTGGAGCGGACAGTTGATCCGCTTAACAACTGCTTGAAACACCTCCGTGACCCATGATCAAGTATAAGAGTAAATCACAAATTTCTGGAATCTCGTTTAAGCATTTTCGACATTATTTAGCTAGCTACTTGATTCGAATTGTTGAATATAGTGGTCTCTCCTTCGTTCATTGAAAGTCAAGCCGCAACTTCTTGAACTGTCGTTATTTCCGCCTACATTGATGTATACTGAAGTGAACCGACAGTCGTATAATATTTATATCATTATATATGTATATACATATACTGTAATCTTCCCATTTTGTATATTTTCAAAAATATGTATGAATGAAAAAAAAAAAAAAAAAAAAATATAATAAAATAAAAATAAGTTTGCTGGCGCACTGGTTCCTAAAGTAAGACATTAAATGGTAAAAATATACCAGAAACAATAATTGTTTCTGGTATATTTCTACGGGTAGGCTTAACAGAAATTTTAATTTCCGAGAACATGATATAAATAGAAGACATATTCATCAGAAAACATGATTTCGCGGTAAAAATTATATATAAAACAAAAATAAGTTTACTGGCAACACCGGTTTCTAATACATTTCAACCAAATGATATTAAATAGTAGTAATATCATACAGGACACAATAATTGTCCAACAAAAGTAGGCTTAACAAAAAAAAATTGTAATTTTCGAGAAAATAAAGCACGTTTATAATAAAATTTGGTAGCAGCATTGTATATGAAAGTTTCATATACAATGGTAGCAGTAAAAAAGAGAGTTGTCATCGATCAGTTTCTATGTATTTTGTTTCGTACAAAGGACAATAGAAGTAGCCACAAATAATTTTATAACAATCAATTATTCAGCATTCCAATATACCCAATTTTTGATTGGTTTGATTCTTAAACACGTATCCAAAATTGCTTCGGCGTTATTATAGTTAACTCATTCGAGTAAACATTTTTATAATGCTAAAAACTTGTTTTTTTTATATTAAAATAAATGCTTAATTTCTTAATTTATTGCCAAGGCGTTTTCGACATTATTTAGCTAGCTACTTGATTCGAATTGTTGAATATAGTGGTCTCTCCTTCGTTCATTGAAAGTCAAGCCGCAACTTCTTGAACTGTCGTTATTTCCGCCTACATTGAAGTAGCCACAAATAATTTTATAACAATCAATTATTCAGCATTCCAATATACCCAATTTTTGATTGGTTTGATTCTTAAACACGTATCCAAAATTGCTTCGGCGTTATTATAGTTAACTCATTCGAGTAAACATTTTTATAATGCTAAAAACTTGTTTTTTTTATATTAAAATAAATGCTTAATTTCTTAATTTATTGCCAAGGCGATTTTAATTTATTAATTTATTGTCAAGTAGATTTTTTTAAAGACTACAGTCTAGTCTAGACAAATCAATTTTATTAAATTTTACTGGTTCAATTAATGAGGTATAAAGCTATCTACCTACCCATTCTTATGGTAGCCATTCAAGAAAAAAAATCACTGCTTCGTCATTAGTTTATAACATTTTGAAGTATTGAGTTTGAATACAAACTCCATGCAAAGGCAATCTGACTGCCACCGAAATTTCGAGTAAACACCAATAAAATAATCCCATTATAACGTATCAAACTACAACGAGAACAAAAACAATGACAGAATAGAATACCGGCATGTTCGATATAAACATAACACAAACTCTCCTCAATTTCATACTAAATACCTACTCTATTATGTATAGGCAAAGCTTATTCAGACGTGGCTGAAAGCAAAATTCAAGTAGAATTTTATTATTCAGTTTAGATTCACCCATCTATCCATCGAATTTAATCGAAAACGGTGGAATATGTATATAAAAAAAAAAAAAAAAAAACATATATTATGAACGCAGAACAACACTACTATGCAGAGGAATTCTAAGCAGGGGAAAAATCGAAAAATAACACCGAAAAAATATTATTCCACTTAGATATTCTTTGTGCGTATTTAAGTTGTATTATGTCATCATATAGATCCAGTTTGGATGGTGTATTCAATGACATTAGAAATATGTACATAGGTATGCGTCTTTCAAAAATAGGATTAAAAAAGTATCGTGTAAAATGCGCTGACAGCAATTATAATTAATTAAACAATTTTCCTCACACCCCCACGCCTTAAAATTACTGCACAAATTGAAAGTTTCACTCAAAACAGTGTTAATTTTATTTTTGGAAGACATCCAAGTTTCATAGTTTATATACATTTTGTTTGACAGCAGTTGTTTTAGATACCAAATTTTGACAGAAAATTTAAGCAATAAGAATAAGCAGTAGGTATATTGACAAATTTTACTCACCAGTTGGCATTTTGATCAACTTTTCTAGTAATAACACTTGAACAGAAAAAGTAATAAGTAGTGTTTATTATTCGGACACAGAACAATGTTCACTTAAAGAAATTCAGGCACAGACTAATCTTCGGCTGACTCAATTCCAAAGTTGTAACTGTACACAGAAAGCACAATAAAATTGTGTTTCACAGTGCGTCATTCCCTTGAGGCACCTTTCATCGGTGGTTGATGTCATCATGTGCTATTTAAATTGCAGGGGAATTAGCTAACATTACGTTGCGTAGGTTCCATTACGCGTGGGTACAGTTTGATTCAAAATGAGGAGTTGTTTTTTTCAAATCGTGGTATTTTTTTGAAAATGAATATTAAATTGCAAAGCTAAATGACGGAATAAAAGAACTTCTTTTTTTCTGCTTATTTATCCACTTAAACGTTATAATGTACATCATGGTTTAAATAAACTTAAAAACTACAATAATATTTATGATTTTAGTAACTGACCTTCAAGGTTCTCAATACTTATACTATGATTTTTATACGAACTTAAGTCTATCTTATATAAATATTTTTTTATCCTTATGCAGGATTTACAATATTTTACTCTTTTTTCTATTTTAAAGGAAAATTTGGAAAACATTTTATAAATATATATATTGTAATATGCGAGCTACGGCTCGAGTAGATAAAACGTTATTCTGTGATATTATTTCTTTATTTTCTAGTCTATAGAACAATTCAAGTTCACTCTATACTGTTCTTCGCAAATTCTTTCCTTACAAGGTCTCTTTCTTCTCAAATCACACTAATTACATCTTCTTGTTAACTCTCAACTTTCAATTTATCACAAAATTACAACTTCGCCTATTATCACTTTTCCAATCTCTTCGTGCGGTTCGAAAACCAACTGCCCTGCCTCGATCGCCATCTGTCCTTATATAGTCGCATTTCTGATAGCCAGAAACTTCTAGCAAATTCTTCGACCACTGGAACAAGAAAATGCTGATGTAATAATTCCAAGATGACAGCTGCAACCAATAATCTGTTGTGGTTATAATTCTCTGTTAATTCCGCGACGTCGTCTTAGACATAATCCGTCTCTTACCGTGGACACGAACCTCGAATGAAAAGACACTTCGGAATATGTTGCCTGTTGTTATTATGCTACATTATGTTACACTGCCCCCCTCTTAGACTTGTTCGTCCCGAACAAGTGCGTCCTCACTACCGCCATTGTATCGACTCAGTCGGTCCACATGAACCACTTTCATTTTGGCTCTTGGTCCTCGCTGGATGCGGTAGACAACATTGTTGATGCGGGTAACTATACTGTACGGCCAAGAGAAGGTGGTTGCGTACTTCAGCAAGGTGCTCTCTAAGCCAGAAAGGAACTACTGCGTGACAGGGCGGGAACTTCTAGCTTTGATCTTGGCTACGAAGCATTTTCACAAATACCTCTATGGGAGGAAGTTCGTTCTTCGCACAGACCATGCAGCCTTAAAATGGCTATTACAGTTCAAGAGTCCTGAGGGTCAGGTCGCAAGATGGATCGAAAGGCTGCAAATATACGACTACGAAATACTGCATCGTAAAGGAAAACTCCACTCTAATGCGGATGCACTGTCCCGGAGACCATGCAGAACGGATTCTAAACATTGTGCGCGTCAGGAAGAACGGGAGCTGGTTTCCATCCAAAGACTGAGAGCCGAACCTATCGCCGGCTGGAGCGTAGATGAGATCCGGAACGCTCAGAAGGAAG